>CM039726.1:15184164-15280974 GCA_022539455.1 Dendrobium nobile | reverse complement strand
CCCCCCCCCCCCCCCACCCCCCCCCCCCCCCGCCCCCCCCCCCCCCCCCCCCCCCCCCCCCCCCCCACCCCCCCCCCCCCCCCCCCCCCCCCCCCCCCCCCCCCCCCCCGACGTCGGACGTTGAGCGGAAGCTTCTTCTCTTTTTCCTTACAATTCCTGTTGCTACAGGAGGATAAAAAATACATTGTGTGAATGATCCCAACGGTTGGATCAAGCAGTTAATCAACAACGGTTAGGATTAGCTTAGTACAAGCATTAGGCTGCAATGGCATAAAGAGGTGGCTGCAGAGCATCATTGCAACGGCTGTGGCAGTATAAGCACCACTACTTATCTCTTCAACTTATCATCCCCCCGCAGGTGATACTCGTATCAACGAGTGTTAGCTTGTGTCGTAGATCTTGAAACCTTTTAGTGGTTAGAGGTTTGGTAAAGATATCCGCCAATTGATCAACAGAGTTAACATGGTGAATTGAGATAGAATTTGACTTCACACAATCCGAATGAAATGATGGTCTATCTCTATATGTTTTGTACGGGCGTGAAAGATAGGATTGTAAGCTAAGGCGATTGCTGAAACATTGTCACATAATAATGCAGTTGGCTCAATGGTAGGAATGTCAAATTCTAACAGAAGACGTCTCAGCCATAAAAGGTCTGCAGCAGCTGTAGACAAAGAGCGATACTCTGCCTCAGTAGACGATCGAGCTACTGTTTTCTGCTTTTTAACTTGCCAAGAAATGAGATTTTGACCCAGATAAGCACAATAACCAGTAGTAGATTTACGATCAATGGGATCGCCCGCCCAATCAGAATCAGAGAATGCAGATAGATGTAACTTAGTTGGTTGTATAAGAAGTCCAAAGGATAGGGTACCTTTTAGATATCTGAGCAGACGCTTGAGCAGGTAGAAATCTCCATTTGTGGGCTTATGCATTGCTTGACAAAGCCTGTTAACTGTGTAAGATATGTCCGGTCTTGTAACAGTTAAATACTGTAAAGAGCCAACCAAATGTTTGTATAATTCTGGGTTATGAAACAATTGTGCTGCATCGGGTGAGAAGGAAGTTTTAATAGCCATTGGAGTGGCTAAAACTTTGCATGTGTCCATTCCAGCTCGGGACAGAACAGTAGCTGCATAGGAGGTTTGAGATAAATGCAAACCTTGTTTGAATGGCTTTACCGTGATGCCAAGAAAGTGATTGATACCTCCCAGATTTTTTAAAATTGAAGTGCTGATGGAGATCGAGAAGCAAATGCTGAATAAGCTGCTCATTATTTCCTGTTAACAATATATCATCCACATAGATTAGGATGTATAAGACCTGGGCTGCTTTCCGATAGATCAATAAGGAAGGATCAGCTGTGCTAGGCTGAAAACCGAAAGTAATAAGGTGATTGGAGAATTTTGCAAACCACTGCCTGGGAGATTGTTTCAAGCCATAAATAGCCTTTTTGAGTAAACAAACATGATTAGGATAGACTTTATCTACAAAACCAAGTGGTTGAGCCATATAAACTGTAGTATCTAGATCACCATGCAAGAAGGCATTCGAGACATCTAATTGCAGAATTGTCCAATGATGCGTCACGGCAACTGTAAGAAAAATCCGAATTGTCGGAAATTTTGCAACTGGACTAAAGGTCTCTAAGTAATCCAAACCGTATTCTTGTTTAAAGCCTTGGGCGACTAAACGTTCTTTATGCCTTGCAATTGATCCATCAGCATTATATTTAGTTTTAAAGATCCATTTGGATCCAAGCACATTTTGAGTAGGAGAAGGCGGCACAAGTATCCAAGTGCCTTGTGCTTGTAAAGCATCAAATTCTATGGACATAGCTCTACGCCAATGTAATTCCTTTGAAGCTTGTGAATAACACGTAGGTTCGACTGGTCGTGTGACATGATACATGCTGACAATGTTTTTCGGTCTTAAATTCCCTGTTTTAAATCGAGTGAGCATAGGATGTGTAGATTTGGGAGGAGAAGGCTGATTGGCTGAACCGTGAGAAGCAGATTCTTGGGTAGATGAATCCAGAGAGTCAAGCGGTAAGGATTCGGTGGGAGGAACGGCTTGTGGCTGTGTAGCAGAAGAATCATATGCAGGAGAAATAGATGGAGATTGTTTGGAAGTAATTGGAACAAAAGTTAGAGGAGCAGACAGTGGAGAATTTGATGAAGAACTAATGTTTTTGGTGGAGGATTGAAAAGGAAAAATGTGTTCAAAGAATCTAACATGTCTTGAAATGAAAATTCTATTTGATTCCAAATTGTAGCATTTATAACCTTTAGTGTTTGATGCATAACCAAGAAAAACACATGGGGTCGATTTGGGATGGAACTTGTGTGTATGAATATTTGGTAACCATGGATAACATAAACAACCAAAAGTTCTTAATATAGTATAATCAGGTGGTTTACGATAAAGTAACTGAAAGGGAGAACGTTTAGGAATTGGTGAGATTGGCATCCGATTAATGAGATAAATGGTGGTTAACAAAGTATCTGGCCAAAAGGATAAAGGAATATGAGCATCAAGTAGTAGACTACGAAGTGTTTCAATGATATGGCGATGCTTCCTTTCAGCAATGCCATTTTGTTCTGGCGTGTAGGGGCAGGTTAATTGATGAATGATGCCGGAAGTTCTTAGAGTATGTTGAAAAGAAGCGTTAACAAATTCACCACCATTATCTGAGCGAAGAATTTTAATCGGTGTGTTAAATTGTTTCTCAACAGAGGTCTTGAAGAGAACAAACTTGGAATGAGCTTCAGATTTCAGACGCATCGGAAAAACCCAACAAAAACGAGAATAATCATCAACAAAGAGAATATAATATTTAAAACCTTGATTTGACAAAATTGGGGAAGGACCCCATACATCTGTATGTATCAATTCTAAAGGCTTTTTGCTACAATTTGAAGAACGAGTAAAAGATAATTTGTGGCTTTTAGAAAGCGCACAAGCATTACAATGAAAACTAGAAGAAGAAGTAGTCCTAAAAGTAGTAGGTAAGTCCGCTTGTGTTGAAGAAGATGGATGACCCAAGCGACGATGCCAGAGCGTGCTGAGAAGAACAATTTGAGATGAGGTGGATTGTTGTGGATTGCGCAGTCTATAGAGGCCTTGACGGGAGCGACCACGAAGAAGAGTTTGATTGTTCTTCAAGTCCTTAATTGCAAAACCAGATTTGTCAAAAAGGACAGAACAAGGATTATCATTTACAAGTTGATGTACATAAATCAAATTATGGGAAATAGAAGGTACGTGAAGCAGGGAATTTAACCGGAGCTTACGATGAGGAGTCGGAAGAATGCCTTGTCCGGAATGAGTAATTGGTAGCATGTCTCCATTGCCAATCTGCACCTGTTGAGCTCCTATGTAGCTCTGTGGATTTTGAAGCTGCGCAAAATCAGATGTGAGGTGAGACGTCGCTCCAGAATCTAATACCCAATCACCTGTTTCGGATGCAGAACTTGCGACAAATGCAGATGAAGACACTGGTTGATACTGCAGATTAGCACGATGCCAACATTTAAATGCTGAATGACCTGGCTTACGGCAAATTTGACACTCCACATAAGTGTTTGAGTTTCGCCCAGGTGGCCTAGCAGCTTGCTGTACAGGTGACGGAGTTGTTTGATTGTAGCGACCACGTCCTCTGTTTGATCGGAAACGACCACGACCACGAGATGCAGACAAGGCAAGTTGAGGATCTGTGGACGGAAGAGCTTGATTTTCCCGTGCTGCTTCTGCTGCCAGATTTACTTCCTCGCTACACAGCAAGGCGTAGAAATCGTCTATATTGACAGGCTGTAAATTAGCTCTAATATACGTTTTAAAGGCCTGATAACTCGGAGGTAAACCATTCAGAGTATACATTATTACGTCTTCTGGATTTAACGGAGTACCCGAAGCAGCAATAGCATCACACTTGCTTTTTATATCGGAGAGGTACTGCATCATTGTCCGATCCTTCATCGAGATATGATGCAGTTCATTTTTCAACTGTAACAATCTTGAACGATTTGAGGATTGAAGTCGCCGTTCAATAGTCCTCCAAATCTCCGCACAAGTGTCCAGGTTTAATACATAGGGCAATAAACTGGGAGAAATAGCCGAATACAGAGCAGCAGACAAATTTTGATCTATGAGAATCCAGGTTTGATAATGAGGATTAGATACAACTTCACCTGATTCCTTAACCATATGTTTCTCTGGCTTCGAAGTGGTTCCATCTAGGTATCCATCGAACCCGTTGGCGGTAAACAGCTTCAGCACTTGTGATTTCCAGAGCAGATAATTATCTGCATTTAACTGGGTGTTCAACACCGATTTTATGTTGAGCATCAGAAACTTCAGCTGAGGCGGAATAATTGCTTCGGCCATTTTCACCGGAGTTTGAGAAACAACGCCGGAAGCGTTAGTTGAAGATTCCGCTGAACTCATTTTAGTTTCTATCAACGGAAACCACAAAGCCGATCAAGGAAAGCAACCTGGTGCTCTGATACCATAAGAAGTTGTATTGAACTGCATCGGCTTCTCAAGACCTGCAAGGAAGAAAGATAAAAACGAAACAGAGATAAGCAGCATCGAGAGCAAGAAGGAAAGCTTCTTCTCTTTTTCCTTACAATTCCTGTTGCTACAGGAGGTATAAAATACATTGTGTGAAATGATCCCAACGGTTGGATCAAGCAGTTAATCAACAACGGTTAGGATTAGCTTAGTACAAGCATTAGGCTGCAATGGCAGAAAGAGGTGGCTGCTGAGCATCATTGCAACGGCTGTGGCAGTATAAGCACCACTACTTATCTCTTCAACTTATCATATATATATATATATATATATAACAAAACTACTCCAATGCTTAAAAATTTTAAAAAATTTACAGCAGGTAAAGAGCAGGAGATCAACCACCAATAAATCTTGGATAACTAGATTAGGCTACTGTGCTGGCAGAACTTTTCTCACGTGCTTCATATTATTGGGTGGACAAGAAGTAAAACAAAATAAAGCGATCAATGAGCCAATCAATGAACCCATAAGTGAGGAAATACTGGCCCAACATTCAGTCTAAACTGAAACCTATGAAAGCTAGCTATTTGATTGAGTACTACCGGATGCCATAATTCTAGGGAAGGATTTTTTTTTTTTAATAATATTTTTTAATCTTTCTTTTATTTGATGAACTTTTTCATGTCAACAAGAAAGATGATTCCGAGCATACTTTATTTATACATCGAGATTCACATAGATGAGTTGATGAACGATTAGATTGCATGGTCTCCGGCCTCAAGAAAAGAGAGATCTTTTCTCTTCAGGGGAAGAGAGAACTAATATTTGCTGCTGTACGTTATTTTCCAAAGCTGTAGTCTTTGGCACCCAAAAATGAGATTTTTTTTTGAATGGTTAGTGTAAATGCATTAACTTCATGTATGTGCGTAAGTAGATTCAAACTTAGTACTTTAAAAATAATATTCAAAATTTGTATCAAATCAAACTAGCCGACACCTGCAAATAGGGTATTCATAACTGTAATGTGCATGACTCAAGAAGATAAAATACTGGCACTTAGTGAGACAGGCCTGGATCCACCAAAAATAGTGGACAAAGTACGATTTGAAAGGCCAAACAGAACCCCAGGAGGAACACATGCGCCTTCCTTTGCAAATGCTAGCTCTCTTCCTTAATCTACGAGACTAATATTTAAGGCCAATCTCCAACCGAAAAATTCATTTTTTCATTCTAAAATATAATAATATTTTAAAATATAATAACTCATCTCCAATCCAATGGGACTTCATTTTTTACATTGAAAAAAATATTCTATGTATATTCTTTATATTTATAATTATAAAATTTTTTAATTAGCCCTACTTATAATTTTATCTAATTATTTAAAATGAAGAACCAAATTTAAATAAATTAATTACATAAAAAATATATTAAATAAAAAAAACATAAGTTTTCTGGTTCTTGAATTTAAAAATAATTTTTAAAGTATATTAACATAAAATTTAAAATGATTAAATTACAACATATATATATATAATTCAATAACCAGAAAACTTATGTTTTCTGATTTAAATAAAAATAAAATTTGCTTTTGTGAACAGTGAGACGTCAATATTGGCGTCGCATTGTTCACGATGACATGAATGCCAAGCATTTTAGCATTCGAGTGGAGAAGCTAGTGGATGACAAATCTCTGTTTGCAGTTCGATTGGAGATGGTCTAGTATATAAACCTCTCCATTTATTAGTTGTTAGAATTAACAAAACCCTTTAATTTTTTTTTTTTAAAAGGCAATAGTATTTCTCAAACTTACAAAATAGAAATAAATCTTTGCAAGTATTCTTAGTGTTGGCAACATTATGCGCCCAAGCAAGAGCAAAGCCAGGATTTTTTTCATGTGTGGCTTAAATTATTTAACTAAAAAAAAATCTTAAACCTTATTCATCCAGGCTTAGGACTAGCTTTGATGGTTTTATTTTATTTTTTTTAAATCGTTAGACTCATTATAAAACATATAGAATATATAATAAAAGCAAAAACTTACAATTGAGAACATTAAATCTCGATATTCTTTCTTACATATTATAAATAATTTTTTCTTCGAATTTTTATTTTTTAAAATCGTTATACAATCATTTCATTATCAAAACTATTAAATATATATTTTTCAATACAACTATGTAAATAGTCATTCATTAAAGAGTCTCCCATACAATTACGTAAACAGTTCTTTATGATGTTCATTGTTGAGAATACTTGTTCGACTGTTGATGTAGCAATTGTCAATATCATAGTAAGCTTTATAAGTAGAAATGTTAAAGGATAAATATCATTCTTCTTATTCTCCACAATTTTTTGAGTAAGTTCTCTATTTTTTTATTTATTTATTTATAAATGCATCAGTCGATCTCACATCAACAATAAAATTTTTAATGTAATTGTTTAGTATGATAAGATCTATTTCTGAAAAGTTTGTGGATAAAATCTTTCTAGGTGTAACAATGGTTCTTTATCAAAAGCTGAAAATGAATGACATGGATTCAAACATACCACATGCATAAATAATTCTATATTAATTTCATCATACTTATTATTGAGCTCTTGAAGTTGCATATATATCATAGTGTAAAATAATTTGATTTGATAATGATGTTTATGTGTAATAAATTCAATACAACGCCTTGATCTTTCTAGCTCGCATCACAATTTTAAGTCATGTTTGGATAATATTTTTCTATCAGGATATCTCTTTTTTTGTATGGACTATCGATAATATTTATCAAACTAGTTACAATATTAAAAAAAGAAAGTAACTTGAGTATGATTTTGTGTGACCTCAACTAATGCTAGTTGGAGTTGGTATGCAAAATAATAATGAGCTAAATAATTTTCTTTCATGATTAATATTTTTAGTCTATTAAATTCACCACGCATATTGTAATATCAGCTTTTGCTTCAGGTTCGTCCGGGACGAAGTTGGATCGTCCGGGACGATCGGTGCAGGTTGTGTAGAAAAATCATGTTTGACTGTATGGTTCGTCTGGACGAAATCAGGATCGTCTGGACGAAAATAAGTCAGTGAACCCTTCGCCAGGGACGATATGTGATTTTTCGTCTGGACGAAATTCTTCTCTTCATGGATCGTCCTGTACGAATCTCGATCGTCCAGGACGATCAGTATGGATATATATGGAAATGAGATATTTTGAAGAGATAGAAATATCTGAGGAGAGAGAAAGAGAAAAGGAAAAAAGAGAAAAGTTCGATTTCGAGGCCCGCGGAGCGATTTTCGTCGTTCGTTGCTGTTGGATAGTTTGTTTATCTCGCTGTAAGGACTCCGAACCTTACTTCTGTTTTCGAAGATATTGTGTTTTGACCGAGTTGTGATCTGTTTTGTGTTTTCGTAGTCGACTTTTCGACATGATTTTGATTTGACACAACTTTTCACCGCACAACTTTTAGTATGTTATAGATATGATTATTGTACACGATTCGACTGTATTCTACGAAGATTTTACCGGTCGGAATTGATTCTACGCGCTTTTAATTGAATATAATAATATCAAGACCTGAATTGATTTGGATTCTATAGATTGATAGTCTTGCATTGATGCCGTGGTTATTCTGTTGTAATTTGGTGAAATTCAGAATTTGTCTTTTTGCAGGCTTTTTGTGTAATTTCGATAGACTACCGTTACTCTGCCCGATTTCGTATGATTTCTGATTTTCCCGGAATTGATAGATTGAATTGATCTGCCTATGACTATTGATATGATTGTTCTAGATTTCTTTAATATTGCTTATTGCATCGATTATTGTATTGATATTGATTGATTGCTGAAAGACAAGTGGAAACCTAGTTGAACGTTGGTTATAGAAACCAACGTGTATTGAACGAACTACAACAGCACTATTGATATTGAACGAACTACAACAGCACTATTGATATAGATTGACCACTACAACAGCACTATTGATATTGAACGATTGATAACTACAACAGCATCATGACTAGTGTTTGGGCTTGTCGAGTAAGACCAGTGTATGAAATTGCATGTATATGATATAGCATCGTATAGATTTCCTGATTTGTATTGATTTATTGATTTTGGATCGGTTTATTGATATTGATTGGATTTATCGAATTGATTTATCGATTGACTACTGGGCATTGATTCTACTGAACGTTGATAGAACATTGATAGATATAGATACTGCATTGATAGCATGAACATGGATATCGTACTACTGCTTATTGCTTATAGATTCTATTGCCTATAGATTTTATAGATTCACTGTTGCTACTGTTCTACACCGTATGGATTGTTTTATAGATCGCTCTTCTCGATTGACTTCATTGATTAGATCGTACTGATTTGACCGTATCGTTTTGATTGACGAATATTGATTGATTGAATTGATTTATCGATTTGCCTGCCGCTGCATTGATTGGTTTATTGACTATTGATTTCTGTATTGCATTGACTCATTGATCATGTTCGATTGATTGATTTGACTTGATTTGATTAACCTGCATATTGTTTTCAGTGTCGTGCTTTGATTTCAGTTGTAGGCTTTGGTGACCTGCTGGGCTTTGTAAGCTCATTATATGTGGTCAATGATTTCAGGTGCAGGGCCTCCAGCTTGACGATCTTTCTGCCGAGTTCCGTAGCTTTTCTTTTGTAGCCTTGGTAGGCTTTCTTTTGTAGCCTGTATGGCTAGTGTAATATTTTCTTTTGACCGTACTTTGACTGTTGTATATTTTGTGAATTATAGTATCCGCTGCAGTTTCTTTTCTGTAATGTAATTATCTCTGGCTCTGGATATACGTATGTATGGATTGATATGAACAGCAAATGAGGAAAATTGATAGAAAGAAAAGAAAAGAAGAGGGAAATAGAAAAAAATCAGATGAATCCTTTCGCTACACGGATCTTGGGATATTACAATTGGTATCAGAGCAAGTGTAGTGAAAAGGATTTGATTATATCCAGAGTTGAAGATTGCATTATTTGATTTGTTTTGTTTTACGTATTTGATTTCCGCGATTTTGATTCGAACGATTTGTATTGATCAGGCCGATGGATCCGAAAGGAAAGAAAGTTGAGTCTACTACTGATCTCCCACTCACATCTGCAAATATGAATAAGTTTGCTAATATGGTCGCTCAGATGGTGAGTGACAAATTAGCAAAACGCTCTGGCCGTAGCAAGAAGAGTGGGGAAAGTAGCAGAGCAAGATTTAATGTTTGTAAATGTTGTGGGAAAAGACATCCGGGACAATGTTATCTGAGGACTGGGCAATGTTTCCGATGTGGTGGATATGGACATAGAGTGACGGAATGCCCAAGTTCTGAAAGACAAGGACCTGTTCCGATGGTTCTGACTGCTCCGACTGTCCCGACTGATCTGATTGGAGATAAGCAAGAGATGGAGGAGGATGCACCAGGGATGCCTGTAAATGTGATTGGTACGAATTTTGTTTATCGTCTGTTTTGTTGTGATTTGTGCGATTTATTGCATGATTGGGTTTGTTTCGTTTTGCTTTTGTTTTGCTCTGTACCCTTAGGGAAATGTCGGGACGACATTTTTCTAAGGTGGGGAGATTGTAATATCAGCTTTTGCTTCAGGTTCGTCCGGGACGAAGTTGGATCGTCCGGGACGATCGGTGCAGGTTGTGTAGAAAAATCATGTTTGACTGTATGGTTCGTCTGGACGAAATCAGGATCGTCTGGACGAAAATAAGTCAGTGAACCCTTCGCCAGGGACGATATGTGATTTTTCGTCTGGACGAAATTCTTCTCTTCATGGATCGTCCTGTACGAATCTCGATCGTCCAGGACGATCAGTATGGATATATATGGAAATGAGATATTTTGAAGAGATAGAAATATCTGAGGAGAGAGAAAGAGAAAAGGAAAAAAGAGAAAGTTCGATTTCGAGGCCCGCGGAGCGATTTTCGTCGTTCGTTGCTGTTGGATAGTTTGTTTATCTCGCTGTAAGGACTCCGAACCTTACTTCTGTTTTCGAAGATATTGTGTTTTGACCGAGTTGTGATCTGTTTTGTGTTTTCGTAGTCGACTTTTCGACATGATTTTGATTTGACACAACTTTCACCGCACAACTTTTAGTATGTTATAGATATGATTATTGTACACGATTCGACTGTATTCTACGAAGATTTTACCGGTCGGAATTGATTCTACGCGCTTTTAATTGAATATAATAATATCAAGACCTGAATTGATTTGGATTCTATAGATTGATAGTCTTGCATTGATGCCGTGGTTATTCTGTTGTAATTTGGTGAAATTCAGAATTTGTCTTTTTGCAGGCTTTTTGTGTAATTTCGATAGACTACCGTTACTCTGCCCGATTTTCGTATGATTTCTGATTTTCCCGGAATTGATAGATTGAATTGATCTGCCTATGACTATTGATATGATTGTTCTAGATTTCTTTAATATTGCTTATTGCATCGATTATTGTATTGATATTGATTGATTGCTGAAAGACAAGTGGAAACCTAGTTGAACGTTGGTTATAGAAACCAACGTGTATTGAACGAACTACAACAGCACTATTGATATTGAACGAACTACAACAGCACTATTGATATAGATTGACCACTACAACAGCACTATTGATATTGAACGATTGATAACTACAACAGCATCATGACTAGTGTTTGGGCTTGTCGAGTAAGACCAGTGTATGAAATTGCATGTATATGATATAGCATCGTATAGATTTCCTGATTTGTATTGATTTATTGATTTTGGATCGGTTTATTGATATTGATTGGATTTATCGAATTGATTTATCGATTGACTACTGGGCATTGATTCTACTGAACGTTGATAGAACATTGATAGATATAGATACTGCATTGATAGCATGAACATGGATATCGTACTACTGCTTATTTGCTTATAGATTCTATTGCCTATAGATTTTATAGATTCACTGTTGCTACTGTTCTACACCGTATGGATTGTTTTTATAGATCGCTCTTCTCGATTGACTTCATTGATTAGATCGTACTGATTTGACCGTATCGTTTTGATTGACGAATATTGATTGATTGAATTGATTTATCGATTTGCCTGCCGCTGCATTGATTGGTTTTATTGACTATTGATTTCTGTATTGCATTGACTCATTGATCATGTTCGATTGATTGATTTGACTTGATTTGATTAACCTGCATATTGTTTTCAGTGTCGTGCTTTGATTTCAGTTGTAGGCTTTGGTGACCTGCTGGGCTTTGTAAGCTCATTATATGTGGTCAATGATTTCAGGTGCAGGGCCTCCAGCTTGACGATCTTTCTGCCGAGTTCCGTAGCTTTTCTTTTGTAGCCTTGGTAGGCTTTCTTTTGTAGCCTGTATGGCTAGTGTAATATTTTCTTTTGACCGTACTTTGACTGTTGTATATTTTGTGAATTATAGTATCCGCTGCAGTTTCTTTTCTGTAATGTAATTATCTCTGGCTCTGGATATACGTATGTATGGATTGATATGAACAGCAAATGAGGAAAATTGATAGAAAGAAAAGAAAAGAAGAGGGAAATAGAAAAAAATCAGATGAATCCTTTCGCTACACGGATCTTGGGATATTACACATATTGCTAGCTCCGTTGTAATCTTGTGCACGCAATTGTGTCAAACTCAACCCATATTTTGTAAAAAGTACTTCAATAGTCTTTCTTAATGTTGTAGCTTATGCCTCTTCTACATGAACAATTCTAATAAAATGCACAATAACACAATCTCATCTATCAACATAACATAAAGCAATAACAACTTATTCTTTAATTGATACATTATGGGATTCATCCAATAAAATGGTGAATACATCATATTTTAATTCATCAATTTTGACATTTGAAACCTCAATTACAATAGATTGTGTGATTTCTTTTTAGATTTTGGAGCAATTAGTTTATTATTTTGAGGAGCATTATGTAAAATAATTTTATTTATCATGTCTTCATTGTGACAAGCAAGAAAGCGTAAAAGTTTAAGTAAACCCTCTTGATGTTTAGAATCATTTGATTCATCATGCACACGAAATATTAATCTCTATTGCAAAAGAAAATATACATAATTAAAACTTACATTTAAACATATACGATAATATTTAGGATTTTGATTAGAAGGATTTTCAAAAGTAAATCTGATATCTCTTTCAAGATTCATTAAATCTTCACATTTTTGCCTAGCAATATTATGAACATTATTAATATTACAAACATGAATTTGAAATCTATCCTTTTTTTTCTTCTAATTTTTAAAACCCTTTATATCAAAGATGTCACCGCTAGTCTGCTCTAGAATTTGTGGTCGATACAAATAATAAAATAAACAATAAGCTGCTTCTTGGTTATACTATATTCTAACCAAGCTTTATGATCATCAAACTATGCATGATGAAATCTACCAAATTTTTCTCCAATTTGTGTGAGCATGAATTCTTGATTATGCGGTTGATGCGGTGCTTTTAGCAAGTAGTATATACACATACTAACCCTCTGATTAGGATGATAATCCTTTTTTTTTCTCAATCAGGGATAGACAAGGATATTCATAAAATTTATTTCTATATGGTTTTGCTTGATTTGTGTATTGTTTTTCCCACATAAAATTTTCTGATCATCTCCTTTTGCTTTCTTTTGAAATATCTTTTCATATCTAATTTGAATAAAAACAAGGTAAACAAATTGATCCATATTAGAACGAGGCTAGTAAGTGATATCCTACTCCTCAGACCTGCTCTTCTGCGCCGCTCTGGCGATTAGGGCATCCCCGGAGAGATCGCGATCGTTTGCTGGCGATTTGCTCTTCCACCTCTTCGATCTTGTGTTTTTGTTAGTTTATTAGGGTTTTGAAGCTCTTCCGGTTTCGTTGGTGCCCTTTTGGGCGTTTGTGCCTTGGCGATGGCTCATCCAGCCAATCCTTGGGGGAAATCTGCGACGGACCCATCTGTGTCAAAGAAGAAAGGTTTTTTTAACCTAGATGAGGAGGGTTCTGGTACTCCTGCTAGATCTAGATCGTTTAAAGAAGTTCTTTCAGGTGCTGCCGAATCAGGTGATATTTTTCCGAATATTCAACAATCTGTCGTTAATGGTGTTCCTGCTGTTTTACTTTCGGATGAGGAAGTCCTGAAACTTGCTTCCCCTTTCCAATTTACTTTGGTTGGCAAATTCGGTTTGCGTCGTCCGAACCTTGATGCGATTCGAAATTTTTTCTCGTCTCTTAAGCTCTCTGGTTTTTATTCCGTTGGATTGTTAGATGCAAAGCATGTTGCTATTCAATTATCCAATGATTTAGATTATAGTAGAATCTTTGCTAGACGTTCTTATTTCATTTTAAATTGCCAAATGAGGGTTCTGAAGTGGACTCCTTTTTTTGATATAAAAGAAGAATCTCCGATTGTGCCCATTTGAATTTCTTTTCCGAATCTCCGTCTGCATTTTTTCAATTCGAAAGTGCTGCATGCTTTGGGTTCTATCTTCGGTAGACCTTTGCAAACGGATCAGGCTACGGCATCTCGAACACGTCCGTCGGTTGCTAGAGTGCTGGTTGAAGTGGATATTTCAAAAAAGCATCCTAAAGAAGTTTGGGTAGGTTCTAAAGCTTATGGCTATTTGCAAAAAGCGGAATTTGAAAAAGTCCCTGAATTCTGTAACCATTGTAAAATGCATGGCCATGGCCTTGCGGAGTGCTTTAAACTGCATCCGGAATTAAAAATAGTTTCTGGAAATGTTGGCGGGAGGATGGTTCCGACAGAGATTAACCATGTGCCTATCGAGAAACCTAGTGGAAATGTTAATGTTAATCAGGAAGAACCGCTGCCGCCTATGACTAATGATAATTTGGAGGGTGATGAAACATCAGCTGAAATGGAGAAGATGGATCCTATGATGAATCAGGATAGTCCTGATCTGGCTTTAAATACTTCAAATGATAATATGATGCTTAAAGACTCTACTGAGAAAGATGCTGATCCTAAACTTTTTATTCTAGTTGATGACATTTTAAACGAATCGCCTGCTATTTCTAACTCTGTGGCTATTGAGAATGCCTTGATCTCCAAACAGGTCGGCAGGGACTCATTGGTTGAGAATGATGAGGTTGCTGTGAGGGACTCTTATGAGGAAGGTGAAGTTATTACAAATAGTAATGTTGTTGATACTTCTAAAATGAAACAAGGTATGGCTTTATCGTCTCATAGTTCTAAATATCTTGAAATGGGTGAAAAGGATACTAGTATTATGAATGGTAAAGGAAAAAGTAAAAATAAAAAGAGCTGTCCAGCTACTCCGAGATCCACTAGAGCTCAAACTTCTTCCAAAGCTGGTAATGATTAAAGCTCTGATGTGGAATGTTAGGGGATTGGCTGTAAGGTTTCAAAATTACGTGTGAAGAATCTTTGTAGGTTGTATAATATTCAACTGCTGGTTTTAATTGAGCCTCTTATTAATGCTGATAGAATTTCGGATACTTCTAAGTTTTTGGGTTTCCATATGCAGTTTGCGAATATTTCTAACAAAATCTGGATTATGTGGAAGAATAATATATTATTAGATATTGTGGTTGATTTGCACCAAGTTGTCCATTGTAATGTTAATGTGTGTAATGTGAACTGTTTTGCATCTTTTGTTTATGCTGCTAGTAATCGTATTGATCGTATTAATCTTTGGGATCAAATTGTGAATTTTGGTATTAACATCAATGGTCCGTGGTGTATTGGAGGTGATTTTAACATCATTTCGAACGCCAGTGAAAGAAATGGTGGTTGTAGGCCTAATATTAAAGCTATGGAAGAATTTAATGCGATGATTAATGAGTGTAACCTTCAAGATATTGGTTTCCTTGGAAGCCCTTTTACTTGGAATAGAGGTTCTTTATGTCAAAGGTTAGATAGATTTTTGTTTAATAATGATTGGTTAGCTAAATTCTCTGGTACTAATGTTGAACATCTTAGTAGAACGATGTCTGACCATGCTCCTTTACTTTTAAATGTTAATGTCATTAACCAAAATGGCACTTTTGCTTTTAGATTCCTGAACATATGGCTTTTGCATGATAACTTTAAAGATGTTATTACTTGCAATTGGAATGCACCTGTTTTCCCGGATAACAACATTGCGGGTATGATGAGGCTTTGGGCTAAATTGTCTAGACTTAAACAATGTTTGAGATATTGGAATAAAAACGTTTTTAAAAATATTTTTTTCGAATATCATGGAAGCTGAGTCTAAAGTGGTTGAGTTAGAGAGGATTTACATTGATTCTCCGAATGAGGAAAATAGTGTTAATTTAAACCTTGCTAAAAATATCTTATGTAATCTTCAATGTCAAGAAGAAGCTTATTGGAAACAAAAGTCTAATTCTAAGTTTGTTATTGAGGGGGACAGAAACACCAAATTTTTTCATGCTATGGCTAACAAAAATAAAACTAAAAGTCAAATCCATAGAATTGTGGAAAATGATGGGACTCTTTTGGAGTCTGATGAGTTAATTTGTAAGTCGGGGGTTGACTTTTTTATCAATATGTTTAAATGCAATGGGAATATTCACCCTATTGTTAATCCTGAGTTGATTCCTAAACTGATTAATAATGATGATAATTATCTGCTTTGTCATATGCCAAATGAGACTGAAATTTATAATGTTTTGACAGATATGAATGGAGATGCTACTGCAGGTCCTGATGGTTTCACTACCAAGTTCTTCCAAAAATCTTGGGAGATAGTGAAAGGTGATGTTATTAATGCGGTGCAAGATTTTTTTGGAGGTAACCCGTATCCTAAATTTTTTTCTTCTACTAATATTGTTCTTATTCCTAAGAAAGAGGGGGCTGATGTTTGGACTGATTTTAGACCGATTAGCCTTTGTACCTTTTTGAATAAATTAATTTCTAAAATCATTGCTAGTAGAATATCGAATTTACTACCGAGAATTATATCGTTAAATCAAACTGGTTTTGTTAAGGGTAGATGCATAAGTGACAATGTCCTCCTTGCTCAGGAGCTTACGCATGATATTAACACTAAGGTTTCTGGTGGTAATATTATTTTTAAACTTGACATCACTAAAGCGTATGACAATTTGAATTGGAAGTTTTTATATAAAGTTCTGGATATGTTTGGTTTTAGTCAAGATTTTATCCTTTTGATTAAAAATAGTGTCGAGAACTGCTTCTTTTCTGTTATTATTAATGGTAGAAATCATGGGTTTTTTAAGTCTTACAAAGGTCTCAGGCAAGGGGATACTATTTCTCCTCATCTTTTTATAATAGCTATGGAGTATCTGTCCAGAGGCTTAGAAGATCTTTATGCTAAAAATGTGAGTTTGTATTTTAGAACGATTAAAGGTTTTCCTATTTCACATTTAAGCTTTGCTGATGATTTCATTCTCTTTGCTAATGGCTCCATTAAGAATGTGAAAACTTTTAATGAAATTTTTGTTTAAGTTTAAAGATTATAGTGGTCTTGCTTTTAGCAAAGATAAATGCAACTTTATTGTTGGTAATTCTATCAATCAGAATAGGACTCAAGCTATTCAAAGAGTTTGTGGGTTCCAAGCTAGAAAACTGCCTATCAAATATTTGGGTACGCCGATTTATAAAGGTAAAAAGAAAAATTTCCTTTTTGAAGATATTTTTACTATTATTCAAAAGAAACTTAATAATTGGTCTTCGAGTTTTCTTTCATTTGGTGGTCGGTTAGTTCTTATCAAGTCGGTTTTGAATTCTATTCCGATTTATTTGTTTAATACCTTAATGCCGTCTGTTACTATTTGCACTAGAATGGAGAGAATGATAAACAAATTTTTTTGGGGATCGAATAGTAATTCTAAGGTTATTCATTGGTCGTCTTGGCATAAAATTTGTGGGAAATTAGATGAAGGGGGGCTGGGGTGTAAGAATTTTAACGATATGGCTATTGCCTTTTCCCACAAGTTATGGTTTTCTTTTAGATCGATTAGTACCTTATGGGCTCGTTATATGAATGAGAAGTACTGTAATAATACTCACCCTGTGATGTGCTTTGCTAAAAATTCTGACTCTCCTACGTGGAAAAGGTTGTGCAACATCAAGTGGGAAGCGGAAAAATTTGTGAATTGGGGGTTGGGAAAGGGAGATATTTACTTTTGGCAGGATAATTGGTTGGGTGTTTCCTCTATTGATGATTATTTAAACTCTCATACTGTGGAAAGGATTAAAGTTTCTTCCTTTTTTAGGGAGAATGCTTGGGATGTGGATAAATTGAAAATTTTTTTGCCTACTTGTTTAGTGAACACTATAAGGGATATCCCCCTGAACATTAACTGTAATGACAGAATCCTGTTTTCGGATTCTTCGAATGGTAAATTTCAATTGAGTAAAACTTGGGAGAAATTTAGGAATGTTGGGGAGAAATCTCATATTTTTGCGGCTATTTGGCATAGTTCTTTCCCTATAACTTATTCTACTTTTGTTTGGCGCTGCATTAAAGGATTTTTGCCGATTGATAATTTATTGCAGAAGAAATGTATTGCTCTTGCTTCTAAATGCTTCTGCTGTTCCTCTAATGATGATATTGATCACCTGTTTTGCAATGGTATGGTGGCTAAGCAGGTTTGGTTGTATTTTAATGCATTAACGGGTAAGAATCTCCCCATTTATCATGACTATTTAAATGCTATGTTGACAAGTTGGTTTATACCTGTAAAAGGGCATTTATTCAACTTACTTCCTGTTCTCATTTTATGGTACATTTGGGAAGCTAGGAATAAGGCGAAGCATGAGAATATTAAGATGGAGGCTTCTAATATCATTAATAATGTGAAAAGAAAGGTTTTACAACTGTATAATTATAAAGTTATCTCTTGTAAGACCTGGATGGTATGTTTGTTTATAATCGTGAGGCAGTTTTCAGATCCTTGTGCCATGGCTGTTGGCATTACATGGTTGATGTGGTGTGGTTTGGGTATTCTCTTTTTTAGCGGTGGATTGTTTGGGTGTTATATGGTATTCTTGATCTAATTTTGTTCTTGAAGTTTCTTGGCAGGTACTCTTACAAGTGGAGCAAAATTTGGAGAAAGGTACGTTATTTTTCTATTTGTTTGGTCATTTTTCTTTATAGTAGATTTTTTGGCAGGAGAACGGAGATGAAAGCTTTCAAGATTATTTGGATTCTCCTTTTTTGGGTGCTATTGCTGAATAGCCCGACTTTATTAATTTCTTTTTGTAATCGTTGTGTAAGGATCCGCCGGCTCGTAGGACTTTTATTTTCTTTTTGGATTGTAGCTCTTTTGAGCAATAGAGAGCTGGTGGAACCTTTTAAGGACTTTGTAACCGTTGTTTTAAATGAACACGTAGGCCCCATGAGAGGGTTTTAACCAAAAAAAAAAAAAGGTAAACAAATTGATCATAAGATATAATTAAAGTATGTTTGAAACATATTACATTTGTTTAGAATAAGCTCACAGAAACTAGTGTTTCAGCAAATAAAACAAAAGAGCTAAAGGAGACCACTAAATCTCTAATGGTGGCTACTGCATATTGAAACATAAATTTTAAGTAAATGAGCAAACTAAAACATCTATAGATCATATAACACTTGTACATAGAAGTTGAATAAAAAAATCTACAAAATTAGTAGAAAATCAAGCTTAGGTTTTCATGGATAAAAAAAAATTCCATAAAAGTTATATGAAGACAAATTTATGATATTACTTATTTCAATGAAGGATCTGAAAGCATAAAAGCTTCACTCTGGGTTCAAGTATTAGGAAAATAAGAAAAAAACTTTGCATTTCAAAATCAAAGCAATAGATTTATTTAACTTTTAGATATCTGTCAAGTGCTGATTGTCGACTCGTCGCAACTCGCAAGCTAGCCGACATGACTCATGAGTGAACTGCTGAAGGGTGGGTGATATGATTGGGAGTTTGAATGAGATTAGAAGAAGAAAGAAGGGTGTTTTGATCTTCTAGCCTAAGGCTTCAGTTGCGCATGTGTAAGAATCCTTCTGTGAAGACGATAAAGTTCGGTTCATGCATGTGTGAAATGTAAAACAACGGGGCTGGACATGACAAAAAAACCTAATAATAATAATTTGGTTTAACCTATAATTAATGAGACAAACCCACTTAATTAGATATTAATAACACAGTCAGTGGGGGCCCCAAGGGCTCCCATACTGCATCCGCCCCTGCGCCTGAGTATTGGGATAATACTCTTTGTAAGTCAAAAGATGAGACCTTGGAGCTATGAATGAGGTAGCACTGGAATTGGGAAGGCCATTGAGGTTACTATGGATGGTCCTCCTTTTAGCATTGAATGAAGCACAACTGAAAGGCAAAAAACTAAACAACATATGAAGGCCGTTTGTGTGACTAAGGATTTGTCATGATGGTTTTCCTTTTAGAAGTGAAGATAACATGATTTGAAGGTTATAATAGAGGCGAAACATGAAAGTCATGTAGATGGTTAAGGAAAATTAAGATTGTCCTCATGAAGGTAGAAACAATTATGACTGATGAAAAGTAGTGGGCGAGATATCATACGTGTGAAAGCCATGCATGTTGGATCCTCCATTAAAGATTTTATTGTTGCGTGCTAGAATATATGCGGCAGTAGAGTTTATAAATTCATCTTAGCGTTACACGAGTATTCAGCACACAAACCGAAAAGAGAATGAACACCAGAGTTTTTACGTGGAAAACCCAAAAAAGGAAAAAACCACGGGGCCTCGCCCAGTTGTAAAATTCCACTAGTGTTTCTGTAAATTACAAGAAACTGATTCGTCCCACAAATCGGGACTATCAGATTACAACTTGAAGCAAATTTACAAAGTTCTGCAAATTCCCGGCGTTTCCCGAAAATTCGGCAAAGTTCCGGCGTATTCAGGCGGCGGGAAGAGCTCCGGCGGTGGTCGAGGAGGAGAGGATTCGCCTTTTCCCCTTTTCCTTCTTCTTCTCTCTCTTCACTTGAGTCCCCTTTGTGAAGAATGAGGGCTCTATTTATAGTTTTTCTGGAGTGGCATGGCTCGTAAATAGGTGTGAGATCATGGGCAGATAGGGAGTAGTTTGAATGGACGTACGGCCGATATTGAACCCTTCGATCGTGCACCATTTGATGGACATTTGGAGGCCTTAATGATGTCGGAATTCGGCGATCTTAGGCTCGTTGGATTTGTCTTGTCGAGCCGCTCGATTCGAGTATAAGCTCGTTAAAATCGGAGACAGTTTGGTAACTCAAATTGTGGTTTGAACCTTTCAACAGCGTTTCGGGTCCTTGATTCGGACTCATTTGGGCTCGGATTGGGTTGATCTTGGTGTCGTTGGGTTCATTTTTCCGAGACGCTCAGTTTGAATATAAGCTCGCTGAAATCGGAGTTCGGGTGCTCCCGAAATTAATTTTTGAAGTTTCCAACTAGCTTTTGCCTCGAGCTTCGTGCCCGATCAAGCTAATTTTGTGATGCCGTATCATTTATAAACCGTGAGCCCCTTCTGCCCTCATTTCTTCCCCCTCTTTCCCACATTGATCGCTTCATATAGGCTTAATCTTCTCGATTTCTTTGTATATCTACAGGTAGAGCACATCCTTGAGCTCTCAAAAGCCTCGATGTTAAGTTTCATCTGTAGAGTTTTTTTACTTTGTGATGTAAGTTTTGTTTTAGATTATTATATATGGTTAATGTAACATTAGACTTATGTATTTTTTCTTTAGAACTATAATATTATTTTTTTAATAGATCTATGTTGTCTTTTCAGATCTATTTTTTTATAGATTTATTATTTTTATTCTTAGAATCTCGTTAGATCTATGATAATAAAATTATATTTATATTTAATCTACTTAATTAATTCTTTGAGGACTTTCAATTAAAAATATTCTAAAGTTTATACTGAATTATTAAATAATTGTATGAAAGTTGTAATTTATATTTATTTGGATATTTTCATGAAATTTATTTAGAAGTTTGTACTTATGTGTCTAATTACATACAAACATATATACATAGAGAAGAGGAGTATTAGCATCAAAAGGCTAATTCAAAGCACATTTTTGAAGGAGATAGAAATATCAAATACTTTCACAATTTAACCTTTTAATAAAGCAGATAAATCATTGGAAAAGACCACAAAATTGATTATACCACAGGTTGGATGACTTCTTCGAAAGGCCACATTTTTAACTTATTGCCTATTCTTATATTGTGGTTCATTTGGAAAGCTAGAAATGAAACTAAGCATAGTGACATTAAAATGGATGCTAAACAAATCATATCTAATGTCAATCATAAAATCCTGCATCTTTATTCTTGTAATCTTGTTTTGGCTAAAAACTTCAACAATTGTAGGGATATGGATGTCTTCCTTGGGATTCCTTTGGAGGACGGGAATCTGAATGGTTTTGACAAAGTGGTTACTTAGTTTAAACCTAATTTTCCTTTTATTAAGTTAAACTCTGATGGTTCTGTTAGGAACTCTTGCACTGGTATGGGGGGAATCATCCGTGACCACCTGGGTAATGTTTTAGCGGCTTTTGCTAGCCCTTTACAACAATGTACTGTTATCACTACTGAGCCTACTGGTTTATCTTATTGGCTTGATATTTGTACTAATTTGGGCTTTGACAATATCTGGATTGAGGTGGATGCCCAACTTGTGGTACATATTATTAACAACCTCGTTTCGGGTAATCCTCAAAACTTTTATCTGACCAGGAAAATCAAGAAGTCCCTTTCTACTATCAATTATTTCATATCGCATATATATTTATCGTGAAGCTAATGCTTGTGCTGATTGGTTGGCCAATTCTGGCTGTCAACTTGATAGTTATCAAGATTTGAACATTAGTTGTTTACATCCGATGTTGAAAGGTATGATTATCCTGGATAAATCTGCTTTACCCTATATTTGTCATGTTTGATATTGTAGATTCATCTTTGCATTTGGTTTCACTCATGGGCGTTCTATGGGGTTGCAAGCTTTACCTGCTGGATGGAATTTTTTTGAATGGGAGAAATATGGATATTGTTTTTGGTTGTTTTTTGACCTTGGATGTTAGTTTTACATTCAATTTCCCTGTTGGTTATTGGTGCCTGGTCTTTACTGTGGATGGTGTTTTGCAGTTTATGGGGATGGTTTGTATCTGCGATGTTTGCCTGAGTCCTAATGGTTATTTTATTAGTATGCTTTATTGTTTTTGGGGTCTGAGAGTTCTGTCATGTTTTGATTAGGCCTGCAAGGTTTTTGAGGGCTGCTTCGTTGATTTGCTTTACTGGAGTTCTTTTAACTTTCAAGCTCTGGGTTATTGGTTGCTGTATAAGTTTTATATGATCTGCATGGTGTTTTTATGTATGGTTAACCTGAGGGTTGGTGCTTTTTTCTATGAGAGGACACTACGAGAAAACACGCGAATACCGTCGGATTTTCTGGCAGAAAATTTTGGACGGTAATAAACGGCTCCGTTACCGGCGGATTTGTTCGACGTAAAGCTTGCGTCAACTTTTCCGGCACAACATACGTCGTAAATTCACCGACGCCTGTTCCTCCGGAAACTCCGACGGTATTATGATGCCTTAACCATTTCCGTCGCACGTTACGGCGGAACTATTCCGGCGTACGTTACCGGCGGAGATTGCGCCGGCGTATTTAAACTCAATGAAATATATCCGATGGATTAGACGTCAGAAATTATACTGACGTCACTAGTGCAATTACCGGCGGAACGTCCGCCGGTAAAAGCCCTATTTCGCAAACCCGAACCCGTCTGGCCGTCATTCTTTTCCTTCCATTCTCTCACTTCGATTGCTTCGCTCGTCGCCCTCCGTCGTCGTTCGTCGCTCGCCGTGGTTAGACGTCGCCGACGGTCACCGGACTTCGCCGTCGACGATCACCGGACTTCGCCAAGCCTCCTTCCTAGTCGCGTGCCGCCTCTCTGCTTCCTAGTCGCACGCCGCCGAGGATAACCGAAGGTTTATGTTTTCAAATTTTTTTGCGATTTCGGTTGGATTACATATAGATTAGCCTTTAGTCCATATCTTTTTGCTATAGTCATGGTTGTTATCACTAGACATTTGCTAGAGGATGTAGTTTGGTGCATGCTTTTTGTTGATGATATTGTTCTTGTTGATAAGACTAGAGAGGGATTTGAAGGTTTTTGTTTTCAATTTTTTTTACTATTTCGATTGGATTACATATAGGACTAGCATTAAGTTCATATCTTTTTGCTATAGTCATGGTTGTTATCATTAGGCATGAATTATAGAGAAATTAAAAAAATGCCAAATGAGTGAAGGAGTGTGATGTTTACTATTTTCAAGAATTAAGGTGATGTACAACAGTGCATGAATTATAGAGAAATTAAGTTGATGTGTCATACATTTAAATTATTGGAGAGAGTAATTGAGCATAGATTACGGCATGATACTATTGTTTCTCAAAATCAATTTGGATTCATGCTGGGTAGGACTACCTATGGAAGCGACATATATTTTGTGAGGTTTGATGAGAAAACATGTGATAAAGTTCTACAGGTGTTCAAATGCAAATGAATCGAGCCGAGCCGAGTTTGTGAGTGTTCATGTTTGAGTTTGTTTAGTATTAGTTGGTTCAATTTCGATTCGTGTTTTATTTGAGCTTTATTATTTTTGTTCATGTTTGGTTCGTTTAAAATATTGGGTGTTCATGTTTAGTTTAAGTTAATGTTTGGTTCATATTTGGTTCGTTTAGTGGTTATCAAGCTTTAAACAAACAAGCATTAACTAGGTATGAACGAGCTCAATTTCTATATGTTCATCAACTTAACAAATGAGCCTTTTGTGAATGCCTTTATATTGGTTATGGTTTGCCTCTTTGGTTTAGGTGGCGTTGATATCTTGGATCTATTAATTAGATAATATATAAATTCATTAATTTTTTACTCTTATATATAGGTTATGGATATTAGAAATCAAAGAAGTTGGATGTATAATCGATTATCTCAAGGTCGGAAGATATTAACAGATGAATTCATCAATGGGGTGAACTTTTTCATTCAGCAAGCGAAACAGCTGCCCAGCTTTATATCAGAAGGAAAGTTTCGATGTCCATGTTCTAAACACAAAAATTTAGTGCACCTAGAAACAGATGATGTAACTGTTGATCTGTATCGCAGAGGATTCATGCCATGGTATTGGTATTGGACTTCTCATGGTGAGTATGAGCCACTATTTGATTATCAATGCGGTCCTTCTACAAGTAGTAATGTTGCTGAGGCTGAAAACATCCGTCCAAATCTTGAGGAATTAGTTCATGATGCAACTGGAATTCAAACTGAACAAAATACAGAAGAGTTACCGAATATGGAGGCACAAAACTTTTATGATTTATTGCATGCTGCCCAGCAACCAATTTGGAAAGGGTTACGACTCACTCAAAATTATCTATTGCTGTGAAGATGTTAAGCATCAAGGCTGAATATAACGTTGCTCGTGAATGTTTTAATCAATTCATTGGGCTGCTTAAGGAAACCAATCCGATAGATAATTTAATTCCTACAGATCTATATCGGATAAAAAAGTTAGTTTCCAAACTTGGTTTGACATACATAAAGATAGATTATTGTATGAATGGATGCATGTTATACTTTAAAGAAGATATCGTAGAAATTGTATGTCGTCATTGCAATGCACCAAGATTTAAACCTAAATCTAAAAATAGAAGGAAGCAAAAGGATGTGCCTGTTAGTAGGATGTTCTACTTTCCAATAATTCCGAGATTACAACGGCTATATGCATCCATGAGATCTGTTGCACATATGAGATGACATAATGATCACATTCCACAAGAAGGTGTTATCACACATCCATCTGAAGCAGAGACTTGGAAGCACTTTGATCGTACACATCCCACATTGGCGACAGAACCAAGAAATGTCAGATTAGGTTTATGTGCAGATAGTTTTACTCCACTCAGTCAGTCGGCTACACCGTACTCATGTTGGCCTGTGATACCCACTCCTTATAATCTTCCTCCAGAGTTATGTATGACTACCCCTTATATGTTTCTATCACTTATAATTCCAGGGCCACATAATCCAAAATTGAAGATTGACGTATTCTTACAATCTCTGATTGATGATTTAAGTTTATTATGAGAAGAGGGAGTAAGTACATATGATATCTCCACCAAATAGAATTTTACACTAAGAGCAGCATTGCTTTGGACAATTAGTGACTTTCCTGCATATGGTATGCTCTCAGGTTGGAACACTTCAGGCAAGTTAGCTTGTTCATATTGTATGGAAAATACAAAATCATTCACTTTAAAGTATGATAGGAAGAACACTTGGTTCGATTGTCATCGAATATTTTTGCCTCAAAATCATCCTTTCAGGCGAAATAAAGAAGCGTTTACTAAAAATAAAATGATGATGTTTCAACCTCCTCCAAGATTCAGTAGTGAAGAAATTTTTGAAAGAATAGAGTTCTTGCCCACCATAATGGAATCTCCAATATTAGTTGAGATCAGATTGCTAGAATATGGTGTCAACCATAATTGGACCAAGAAAAGTATTTTTTGGTCGTTGTCATATTGGAGAACAAACTTGATTAGACATAACTTGGATGTTATGCATATAGAGAAAAATATTTTTGATAATATTTTCTATACAGTTATGGACATCAAAGAGAAATAAAAAAATAATATAAAAGCAAGGATGGACTTAAAGGAGATTTGTAGAAGGAAAGCTTTGGAATTGAAGGATGGTGGAGCCGAAAAATTTCTCAAACCCAAAGCTCCATTCCCATTAACTTTAGAGCAAAAACGAGCAATTTGTGAATGGGTGAAGACTCTACAAGTACCTGATAGATATTCTTCCAATCTAAGCAGATGTGTTGACATAAGATCAGGGAGATTATTTGGATTGAAAAGTCATGATTGTCATATCCTCATGCAATGTCTACTATCAACTGCTTTTAGTTATCTTCCAGATCAGATTTTAAAGCCCCTGATCGAGCTAAGTGTCTTCTTCAAAGATTTATGCTCTTCTAAATTAAATGTGGAGAATTTGATTCTTATGGAGCAGCAAATTCCATTCATTTTGTGTCAACTTGAGAAAATATTTCCTCTAGGCTTTTTTAACTCTATGGAGCATCTACCTGTTCATTTACCATATGAGGCTATAGTTGGTGGACCCGTTCAGTATAGGTGGATGTATCTTTTTTAGAGATATTTAAATAAACTTAAGAATACCGCTAAGAATAAATCATGACCCGAAGGTTCTATCTGTGAAGCATATTTAACATACGAGACAACTCAATTTTACTCGTATTATTTTGAAACAATATCTCAATCAGGTGAAAGTTCAGCATCTCAAAATGTTGGTAAATCCTCTAATATATCTGTATTCAGCAGAATTGGGGAACCTTTAGGCGCTAGCACTGTGCGCTATTTGACCGATAAGGAGATGGTAGTTATCACATTGTACATCTTGCTTAACTGTGATGAAGTGGAGTCATATCTCGAGTAAGTATGAGTTAAGTTGTTTATATTTTTAATTTTCTTTTAGACTTTGTTCTAAACTTAAGACAAAAATTTGTAGGAGGTTCATTGATGATCTTAGTACATCAGAAGAATGAGAAGTCCAGAAGATAGTGGAAAAAGAATTCACTGTTTGATTTAAAAATACGGTATGTTTTAAATAATTTTTCTTACTTAATGAGTTAATTATTTCAATTAATAACATCTTCTACATTTGAAGGTACACACTAAAGATAGTTCGCAGTATTCAAGGTTATCTGAGTTAGCTTGGGGACCAAATAGATTAGTAAAATATTATCAAATATTTGAGGTCAATGGTTATAAATTCCAGACAAAAAATTGGTGTGAAGGAAGGAAGACAGAAAATTCTAGCGTATGTGTAAGAGGGAACACCTATACAGGGGATGATTCTGAATACTACGGGGTATTACAAGAAATATTAGATGTTGAATATCCCGGTCAGAGGAACACTGTGTATCTCTTCAATTGTGAATGGTTTGATCCAGTACCAAATAGAGGCACGAAAGTTCATCCAATTTACGGTATAACAGAAGTAAAGCGGGGTAGGAGATATGCAAAGTTTGATCCTTTCATCATTGCTAGTCAGGTAACTCAAGTCTATTATGCTAACTATCCAAGCAGAATACGAGGCAAACAAGATTGGCTGGTAGTTATGAAGACAAAATCAAGGGGAGTAATTGAGAAAACCACCTCAATACCATCAACACATCAAGAAGAGTTTATGTCTAATTTAAAAAATCTCCTAATCAATGTAGATGATCAAATCAGAATTAATAAGAACGAGTTGCAGTTAGAGGAGGTAGATCTAACCATAGAAGAAAGTAATGATGAATCTGATAGTAATGGGAGTGTATCATCTTATACAAGTGAATCAGCAAATGATGAGTTAACAATATAAGGTAACTTAAATTTTTTTTAGCTACTACATTGCATTTTATTTTACTTTCCTGCGTTTACTTTACAGCATTTTTTTAGCTACTGCACTGTTTTTTTTTTACTCCCCTGCATTTTACTTGACTGTATTTTTTTTAGCTACTGCACTGCTTTTTTTTTTACTCTCCTGCATTGTACTTGACTGTATTTTTTTTAGCTACTGCACTGTGTTATTTTTGATTAAATTTTTGTTATAACTCATATTTCTAATATTTTTTTTATTTATGTGCAGATGGCTTCAGGTGAGGAGCCTAGTAGAGGATTGATAAAAAATATTTTTAACAGGCGCACGAAGAAGACCACTGCAGCTGGACCACCTAGAACAGTACGTACTGAGGGGACCACCTCGGCTCAGCCTGCTACAGAGCCTCAGCCTACTACACAGCCTCAGCCTACTACACAGCCTCATCCTGATACACAGCCTTTACCCACTCATGAAAGCGGTAGCCCACAGTTTTACTCACCAGACCCCCGATTTCCTTCACCAGATCCTAGGCAGAGTACTCCTTTCTACCCATACTACACACCCCCACCGTATGCTGGTGCCCCTCCTACTTATCTATTTCCACCATATGCTCCACCATACTATCCCCCACCACCCCATCAGCCCGCTACAACTGGTCCTTCGACAGCAGCTGGACCTTCGACAGCAACTGAACCTTCGACAGTAGCTGCAGTAGAGCAGGAGACAGATGGTAGAATGTTGATAGCACCTGAGGGTGACACGTACGTACATTCTCTTTTATTTTTTTAAACTAACAAATATTTTTATTTTATATTTTATATTTGTTTTATATAACTTTATTTTTGTAGGTTCTACCCATCAAAATAACCGACACATAAAATACGGGACATCATACGGAGTAGGTTTGACGCTCCTTATGTTTCTTGGAAGAAAGTCCCGAAAGAAGTCGAGGAGATGTGGTTCAGAGAGTTTGAGGTATTTTTGGGTTTTAATTTTTATGTTAAATGGTTTATTCTTTTTTACTTAAGCTAATACTCTTATATATTATATATCATATGTATTTGATTGCAGAAAGAGTTTTGTTGGTTGCCCCAACACAATGATAGGATTAGAAAGAATTTTGAGAAGCGTGGGTCTACTCGAATGCGCGATATGTTCACTGATATTAGAAAGTCTGGGAAACGACCACTGTGGATTGGAGAGGTAATATGGGCTGAGTTAAATACAGCTTGGGGCAGCGAAGAGTGCAGTAGGAAGAGGGATCAGAATCGACAGAACAGAGCTTCTGATGTTGGTGGGTTGGGAAGTTCACTTCATACAAGCGGCTCTGTTCCACATACTGAGCACAGGCGTCGTTTGGTAATGAATTTTAAATGTTTTTTAAAATTGTTCTTTAATCTATATTAATAAAATTCTCTTAATTCAAACAGAAAGCGATGCTTGGTAGAGAACCAACTCCTGTTGAATTGCATAGTCGCACTCATAAGCGACAGGAGGATCAACAGTGGATTGATGAGAGATCAAGAAAAGCCTATGTAAGTATATTTTTATATATGTTTAATATTTTCTAAGTTTTAGTTTAACTATATATATTTATATTATACTTTTACAGGAGGATTATACACGGCTTCGAGAGACTCATGCCGCATCAGGTGAGGGCTCTTCTGGCGGCTCTGTGGAGTATTCTGAGTATCGCATCTGGTTGCAGGACGTCGGAGGAATGCAACATGGTAGAGTATATGGCTTAGGTGCACAAGCTTAGGCATACGAGGGGATGACATCCTCTACTGCATCCAGCTTCGCATCCAGTTCGCATGAGTCCTTACAAGCTCAACAAATAAGTGCTCTTCAAGCTGAGCTAGAACAAGTAAGGAAATCACAAGCTGATTGGCAGGCTCAGCTGCAAGCACAGGTTCAAGCTCAGCTGCAAGCACAAGTTCAAATAAGTATTCAGCAACACAATCAGTTGTTGGATGAAATGCGCAAGATGAGGGAGCAGCTGAGTGGAAAAGAGGTAGCTCCACCTGAGGAGGAGTCCACGGAGTCAGAGTAGTTTAATTTAGTTTATATGAACTTGTTTATTTCTGTGAACATATTTTATTGAACAGTTTCTTTTAATGTGATGTGTTTAGTTGATTGTTAGTACTGAACTGTTTCTTTTAATGTTATAAATTATTGTGAAACTGTGATGAAATTGTTGATATGTTGTAATATTACAATTGAATTGTGGTGGAATTGTTATTTGTATTTGTTTGCAGGTGTGGAAATTTGATTGTTGGCTGAGAAAGAAATTTTTTTTTGTCAATGCTACAGGTTTCTGGTGGATTTTGCGCCGGAAGCGCGCCGGAAATGACGATACAACGAATTGTATCGTGTGTACCGGCACCTTTGTTCGGACGGAAACTACCGGCATAATTACCGGCGGACCGTACGCCGGTAATTACCGACGTATAATTTGCGTCGCAACAGAGTTCGTGGGTTTCCTACATGCACGTTGCGGCGTTATATCCGCCGGTAATGACCGGCGCATAATGTGACGATAATTACCGGCGGAAATGGCGCCGGAATTAAGACGTTTTTCAACGTCGAAAACGATCCTTTTTTTCGCCGGTAGTTCGTCGGAACATGCGCCGGAGAAATTTCCAACGCAAATTTCGCGCCGGAAATAATTTATCGACGCGGTCGAAACCGGCGTATGAATTTCCGCCGAAAAGTGCTACGGAAACTTATGGTTCCGTCGGATTATCTATGTTTTCCGGCGGATTTCGTCCGCCGGTAATAAGGGGTTTTCCTGTAGTGGGATTATAGATATTGATTTTGGTTGTTCCTGGACTTCGGATGTTAGCCTTTCTTTCAACTTCTTAGTTGGTTATTGGTGGCTGGAATTTATGGAGGATGGGGTTTTGCAATTCAAAGATGTGTCCTGATTTGTTCATGTCTGGAGGTTATTTGAGGGTTACTTCACTAATCTAATAGCTTGGAATTCTTTTCACCTTCAAACTCTGGGTTGTTGGCATTCGTATAAGTTTTATGTTATCTGGATAAAATTGGTTTTCCTTATGTGCGTTCTTTCTGATGTTCTGTGTGGGTTTATTATCTTTGGTTTTGTTTTACTGAGTATGCTGCCTTTTACTGAATTTGTTTGGTCTGCTAAGAAGGAAGTTAGCACTTCACAGTTCGATATTATTAAACGTGAGAGTTTATATCTAGTTTATTACTGCTCTCAGCAGTTTTTTATGCTTCTTTTCTTCTTTTGTAGTATCTTTTTTTGCAGATTGAACGGCTGGACTTGCACGTTGAACGTTACTTCGTCGGTGCGCGATTTTTTGGGTACTTGTGATACGAGCCACGTTTTTTGCAGGAAGATTGGGCTTATTGATTTACTTTTGCTCTTCCTTTTTTGGGCGCTGTCGTCTTGCAGCCCTAGACTGTTATTAGGCAATTTTGTAATTGTTAGTTTTAGGAACCATCGGCTCGTAGGTTTTCTTTCCTTTTATTTTGTAGCTCTTGTGAACATTAGTGAGCTGAAGGTTCCTTTTAAGGACTTTGTAACCATTTTTTATATTAACGCGTAGGCCTCTCCGTGGGTTTTAACCACAAAAATAAAAAAAAAAATTAAAAAAAAAAACTTTCACAATTTAGTGAAAAAAGCCAAATTAAATCTTATATAAACTTAAATTAGATTCTGGTGAGTGGACCGATGACCAATTTCTAATCAATTGCAACGCAGTTGTCTCTCACTTTCAAACCCTTCTTGGGTCTGCTAATATCATGGAGGATATCTCTAGTCCTCAAGTTATCCCTTACCTTATTTTTATTGAGAATAATTATCTTTTATCCAACATTGCTGAAGATAATGAGAATTTCAACCATATGATGAGTTTAAACAGGGACTCTGTTGTGGGTTTTGATGGTTTTATTTAAGTTTTACCAAAGCTATTAGAATATTATTAAAGGGGACCTCTATAAGGCTATTAGATCCTTTTTTTAATGGTTATGCAATTCCTAAGTTTTTTGCTAATACATATGTAGTTCTTATTCCTAAATGCATTAATCATGAAAGCTGTAATGATTTTAGACCTATTAGCTTACGTAACACTTTTCATAAAATTATTTCCAAGATTCTTGCTTCTAAATTGGCTCTCATCCTCCCTAAAATTATCTCAAAAAATTAAACGGGTTTGTTAAAGGTAGATGCATTACTGATAACATCTTTTTGGCTTAGGAGTTCATTATTGACATAAATCTTAAAGTTTCTAGGCATAATATTATCATGAAACTTGACATATCTAAATCATATGATAACATTAATTGGTCTTTTATCTGGAATATTTTGAAGCTTTTTGGTTTTAATAATTAGTGTATTTCTCTGTTTAGAATATCAATGAAAATATTTAGTTCTCTATCATTGTGAATGGCAAATCTCATAGTTTCTTTAAAGCAGAAAAGAGAGTTAGACTGGGAGATCATTTATCTACAGCTCTTTTTACTATTGCCATTGAATATATCTCCAGAGGTTTAAAGTAATTTTTTTTCTAAATATATTACTCTTCCCTTCATTAACCATGGTGACTTAATGGTTTCTCATCATTATTTTGCTGATGACATCATTATCTTTTATAATGGTGATATGAGAAAGGCGAAAAGGTTTAATCTTTTTTTTTTTTGAGAGATTTAGTTCTAAGATTGGTCTGTATTTCAATCAGATCAAAAGCTTCTTTATTTATGGTAAAGGTATGAGTAGGGATAAAATACTGGTTTTAGTATCCAATTTCTTCCTCTTGAGAATGAACTTTAGGCTTACGATGATGAATGGTTTTGGCCCCTTAGAAGGCCTTGAATTCTCAGTAACCAGCTTTTACGTCTTAGATGGTAATGCCCAACAACCAAGGGGCCATCCTTTCTTAGGGAATTTTGTTGAGCTAATGTAGTTTTACCCATTCTGATCCCCTTTTTAATTTATTCTCATGTTCTTTTCTTTTTAAGTCGTGTGGTTGAAAATTGCTGACTAGTTTTTGGTTGCAACTTCTTGTAAGTTTTAATTTTTTCTTACACAAGTTGTAACTGTTTCACTTGTAATAATTTTTTCTTAATGAAAAAAGGATCTGTCCCTAAATTATATATATATATATATATATATATATATAATATATATATATATATATATATATATATATATATATATATATATATATATATATCCTAATTAAATTTAAGTGATAATACACTACTAAAAAATCAGACTTCAGCAGCTTTTTTTAGGACTTAAAGCAACTGTTTAAACACCTACTAATTTATTTGCGGCGGTTTAATAACCGCTGCAAATCCGCTGTATTTACGTTCGCTGAAAAGACTTTCGCTGATATATATCATCTCCAAATTTTTTTCCACCGGTTAAATGGTGCATGCATGTATCTACCTTACCACAAAAAGCAAAATTTTCTTCCATTCACACTTGATTGGCTTTTCCAGGTCCTCTTTTTATTGGCTGGGGAAAGCCTCAAATAACACATGTGATTGGTCCCTCCAAGTTTGAAGGTTCAACTTGCACTGCTGCAGAATTATTCAGCATGTCGTTTGCCAGAGTTTTCTTCCCCATCTCTGACACATATACAATATTTTACCAGCTATTGATGCCGACAGACTATTATTAATAGAGGAGAGAAAGAGTAAAGCATTACCATGCTCTTCAAGTAGAAGTTCAAGATTAAGAGCATCGACGTGCATTAATCAAAGGTTCATGGAAGAAGAGAGAGAGTACAGCCTCTGGCATTCCCTCACCATCATCATCATAAATAACTCTTTGGGGAGTGATAGACCAGCTGTGCTATCTCTCTTCTTCTCTTTGCCTTCTGATGAAATGGAGGACCTGTTAAAGAGTTTCTGTTCAACTCTTCTCTCTACATATTTGGTTAATTATTCTCTTTTTTCTCTGGTAACTTAATGGTTATATTGCTATAGGTGTGCTTTTTTAATGGAGATTTCAATGAGGGTTAGCTAGGAGAAGAAAGGTCGATCAAAGCATCTTTGCATAGGCAGAAGAGGAGGTAATGTTTTAAGAATGACTAAGGCCTAACGCCCAATAAATCAAGTGACTGAAGAAATCAATCTTTTGTTTTGTGGAAAAAAAAACCCTTATGCTTAAATGAAGTTCCGATAACTACTAAGGAGCTGACTATTACGGATTCGTTTGGGACAGCTTTCTTCCTGTTTCTTAAAGCAGCTTTTTAGTTAAAAAATTAAAAATTTTGTACTAAAAAGTCGTTGTAGGAAGCAATAAGAAAGCCATCCCAAACTAAGCCTACACCTCTAGAAATCAAACTTGCCAGTGATGTCAGGGTGGATCTCAATGCTAAAGCAGAAGGGAGTGGTGTTCTTGGGGATCATTCTTCATTTTTTTTTTACTGAGGTTATTCTTCCCACTCATCCAGAAATCTTTACTGTGTCCATGATACTCTATTTTATGAATCATTCCCCCACCATTGTTCGCAAAGTCTATGAGCCCATATATATCAATCAATTATTAGTTCAAACCAATGTTTTTAATAAATATTGTGTTTATTGTAATTGTGCTATGAACTAGGATATATATATATATAATGTATCAGTTTTTGTGAACATGGCTGTAAGAAGAAACTCATAAAATGATAAACCAGAAAATTTTGAGATCTCTAAAAAGAAATATTTCCAATGAGGGATAGAGGTCATGAAAACATTTTTGTCAAAATCCCAAGACAAGAACCACATATCATGATTTATTTAATTTTGGCAATTTATATTGAGATTATTATTATCATGAAGCTTAAGTAATAGCTATGGAGGATATATGACTCATTAGGACTTTTTTCTTTTGCTTGCATGTAGCTCTCTGAGCATTTTCGAGTTTTTGTTGGATCAATATTTTATTCAAGATTTTGGTTCAAAGTTTAGACTGTAATGATTGTCTGTTGTAATCTATGTGTTTCATTTTTATTGGATCTTCGTCTTAAAAGTTTTATAAGGGTTGTTACTCTTTTATCATATCAATGAATGTTATTTGATGTTTAAAAAAATTATATTATTTAATTAAAGTTTTACAAGTCTAAGATAGTTGATGGTCTTACTTAAAATATTTACTAGAAATATGGATATTTAGCCCCAAAATTTATTAAAATTATGATCAAAGTTTTAGTCACACCATTAATATTCATACTTCTTTAAAAAATGCAATTATATATGATATATTTTAAGAAAATATAACTAATTAAAACATAATATATAGTTACACTTTTTAATAATGTGATTTTACCTCAAACTTGTGGTAGTGAAATGTATTTAAAAATCATATTTTAGTACCACTTTTTTTGTTTTTAAATGTCTAAAAATAATATTTTTAGCTATACTTTTTCATAAGAAAATCTCATTTTATAAGACATGTGGCTATTGATGGTGTACTAAAAATTTTAATTATGATTTCATTAAAATTACGATTAACTAGTCCTTATTAGCTAGTAAACTTTTTTAGTCACATCCTCAATAATCAAATTGAAAAATATGATTAAATTTTTTTTAAACATATGACTAAATGGCACTTTATTCAAATCTTGTTATAAAGGCATATAGCTAATAATGTTATCTTTAAGAAAATTACTTTACAACATGTTACTGTAGCTCAAAATTATCATATTGTGTGAAAAGATAATATTGAAAAGTACAACTTTAAATCATATGGGAAGCTTCTTATAGAAATTTTTATAAGGAATTCTTTATGGCCATCCATATTGCATTTAGTTTTGTGTTTTTTTTTTAATTTATTATTATTATTATTATTATTATATCTCTATCAATAATAGAAACTTATAAATACAAATTTCAACGTAAGTAAAGAGAGGGAAAAAAATGCTCGGCGTCAGGGCAGCTCTAGCATGCAAGCGAAGAGGGTTCGGTCATGGCAGCTCTCGGACGCGAGAGAGGGAAAGAAAGCAAAGATAGTTCGGTCGGGGCAGTTCTCGGACGCGAGAGAGGAAAAGAAAATATGAGAATTCAAAAGGAGAACGGGTCGAAATAGGTCCTATACCGACGTATTTTCCGGCGGATTATCCGTCGATTCTCTTACCAGCGAATAATACACCAGTAAAGTTTCATCGAGTTTAAGTAAGTCAGCATAATATTCACCGGTAATTCCACGGGTAATTACTAGCGTAATATGCGTCGAAAACCTTCAAAATAACGGTGAAAAGCCGGCGGTGTATCAAAGGCTATATATCCGTGGACAGCAAAATTCAAAGTAAAGGTATTTCTCTGGCTTCGAAATGCTATTGCTGTTGTCAGTATGAGGACATTGATCATCTGTTCGTTAATGGTTTAATTGCTAAGAATGTGTGGAGTTACTTTAATAATATTTCTGATAAGAATGACATGTTTATTGATTCTCTTATTTTAATGTTTCATAATTGGTGTCATCTGAAAAAAGGTCATTTATTTAATCTGATACCCATTCTCATTATTTGGTATATCTGGAACTCTAGAAATCAGGCCAAGCATGAGAATTGTAAGATGGATGCTATTGGTATTATTGAAAAGGTTAAAAGTAAAGTTCATCAGCTTTTTAAATGCAATATTCTCTCTGTTAAAACTTTTTACAGATGCAGAAATTTGGCTGGTTATTTTGGAATTAAGTTGGAGGAGGTTGCTGTGGGTATTGACGCTATTTTTGTGTATTGGTTAAAACCTAAACTGCCTTTTGTTAAGCTTAATACGGATGGTTCCGTGGGTGTTGACAAAGCTGGTGCGGGGGGAGTGATTAGGGATCATTGTGGTGATTTGCTGGCTGCCTTTGCATCTCCGTTGCCAACTTCTGATGTTATTGTTGCTGAGCTCAATGCGTTAATTCTTGGTTTAGATCTGTGTATTAAATATGGGTACTTTGATGTGTGGGTTGAACTTGATTCTTTTTTTATTGTTCAATGTATTAAAGAGGGGGCTACTGGTAATGCTAATTACTTTTATCTGCTTAGAAAGGTTAAAAATAGAATGAAGTAGCTGAATGTTACTATATCGCATATTTATAGGGAGGGAAATGGTTGTGCCGATTGGCTTGCCAATTGGGGATCTAATCTTCATGATTTTGTTGAATTAAATATGTCCAATGTTCATCCTGTTTTGAGAGGTATCCTGCGTTTTGATAAGGCGTGTTTGCCCTATGTTAGAACTGGATGAGGTGTTCTTTTTGCTGTATTTCCTTTTGCTGGGGTGGTTTATGATTTTCTGTTTCCCCCTACTCTTTCGTTCTATGTTTGGTTTTCCTTTTCCTGCAGCTGTGGATGGCGTTTGTTGTTTGCTGGGTTATTTGGCCGTTGTCTGGAGGTACCATGTTAACATCTTTATGTTAGGTGTTGAATGGGATTGTGTTTTAAGGTGTTTGGATGGTTGGCTTGATGGTTCTAGTGTTGTGCACTTTAAGTTTAACACGAAGCTGGGTGGGTTTTTCATTTGGAAGCTGTTATTCATGAAGAAGGTAGGGGTGGAGTGGCACTATAATCGTCTTGACCTGTTTCTTATTCGCTACTGGATTTTCTGGAAGTGGGATTTAACGTGGAGGTGGGGGATTTTAACTATGGCTGGGAAGAGAGTCTGGTGCAATTATATAGAGGCTTTTTATCTTGGTTGTGATTATCTTAACTTTTTTTGGAGTTGTCCTTGCAGGTTTGTGATCAAGCTTCTTATTCAGCACTATATGGTCCGCAAGGTATGCTCTTTAGGTGTTTTAAATTTCCTTTTTGGCTTGTTTAGTATTTTTTGCAGGAGATCTGAGCTGATTGGGTATATTGCGTATCTCCTTTTTTGGGTGCTGACTTCTCTCAGACCTACTAGTTTTTCAGGCTTCTATTGTAACTTTAGTATAAGGATCGACTGGCTCTTAGGTTTTATTTTGGTTTTGAATCTTGTAGCTCTTTCGAGCAGTAGTGAGCTGGTGGATCCTTCTAAGGACCTTGTAACCGAATTTTATATTAACGCGTAGGCCCCTTCTGTGGGTTTTAACCAAAAAAAAAAAACGGTGAAAAGCCGGCAGAATATGTGCCCGTGTTTCAGCAGCGAAAATTGTGCTGGACATTTCACCGTTAAGTTATCGACGCATATTCTGCCGGTTTTACCGATGTAAATATTTCCGTCGGAACGTCCGACGGTAATGACAGACTTTATGTAGCGTTTTTTATGTAGTACTGATGAAAAGAATTCTTGTAATTGGTCTTTTTTTTATCCTTTATTGTGTAAGAAATCTTGCACAAAGTAATATATAAATTTCATATAAAGTTTAAGTTGTTGAAAACTAGTTGTATATATGTTTAAGATTCGAATGATTATGTCATAGTCTGCATTGTGCGACTTTTGAAATTGTTCAAAATAGTCTACTAAGATTTTGTATTTGTAGGTTGTATGAATCCAAAACGCAGCTAAATAATAGCTGTTCTGTTGGACTTCGCCACTTGCGATCAGTAAAAATAGCAAATTTCCTTGCAAACTTTAGTTTAGCAACCAGTACCAGGTGCAAGTGGGTTATAACAATGCACCCATTTACTCCCTCAGCAACAACTATCAGCAACAATTGTCAGACGGAATAGATTTGCAAAAAGCATATATGCGACTTCCCCACAGCGAGTACTTTACCAATCACAAATATGCCATTTCAACAAATTTCCACTGAGTGTGATGGTATTTGATGTTGCAAATTAACCAGACTTCTGTAGTGTTAGCCTAAGCTTTTTCTCATATATTACGCTTATCGCGTGCAAGAAATGTCACATAAAATTTGTATTAAAATTCTGGTAAACCTTTTCAGATGATGAAGAAGTTTGAATCATTCTTCTAAGTTTTTTACTTGAAACTTTAGCATTTTTATCTAACAGTATGCTTTCTGTGCACTTACAGATGCTCGCATGTATCTGGACATGCAATAGTTGTTCATATCAGAAAAAACATGGCTTGCAGTTTGTGCTGTAGCCTGACATATGGGGAGAAGACAGTAATGTTATAGAGGACAAAAATTAGACTCAAATGTTTGTATTCTGTCCATTTTATCATCAATAGGGACAAAAAAGATGGGGTTTGTGAATGGTAAAGAAGAAGCCATTACCATACACCATATCATTCCACAACTCTCAACAGCTCCCCTCAGAAATATTTATTAGGATATTATAGATAGGGTTTATAAACATGCTAACTTTATCTAATCATTTTATGAATATAATTTTTTCCCTTCATTATCTATATATATATATATATATATTCGTCGCCAAATTTTATAAATAATATTTAATAAATTTTATTAATTTTATTAAAAATATAATTAAGAAGGCTACATGATTACACCTACATTATCAAACATATATTAATTAAACTCGATTAAGATAAAGAAATTAATAAATGTTGTAAAATTTAGGTCATCCTTGGGCTCAGATCGAATTAGATATGTAAATAGATAAATAAATTTGAACATTATAAAACACAACTTAATTCATTTATTTATCAATTTTTCCGTGTGCTCGAATTTTTGGCACTCAAAGACTCACACAAGTAATCTTTTGGGTAATTCCCACATAATTTTTCTATAAGTAATTCCATACATGATCTTTATTAGTTTATCTATATAAGAAATTTCTTATAAAATTTATGTTAGAATTTTTATTAGAAGATTCATATCATTCTTTTTTTTTAATTTAATATCTAAGTTTAAGTATTTATTTATGTAATATCTAAATTTTTGAATTAGATCAATATATATATATTGATGTGATGGAGATAATAAATATTATATAAACAAATATTAAAACTTAAAATTTAGTTATTTAAATATATAAATATCTCAACACTGTTATATCACACAATTAATTTTAAGATTTTTATTAATTATAAGAAATTATATTCATAATAGGTTAAATCGAATTTATGATAGAAGTATTTGTCTCAAACTCAGTACAGCGTTTCCACTGCTTCGCTTTCCTCGAGAAGTGTGCATCTTTGAATGCGTTCTAGCCCGCCCAAAAGGACTTTTTTTTGTTTCTTTGTTTTTCTGACCAAATATAATGCAATAGTGTATATATATACTATCCACATTGCTAATATTTATATATTTAACATTGAATTTTAGTATTTAATCATTAGTTCTTGCTCAGTGCTCACTCCAAGACCAATCGATATCTTTTTCTAGACTCATTGATGCCTTCGTCTGTAAACAACCATATGATTTTATGGCTTTTTTGTTGTCGAGTATTTCAGGAATCTTGGTGGGACTATCATTGCCGTCAGGAGGTCGCAAACAAGAGCGTCCAAAAGCCAAGGCGAGAAAATTGTACGAGAGCTCACTGGAGAGTACATCCATGCGAGGTAGAACTCTTATATATGCTAGGGCATTGATAGGTATAGGCACGATAAGCTCGCAAGCTAGAGCATCAACATATGTGAAGGTGTAGCCGAGACTAGCTGCATGATGATGAGATTTATGGATTGTGATAGAGATGTGTTATTTTTTATTTATTTTCATCTTTTGAGTGTTATGCATATAAATAGTAAAGTTTAAGTTTTAAGTATGTAAAAAATATTGATGTTTAAAGTGGTATATATGTGTATAAATCTCCTTTTCAAAATAAAAATAATTTTAATTAAACATTTTAAATTAAAACCATAAAAGGACAAAAAGTTGAAGGATAATAGAATCTAAATGAAATATATATAAAAAAAGAAATTCCATAACTTCTTAATTATATGGGGGTATCTATAATTTAAGAACTTTATAACTTTCCATATATAAATTGATAATTAATAATAATCTATAAATCAATAATAATATAAGTTTATTGCATTCACATTTGAAATGCCGACTCCAAGCCCATAACCAAAGTTTCATATGCAGGTTCATTATTAGTACAATATTTTGATATTAATATTAACATAACACATATTTATTCAAAGAGAAAAATAAAAAATCAACTATAGCCTTAGCTTGTGTTGGTTGACTTTAATCTAGTGCCATATTAGAGGAAACACAATCAAAATATAGCTCCTATATTAAAGATTTGTGTTATCCACAATTAACTCTTGCTCATTTGGCAGATCATTATTAAATGGGGATTTAGTAAAAACAAAATATACTACTAGAAAGTTTGCGAGACTGACTATCAAATATTGTATATTTGTATATGATGGATCAATAAAATGAGCTTAATCTTATGTGACAACATAAAATAACTTAGCTTTTGTATCACTAAGATTAATGATAATCAATATTTTTTTATTTATCGGGTATTAATTTTAGTTGGAATCAAGCGTCAACTAAGGAAACGATGCTTATTTTCCTAATCTCAAGTCTAAGTACTTCATTGATGATGGGAATTTGAATAAATTGTTATATATTATTGGATTTTGTGTTCATTAAGATGGATAGTTCTTTTTCATCAATCTCTTTATTTATGAATATGAAGATGTAATGTTTTGAAATTATGATAATGAATTAGCTTTCTCCTTCTCAAATACTTGGAAGATTATTAAATAATGTCAACTCAAGCAATTTACAGCATCAATTTGGAATAAAGCTACCCTTGTACCTTTTTATTTTCTTATAGATTTTTTTCAATGGCTTTATTCATTTGGATAATGATCTCCAATGTAAAGGATTCCACTTTGGTTCTAGATGCTAATGATGTGAGAATATTTAATCTATTAGTCATGAAATAAATCACATGAAAGTTGGGAGATAAATAAAAATTCTAGAGTAAGAGGCTCTAGAATTTCTATAACATAGATTTGATTACAAAAAAAAAAATTATAAATTTATATAAACTATGCTCACCCCTAATTATAGATTTCGATTGGGATCTGAGCATTATATAATTGACTATATACGTGGCTATACATAAAATAAGGTAAGATACAATAATTGTATAGCCTAATCGAAAGGTCTGACTTGATGAAGTTATATATCGAGCTCTTAAAAAATTCAATGGCTTGGTGCATATTGATAGTTAAATAGCTAAGTTGTCAATAAATTGTTCTTCCTAAGAAGTTGTTCCTCCTCGAGAAGTTGCCAATGTCAACTTCATAGATAGTAGTCATCATGGTTGACTGATATGCTTTACCTGCCAATTGAGATGAGTTCTTGGATCATAGTTGCCTGCTTGAAGCAAATACTCTTATAGTCTAATAATTTTGAGACCGACTTAACTCGTTTTAAATTGATCGACTTGATTTAACTTGAACAAAATCGACTTAACCCGATTTGTTTTTATAAATATTTGGGTGCACATAGACACTTCAACCTAGCTCATCATTTGAATCACATTGTATTTACTAATAGGAAATATTGGCAATTTAAATTAGACTTTAATTGTTTGTCCTTGAGGAGGAATGAGTATGCCACTTGTGGTGACATTCTCATAAATACTTGTGGACCTGTGATGATGTTTTCATTAGGAATGTTTACCCTTTGAAAGCTTAACATTTGGGTTTATATTTGGGAATTGAGTATTTTCATGTGACAGACAGTCTTAATTATTTCATTAATGAGATGACTAATCAAGTTTTTATCAACATTATAACTATATTCATTATTAATGTAAAATTCAAGAAGAGATTTTTATCTGCAACTATGTCACTATGCTAACCAATTTGCAACCTACTTCGCTAATGGGTTGCTATTTTAATAGCCCTAATTTGATGTCTCTGTAATAATCTTTTGGTTATTGATGTTTCCTTAATTTTCGAGATTTGAATGATTGTCGTGTATTTTTCAACCTGTAATTGTTATTATTTATGATATTTAATTTCTTGTTATGATGTTTAAATAATGAAATAAAATTAAAGTGATGAGGAATGCTATCTTGTTTTTCATATTATTTCTTTTCCTGTCAATATTCATTCTTCTCCATTACATTTAAATTGAATTATTACAATGGTTTGTTTACGTGTTCTAAAAATATGAATGATAATTGTTCGAATCAGATAACAACTCATTAATGGAATTAATGTTTTCGTGATGCTCATTAGTTTTCTCGTATTCTTATTTAGCCTTTTTTGGTAGTTACGAGTTTGATTTCGATCACCCTAACCACCCTGAAATGGTCATTGATGTTATGCAGTATAACTATTGCATATTCCATTTTTGGCAGATTAAGGAATTCGAGTGTGGATCAGTCGATTATGATTATATTCTTAATGTGTTGCACTCTCCCATTTAATAGTATATTTGATATATTTTCTTGGGTAATAGTAGCTACTCCTTATCTTACCTCCTCTATTTTTATATATCCCCTCTTATTTTATTATAAATCTTTTTGCTTTTTAGATTTTTTTTTCCCTTTATGCATGAACAAACTTCTTTATTCATCACATGCACCCCTTTCAAGAAAGAGTAGCCTATAAGTAAAGCTTAACGGCCAAAAGCAAAGCTAATTGGAGATGTAATTCCTTCATGTCAATAATTCTCTCTCTTTATTATATTTGGCTTATATAAATACCAATATGATTTCATTTGGTTGTTGAGACCCCTTTAATCATTTTCATCATACTCATCATGAGATGCTTATGGTAATATGGACCACTAAAATTAAACCAATCATCAAAACAACTAATCAGCGGCTTAATCACATTATCACCACCATCATGAGCTAGATTCTCCTTTTTACTCAAACTTGCTCTATTTATATGTTATTAAAGAAGGCAATAAGAATAGATGAGAGACTCAATACTAAGCGTTGCATGGCATTTAGACTAAGGTCTCTATGGTGCATTCGCGTAAGAGCCTTGTCGGCGAGAAGGAGGAGGCAACGAACCAAAGGCGAGAGTATTCGGTTGGGAAATCGAAAGCGACGAAGGCCGGTGGTGAGATGGGTGATGAAGTGGTCTCGACTTCGTTGGCAAATGGCAACGAAGCTTCTTCGGCCATTAAAGCACGCCATAATAATCGTGGTTGTCAACAGTGGTCTATTATTGGACACTCATCATCTCGGTATACAATTTGTCTATCCATTCCCAGTCCCGCTATTATGAAGTCTTGCTCCATATTATTATGGATATAGAGATTATAAGGTGAACTTTATGAGCTTTTGATTGTCCTGTGAGTTTCTGGATACTATTGTTCTATATATTTATTAAAATTATTGGAATCATAGGATTGTTTATGTGATAATGTGAATGAACACAAGTATAATGGAAAGCAAATCTTAAAATATTTTGAGATAAATGAACTCATGTAATTCTATTATATTTAAAAAGATAATTCAGACACCAAACAAACTTGAATAACCTGAGACCATGTATAAGGATTGGTTGATCACTTTGAATCTTTGGAAACTAAAATCGTTCAAATTCAAGTCCAAATTAGTACATTTAGATTCCTTTTAGAAAATCAACTTCTCGGCCTATTTGCGACCATTTTCTAAATTATTTGAAGATGGCTCATAAATATGAAAAAGATGAAATTTGTAACTATTTTTCAAAAAATCATAATTTAGAGAGATTTTATTTGGAACAACTTTTTTATTGTTTTATAAAACAACTTTTTAATAAAACAAATATTTTGAGCTAGAAATTTTTATACTGAAAATCTGATTTAAAAAACAATATTAAAGCTGTCACAAACGGAGCCAAAGACTTTTCTAGGAAGTAATTTTTCCAAACAAACCATCAAAATATATATATATATATATTTAACCCAAGGGTTCATAGTTTAATCAATGGAATGACATACTCTATAGCCTCCATTACTTGTATCAGTTAATAGTATTTTGGATAAGGACTGGAGTGCCCTCGTTGAAAATTATAAATCATTTGAGAAGATTTTTTATGTTCCAAAAGATGAAAGGTTTCATGTGGGACAATTTTTTTACAAATTTCTAAAACAATTTTTTAACATAAAGATTCTTTAAAATAATAAAAAAAACAATGGTAAAAAACTCTCCAAAACAAAATTTAAGTCTTCATTTTAGGTAACTTTTTTACTACTTTCTAAAACAAATTTTTTAATAAAATTTTTTATGCTAAAAAATTATTTTGAAATACAACAAAAAAATGCCACAAACAAAACTTTTTAAAGCAATTTTTTAATATAAAAAATAAAATTTTTGTTCTAAAAAATTACTTTAAGAAGCAGTAAGAAAGCCATCCCAAACGAACCCTTAAACAATAGTAAGAAAGTTATCACAAACAAAATCTTAAACCATAACCAAAAGATATCCAATGATTCTATATTTATGATTGAAATTTTTCATCTAAAATATATTTTAAATAAGAAATGACAATTAAATGCAGAAGTACCAATACAATTGAAGCCAGAATCAAATTTAAGAGCCGTATGTACTTATTATGATCAAATATGGTATGGATCCACTCCTACAATTGTAGGAGAATAATAACATCAAGTTTTTATCCTACTACATGAGATAGGTTACATGAATCCTTTTCGTCATTGTGCTCTATTAGAAGTCAAATTCTCATTCAAATATAATAAAGAAAGAAGCCCACTCAGATCGAGTTAGTTACTTCTGACTGCCACCTTCCAAGGCTCAAAAACGATAGATACCACATTGAAGAGCTATCCAACTGCATTTTCCAGTTTACTAATACATCTGAGTTTGGTTTGTCCAGCAAAACATTAAAGAGCTTGGAAGGTTTCAACAAATGTAAACAGTGAATGATTTTATAAGACAGTTTCTTAAAGCAGTTTTTTATATAAAAAGTTTAATTTTTAAACTAGAAAATTATTTTAAAAAGCAATAAAAAAACTGTTCCAAATGAAGCCTAAATACAATAAATTAGTTTAGAAATGGAAACATAATAAATAAAGAAATGAAAAGTTTGCATTCGAATAGCATAGTAATGACAAAAGTTTATGTAAGAGCATATCGTTAGTTGTTAACCAAAATAAGAGACTGCGTAAAAAGAATACAATTTTTGCACAACAAAAAGAATGTTTAGGCTTAATTACATGCAAAACCCTTCCAAATCAACAAGGACGCTTACAGGAACCAACAGCATAACCATATTACAGCACTTCTAATGATCCAACTTTATGAACAAAGGATTTGGTGAGATTGCAAATCCAACAGCAAAAGCAATCATATATCACCAAATAATGAAGGCCTGCTGTTTTAACCAAAAACAGCATGGCCGACCTCATAAAATACAAAATTCTATCATCAAGAACATCAAAAGCAAATTTTTTTCACAATAACTAAGACCCTATACCATTAAAAAAAGAAAAAAAAAAAGAATAAGATCTGACAAAAATATGAATACCTTCCTTCCAGGAAGGCAAATGCTTCTGAACAAAAAATAACCACCTGAACTCGAGCAGCCAACACATACATTTGCGCAGGCAAAGATATAGACCAGAAGACACCCAGCATCTGGTATAAGCTTCCTCCCTTTCAGGGACAAGAATTCTGACAAGCTCGATGAACAGAGAAATTGACATAACTTCAGCTCTAAGAACTCCACAACCAACCAATTCATTCAAGAACTGCAAGCCATTGTATCTCCATGGCCATGGCTCCTGCCAATGAATTAACAGCTGCAAAGGAAGTTTTTGAAGGAATAAAAATTCAACCGTTGTTCTCTCAAGATAAAGCTGCCTTCTCAATCTTCTCCTTCTCTATTTCTATCTTCCTTTGTTCGGCATGCTGAGCTATGCCATTAGCAAGTGCCTGATGAGTGAAGTCCATGGTCTGCATGACATTCTGAAATCTTGCAGGATTTGCAGCTTGCAAGCCTAGACATCAGCACAATTTGTTGATAAAGTCGGTAAAAAAAAATTTTCTTGAATTTGTAGTACATGCAAGTCAAGTACCTTTCACTGTTTCCATAAAGAAAATAAATGGGTCCACGTCATCAATAGGAGATTGCATCTCTTCATCATCACTATAATCCTCCTCTGAATCAGCATCATCCTCATCCTCAGGTTGTAAACCCTTTGCCTGGTTTTTTAATCAAAAAATAGTAAAAAAGTTACTCGTAATAATATGTAAGAGAAAAATTGAACAAATGAACCGCAAATAATGCAAAAATAAATAATAATAATAATAATAATAATAATAAAATAATTGCAAAGATTAATTATTTTGTGCAGAAGTCAAACGCCGTCCGGAGACCAACTAGAATGCGCCACATCACCCATGTGCTTGGTACCGCGGCTCGGTACTGCTCGGTACTGATGACGTGGAGCGTTCTGGTTGGTATCTTGATGGTGTTCTGCGTCCGGTCTCCGCACTGAATAATTTCTCTCCCCCAACACAAATAAGAATAAGCCCATAACGGATTCAATAAGTTTTTATCAGAGTTGACACAACAACAACGATCCATAAGTCTCATCAGCAAGGCAGGCGATGCAAAATGTGAACACAGAATATTGTGATAGCCCGGGGTACCAAACCCACTCAAACTTCATTAAGACTTGGATGGACAGACATGCTAAAACCACTCAAACATCATTTAGTCCTGGAAGGATGCTCACCAAAACAATAGACAAACCCAAATCTAGTTGATGATCCACGTAAACATCAAAGGTTTCTATAAAATGTAAATGTACTCAATAATGAACAAAATAAAAAAATATAAAGATTGTGTTATTCACTTTTGTTTCAATTCCAAGCTATTTATGAGAAAAACCCAAACTCGGATAAGCTTTAAGCCAGTAGATTCGATTGTTTAAATGAACGTCACAATGGAAACAGGTGATGGAAAGCAATTGGAAAGCTATCATAAATGTACGTGTGACATAATATATTGTAATAAAGTTAAGAAAACCAGAAAATTACAAAATATCATCACTTAAGCAAGCTAAACCAAACATTTTACAGAACAAGATACAAAAATCACTAAATTCATAAACGTTAACTCTTGATTCATCAATGTTTGAAAATTGGTTTCTATCTCAGCACTCAATTTATAACCATAAAATTTTATAAATTGAAACCTTTAAAAATTTTTGAAGTATTCAATTGTCAGCAACTACTAATTTTAGCATGATTTTAAGAGCCACTGGATACATAGTTCAAATGAACCATCATAGCACAAGAAAATGGCAAAAGGACGTCTGAATTTTGTTATTTAGATGTTTTAAATTGTGCCATGGCAAAATCGTGCTGCTCTGCTAAATACCTATTCACACAATCTAGTGATAATAAAATACTTTAATTTGAGCTAGAATGCTAAAAATATTAAAGCAAAAAATTCTTCCTGAGAGGGGTTTTCCATGCAACGGGATTAAGGTGGGTCTCTACTCTAATTTGAGCAGGCAGACCGCAACATAATAAAAAATTTTGATTTCATGTCAAGCAAAAAAATAATCAATTCCAATTTACTTTTTGAGTTAGCACAAGCCAAGTCTTTTAATTTAAGAAAAAAAAAACATTTTCGAAATTTCATTGTGCATTTGTACTTAAAGCAAGTCAATTCCGAGGTGAATCAAACTAATTTTAAATGATGCATCCTGAATCAATGCTTTTTTTTTTTTTTTGAGAAAATTAAAATTCAAGTAATTATTGAGCTAGTTACAAGCTTCAAACAGAATTGCTAGCATTAAACAAAATAATGATTGACCATATTATGATATTTTAAGCATACATGCTCTAATGTTAGCATTCTGTGAAAATAAAGGCATGGGTAAGCTGGATAGAAAGCAATCATTCAGCTAACTAGGGTAGTCGATAAAATAGTAGATAAATAAACAGTTAGCAACTTCATTTATAATTCTGTTAAATTATTATAAAAATGTAAACCCTATTCAGCAAGCATGAGTTTGTGAACCTAAAAGGCAAGCAACCATCTAACAAGCTCACAGCTAAAATCTCACGTGGAAACTAAATAAAATCATCAATTTCATCTTTGAATGGTTTCATTTTAAAGCTCAGCAAGCATGGAAAGTTTGGACAATGGCAAAATATCAACCAACCAACTCGGTTGATGATTACAGACTAAGCAAAATAAACAATAAAATAACTCGTCAAAGAGTTGGCGTCAGAATTGCTGTTTACAACATTAAAAAGAATTAAATTCTAAAATAAAAGGCAGTACGCAAGTAAAGAAGAGTGGGAATCTATGGAGCAACCATGCTTGGGTAAATTTTGGACGGGAAACCAAAATAAAACATATAATGAATAAAAATATTTGATTTCATATCAGAGCATGAGGTATCAACTACATCAAGCTTTAAGTTTAGCCGCAAAAGAACCAAGGCAAATTCGATTGATATAAAGCCTCGTGCATTGAAAATTCAAGCAACAAGACAAAACCAATATTTAATCTAAATTTTCAAATAAAAATGTCAGCAAGTTTTGAAATTTAGTATGAACTTAATATCAAACTAAAGATACCTGTGCAGCTAATTTTTTGAGCTTTCGGCTGTCTGCCTCATCTCCATCCTCCTCCTCCTCATCACCCATGTCTCTGTCAGATTCATCATCCTCATCATCGTCAGTTTGGAAGCCATCCATATCATCATCTTCAACATCAGCTTCCTTCTTGGCTTCTGTTAGAAAAGTTCAAATAATTATAGCTTGAACCAATCTTATGAAGTAAATAACAAAAAGCAAATGAGCACTGGCTTATGCGTTTCAACCGGGTTTCATTAACAGAATAACAAATTCCAGAAAATCATTAAAGCATTCAGAGCAACATGGCCACGCATTGAATATATACATGACACCGCACACAAAACACTCCAATGGTGTGCCAAAATAGACAAATCAAGTAAAAATAAAAAACCATAGAAAAACATTGACGGAAATGAATGTTTTGAGAGCGCAATGGTGAAGTCGAAGTTAAAATCATATATGTGATTCAAGTAATAGATCACCTGCAACTTGATCCTTATAAGCCACAAGAAGTTCTAGAGTTGCACAGAACACACGCCCTAAAGCATCTGCTGGCAGTTGTTCCTCGGAAAGTGCAATAAGTGAAGTTAGCCCCAAGCAGCACACCTTCTTGTCATATTCTCTGAAATCATGGTAACATATTGAGGTTGAAATAATGGTGTAAATTGGCCAAGCCACCTTGCGTGTGCTAACAGGAATGTGGAGGAAGGAGAGATTAAATACCGTCTAAAATTCGCCTTAGCACCACTCTTCTTAATCTCTTGTAGCATCTGAAACCACCTATTGAAAACTTCTGACGCAACTCCAAGCTTATGCAGTATCCCAAGGGTCAGAGAACCATTGTAATACAGGGCATCAGCAATCTACAGAAAAGAACCAAAAAAAAATATTTCATTGTCGCAAGACTGTAAGTGAAGACATCATGAAGGTGAACAACACTGCTATGTCAGCAAACCACAAAAAAAAAAAATTTTTGATTTTAATTATCAATAAGAAAGTCACAAGAAAATGTAGGAGATAGTACAAGAATAGAAATTTTGAAAAATAAATACACCAAAATAGGCACAAGATTTTAAGCGATCATTACTCACATAAGCCTTTTGCTTAATGGAAATGTATCCTAAAAATTTTATTAATAGAAAGTAAGGCACAATCTTATTTAAATATTAAATTCCACGCATGAGGCTAGAAAAAATAAAATTTAAAGGTCACGGGGCTTAGACTTGAATTATAACCACTATAAAGGTAACAAGTAAATATTCAGCTTAAGTAGAGCTCTTTTCGTTTCCCATATAAACTATGCCATAGAACTTGATAGAAAGCATCTGGTTTCTAAAATATAATTGATTTTTCATATTATCATGTTTAAAATTTGTCAATTTAGTAACATATTATGTGATTTTCTACCACTTTTATTTAATATTTGATTATCCCAAATGCCAATTATTTAAGTAACTATTCACTAATGTACAATTACGTATATTTTACTATTCTTTCCACATATGCTCTTCAGACTTACCTAATCTATAATTTTTTTTTCAACTGCTTAGATTAAAAAAAAATCGCATCCACACGGATTGTCCCTATTTGAAACATTCTCTTTCTATCTTGCATTAAAGGATTAAAAAAGTAGTCATCCTATCTTATGTTGTCTTCTGTCGTAAACAAAATAGAAGTATTGAAACTGAAAGCCGAATAATGGATGAAGATTGTTCCAAAAAAATAAAGTGTTGGTACTGAAAGAAAAGTAATAGATGAAATTTGTTTAAGAAGAAACTAAGAAGCATATTTCTCGATGCAAAATCTTGCTGCTCCACAAGGCATGGCATCGCGAGGTGTGATACCACACATAGGAATGGTAATCCTAAACCAAGCTGGACATAGCACTCATTCCTGACACCTGTATGGTTGCCTATGAAAATATGAAATGAAGATTGCTCTCACAAACTGCGAACCAGTCGAATCCGTTTTAAGGAGACTGGTTTAGTTTATGCTAGATAAATTACTCACGTTTTTTTCCTACACTTGACGGCATAGGAAGTAAATCAATGTGGTCAACTTCAATTCTGAGTTTCTTCGAGGAACTTAGGCCTAAGATAAAATATAGTAAACATAATCCAAAAGATTTGAAAAAAACTAGAACCACCTTCTTTATACTCTTTTGGAAATAAAGCATGTGTATTATATGCTTGTCTATGCACAGAAAAACAGAAGCATGATAACCATAAATTATGGAATGAGATTAGGTTAAAAGATGATCATAAGCACTTGCAGCAATGACTAGGATAGAAAGTTATATTCTTTCTCAAATTTTATAAAAAACATGCAAATTTTATATGCAAACATACTCAGTTAATTTGCAGAAACATTGATATAATATGTAATGAATAATTAACAGAGGAGAGCCAGTCTGTCAATTTCATTTGTAGAACTTTGAAGCAAAATACAAATCCACTTTTTTCCTCAGGTTATGCCATTTGGATATGATGCCCAACGTTTTTTATTTGTTAGCTCAAGAAAAATGGGCACAAATGCACGAATCCCGCTTTGCAGCTGTAGGATTCCACTTCCCTTAAGTCAGATTGAAATTAACCAGATTTCCCCTGAGGTTAGTGTCAGGGTTTATAGATCTGGGGTTCTTACTTCCTATGAGCGCAAGCACTCATAGTTAATTACCCCTCTTAACACGTAAGAGAACTCTCGATTAAGGATGAATATATTTTAGGTAATTTTTAGTCTCAATGGTGGGAAGATGGAGGTAAACCCGATCAAGATCCCATGGTTCCGTCGTCCCGGGTATACCATAATTTTCAGTCTACCAACACTAACAATAATTGACTGTAGTGTCCAGGGAAATCTGATTAACAGCCATGGGTTGCCTCCTCTCAGGGATCCCGAGTAGACTGAAGTGGCTAGGTGTGGATTTTAGTTTGATTTAATTTGGGTTGGGGCTTATGGCTTCCTTAAAAGTTGCCCAGGAGTTTGAATTTAGATTGGGATTTACAGCTTTCGTAGAAAGTAACCCAGGGATTTAGATTTAGTTTGGGAATTACAACTTGCGTTCGTAGAAAGTAGCCCGGAGATTTGAATTTGGAATTGGGGCTTATTACTCTATTTATGAGTAGCCCAAGGATGGGTCTTACAACCTAACTCTATAGTGAGGCTGGCGGAGGTTTTAATTATTTGAGTTGGACTTATGACTTCCCTTAGGAAGTAGCCTGAAAAGCGGGTCTTACAACTTAATCATTTAGACTAAGATGCCCATAGATTTAAATTTGATTGTTTGAGGTTTAGGTTCATTACAAATTTATTTAGTATTTTTCCTAAAATGTTGGCGCTTACGACTTCAATTAGAAGTTGCCCGATAATTTGTTTAGTTTGGGGCTTACGACTCCAATTAGGAGTTGCCCGGATAGTTTGTTTAGTTTGGGGCTTACGGCTCCAATTAGGAGTTGCCCGAATAGTTTGTTTAGTTTGGGGCTTACGGCTCCAATTAGGAGTTGCCCGAAGAATTTCAGTTGGATAGGTCTTATGGCTTCCTTAGAAGTTGCCTAACGGTGGGTCTTACGACCTAGCCCTGTAAGCTAAGCGGCCCGAGTTGTGGATCTTACAACCTAGTCTTTTTAGACTAGGATGCCCAAATGAGGGATCTAGGGTTGTATTATTACCTAAACGTTTCCTTCAGAGGTTGGACTTACGACTTCTATTAGAAGTGGCCGGGCAGTTTTAATTAGATATTAGGAGTTAGGTCAATTTCTACCTAAAATTCCCCTTAAGGTCGGGCTTACGACTTTCCTATGAAAGTTGCCGAGGAGTGGGTCTTACAACCAAGTTCCTATGAACGAGGCTGCCCAAATGAGAGGTCTAGGGTTTGTGTTATCACCTAAACATTTCCCTCAAAGGTCGGACTTACGGCTTCTATTAGAAGTGGCCAGGGTTTTAATTGGGGGTTAGGAGTTAAGTCAATTTTGCCTAAACTTTCCCCTAAGATCGGGCTTACTGCTTTCCTACGAAAGTTGCCGGGTAGTGGGTCTTACAACCAAGTTCCTATGAACGAGGCTGCCCATGAGTTTAAATTTGATTGTTTGGATAGACAGTCATTGCTTGTACAATATTTGGAAATTCACTCTGTATTTTGTTTGAGTTTGTTTTGAGAGTTGATTGCTTTGTATACATATCTATAAAGATGAAATTTACAAAGAAATTTTAACATAAAAATATGAGTTTATTTTTCCAACAATTCTTATATTTAAAAAGAGTCTTTGTAGATAACTTCAAGCTCTTTGGCTTAGAAGGCAAAGAGGGCAACTCTTTCAATTTCGCATAGTAATTTAGCTCTAGCAAAAAATTTATTTTCACGTAATTTTTAATTTCAGCATGCAAGAAAGTTCAGAGACGTGTGGAAATGAAGTTATCCAAAATGTGGAAGAGTTTTCCCCTTCATGCAATATTTCAATTCAATTTTTCTTAGATTAGAAATCAGATTGACATAGCTCATTCTTACAAAATTGATTTAAAAATATAATTTATAAAAATCTAGTTTATATAAAAAAAATTTAATTTGAATTAAACCATCCCAAGTTATATAAAAATCTGATTAAAAATCTGAACATATGCAATTTAATTGATTCAATCAGTAGATTAAATGCTCTTTAATTTCAAAATTTTTTTTTAGATATCTGCGTTTTCTAAAAATTCACTAAAGTCTAGAATTTTCAAGAAAATTTCGGCAGCCTCCCGACGTCACCTCCCCACCGAGGGAGAAATAGGGACGGCTCTTACCGTATTTTCTTCCTACCCAGACCTAAGGTCGACAGCGTAAGGTCTTCGATTTGAAACCATCTCGACCGGACTTAAAGTTGACGGTGCGAAGTCTTCAATTTAAATTCTTCCCAACCGGATTTAAAATCGACGATTCGAGTCTTATATTTAAACCATCTCGATCGGACTTAAGGTCGACGACACGAGGTCTTGAATTTAAAGCCATCTCGGTCGGACCTAAGGTCGACAACACGAGGTCTTGAATTTGAAACCATCTCAACCATACTTAAAGTAGACGATGCAAGATCTTGAATTCGATAAATACCTTCTCCAAAACTCAACATAGGTAGACACAAGGAACTGTCTTTTCTCAGTCAAATGATCTTGATAACTAAACACATTAATATTCTTGTGTGTTCTGGCAGACCTGAACACCTGCTCATGTCTAGGGAATGCATCCCTAATACCATCTCTAGAGATCAAAACAATATCTTCCTTAAGATCAACAAGAATTTCCTGTAATAATCTCAAAGTTCTTGGTCTTTTAGGGACACCAAGTGTGGATCCATAGAAGATAACTGGAGATATATACTTGCCACTCCAATGTTTTCTCGTTGTTTTTTAGAGTCAATTCAGGCAGAAGCATGGCCCACAAGTTGCAGTGCATTGATAGCTGCAGATAATATCTCTATCCTCTCTTGAAGGGCTGCAGAGAACTTTCCCATGTCATATGTACTTCATTTCTTAATATAATTGAATATTGGTAAATGTAGCAACTAGCCTTTCTACAGTTATGAGATGCTTGAAATGAATAAAGCAACTTGTACAGATTTCGTCTTTCAAAAATATCAGAAATCTCAGTCTTCCAAAATAACTTCTGCTCAATCTTTTCGGCCATTCTGACAAAAAGCAACATGCCATCACAAAGGATGTGTGATGAATATGAGGCGTCGGACATGGTCAGAGTGGATTGGGGTGTCGGAAGGTAGTGTTCATGCGTGAGATTTCAATCGCAGAAGGCTAGGCAGAGACGGGATTTTGATCGGAGGCAGAGTGTCGCATACAGGAGGCGGGTACTTGAAGAGAGTGAGGAAGACCAACCAGTGGGACTTTGATTTCCTCTCCCTTCGTCCCCTCCCCCCATCGCTATTTCTTTTCGTTTTGAAGAAAAGGAGGGAAGTTGTGTAGTTTTTGAACGAAAAGTTGCCTCGTTTGAGCACACAGTGGGCCCGAATTGGATAGATGTGTTTTTTTTTAAGTCATTTTATTTCTTTTATGTCTCTTTTTTTATAGTCAACATTATTAAAGATCCAACTCGGATGAAACATTCAGTGAATGGAATTAATCGGAGTAAGAAGTCTATGCCAGAAGTTTTGGGCATGGATGCATCACTCATTTGGAAGTATTTTCGTATAAAGAAGCATATCATAGATGAATAAATGTTGTCAGTATGTAGAATGGTTTACATTGCAGAGAGGTAGAGAGAGAGAGAGAGAGAAAGAGAGAGAGAAGAGCGAATAAGGGGGAAATTTTTTGGAACTAACACTTCAGCAATGCATAAGGTGCAAAGAAATACCTAAGTATTTCAGTATCTATACGGTGTTAATTGGTAGGAGGGAGGCTTAGGTGCATCATGTACTGAACAAAGAGGCAAAAGCAATGAACTTTTTCAAACTAAACCATTAGTATTGAAAATATTACAACTCTGCATTCCAACTGACTTTAATCAATTATTTTTAATTCTTTTATTATTGGGACTATAATATTTATCAAACATTAGCCAAGCACTGAAAATCATATGAATTTATTAAACGTGAATTTCTTATTAATGAGTGTGTATACATTTGCTTGGATAAAGAGGTTATAGGTTTAAATATTAAAACTTGTATATATTTTGAATTGTTTGATTAAAGCTCAATTATGTCCCGAGCATGATTACAGTTAAATAAACTAACTTGGACATTTTTCTTAAACTTGGGTCATGTTTCAGATAGGTTTGAGCTGGACAATACAATAAATAAATAAATTTGAACATAGCAATACACAACTCGCTACCCAATTTCTGCTTAATATTAAGATGAATACTAATACACAAATTAAAAAAGAAGTTGGAACAACTCAACTACCGAGTCTGAATAAACATCCAAGTTCATTAAATTGTACTTATGCTTCTTACAGTCTTTAGAGTTAAATTTGATCAAAGTTATTACCATAGGCTGCCAACAAAAGCACATATATCACTGTTAGGCACTGGATGCTGAACATGTATTAATGGTTTTTAAATTGTAATAAAGAAAATAGATAAAAATAGCAATTCTCCATTTTCTAGTGCAGACTAGATGGCACACGACATAATAAAGATCCCCATGAACTGATTGTATTCTATAAGGACATTCTTACATGGAAAGAAAAACATTAACAGTTATAATGATAAGGTTCCCGATAACAATTTCAAGAAGACAAAAAAAAGAGAAAAGTGGCATACTTGAATCTACTTCGAAAATAAATAAAAAATAATAAATCTTACCACTTCAATTAGAAGGCATCGTAAGGATGACTTCTCCGTTCTTAGAAGGCGTTCAATTGTGACCCGGAGATATGGTTCAACCCAATGATCCAACTGACCTTTACAATTCTGAAATAGCACTTGAATAAGTTTTGGTGCAGGATGGATATCATTATCCTCCATATTTTTGTCTGCCATTATCTGCATATTTTTCAGAGAAACTACAAATTTTACATATATCACCACCAAAGTTTCCAATGTTATTCATTAATTTCCAAGAATAAGGTAGTAGTGCAAACCAAAAACTGGAAGAGTAGAACAGAAAGCTAGAAAGGTTAATGTTATTTTGTTTGCTGATAGTATACTTCCAATCATTTTTGACACATATATCAATCATGCAAGTTTTACTCTAGCGAAAAATAACTGGAAAAATGACACTTACATTGTACCACTTCCTAAATGGAAAAGATTCACAATTCTATCTGCACCTTGAGGGTAATTCTTTAAAAAGGCTTCTTGTAATCCATGCATGCGCAACTACAGCACTTGATGTCAACGCAATAAAAAACGTTAAAATAAGTAAATGTTTTATACTATTCTTTTTTCTTTCATAATTTGATGATATGGAAAGGGGCTGCTAAAGTCACATATATCTCAAATATAATATCAAATGATTTGAAAAAATTAGTTGTAGTCCAAGTAATTGATTCTAGGCAACGGAAAGGATCTTTTGATGAATCCGGATATCATTTTAGTTCCATTAAAAGTAAAGAAAAGTAACTTCATATGTTGATCAAAATAATATCATGACTATAGCTAGCTAAAGATAACAACAAAACAAATGTTATATACAATTCTCAATAATCAAAATAACTTCCGCCATGCTCCTAGTGAGCACATATATTCACATCCCAAAACATTAGATTCTTTTAAATACTAGAAATCATATGGAATTACAAAAATCATCAAGAGATCACTAAGCATACAATAACTGGTAAATTTAAAGAAATCATTACCATATGCAATCAAATTTCTTCTCAAACAGCATTATGTGGAGAAACACAGCTAAACAAATAATATAAAGATATAATTTTGTTTGATAGCATGAAGAAATTCATCACTCACGGAAGAAAGCATATTCCAGAGGCTCTGCTGGTAATCAGGCTCTTTGCTTGTTAGGAAATGTGTAGTGCCTCTGGATATGTAGTTGTCCAGCGGAATAAGAATATCTGCAATGTAAGTGGCTTAGACAGTTTCAAGAGTGTTCACAAGATATTTCAGAGAAAAATCACATAAAATGACCGCAATAAACTTTTATTTCATCCAAATGTATTATTAAGATAGCATTTATCAGTAATATGTCTTCATTTTTCCAGATCCATGAAGAAATACATAGCTAAAAATCAGAAGAGAGAGAGAGAGAGACAGAGAGAGAGAGAGAGAGAGAGAGAGAGAAGGGCAATTTGTTAACCAAGTAAACCTAAAAAGAGTTGTGAAACAAATACACTCATATTAATTCTCTTTCATCTTTGGGTATTGGTGTTATTGTATGTTTTGCTCTGCTACACAAAATACGCAACGGTTATCAAATTAGATCAATGACTAACCAAAAAAAGGTCAAAATAATCCTCCAATTATTCATATGTTTCAAATTTAGTCCCAGAGTATCTTAGTTTTTTCAGTTTAAGCCCTTGACTAAAAGATTCTCAAATGGTCCCTCAGAGTCTAAATTGGGATCAATTTTGTATCCCAACTTCAATCAATTTCTACTTGAGGGGCCTTTGGGGAATAGTTTTATATAATCGAGAGACTAAATTGAAGAATGTGATATTCTAAAGCTAAATTAGCCACTTATAAAAAATCAAATGACTATTTTGGGCTTTTTCCCTGACTAACTAGGTAAACACTAGAACTTCTTATCATAAGATGCATAAATTATATACAGGAAGGCATTTTTCAAACTCACTGCCATATAAGAAATATTCAACAAGCAAAATTTATAGTTAAATATAGATGTCTCTATCTCACATAAAACTCATCCTCACAACAATCCTAACAACTTCTTCTACCATAAACCTAACCATCAATGCTACCCAATTTTACTATAATATCACCATCAACATTGCCAGATTTGCACAGCATTGCTCCTGACAGCAAGTAATCTCCATTGCAATGTCAACATAGCACATCACTTCATAAAATCACCCCCTGTGGCTAACACTGAAGAAAGTCACTCAACCAACCGCTTTGAATACTTAAACCAATAATACACCGTCCAAACCATGAACAATTAGTATCACAGACTTCACAAACATAATCTGAGACAAACCCTCATCTTAAAGAAAATGCAAGGTGTGAGATAAACATGAAATAAATAAATAAAATGCAAGAACTTACCAATAATTTAAAGGATTTTAATTTGAAAATTACTGTTATAACATTCAAAATAACAATACAATGTTGACATGTTAATAAAATAATGCAATTAAAGAGGAATAATATGATTCAAGATTGGAAAAGAACTATTCTAATGAAAAATCATTTAAAATCAAGAAAAAAAATTAAAACAGAAAATATTAAATCTTATAATTCAAAATTTCAAATACACTTCTATCCTTGTATGTATGAAATGCCCTTTATATGCCAAAACTTCAGACATCCAATGGCTTCATTCACTGAAATATTAACTTTCAAAACAGCTACTAGCTATTAAGTCATTAGTTGTAATGGCAGCCTGAGCATTTCTACCCAAGTTGTCCTGTAAGATGCACCCTTAACGCAAGGTATAGTGAACATCAATGATTAAAAATAGCGCACACTTCAAGGACCGCCTCATTATGAGGTGAACAAAAAATATCTCAAGGCTTAAGTTACGCCTTTTTTCCTGAGGCATTTGAGGTCACCTCAAATTAATTATAATATACTTAATAGTTAACATAAAGTATACTCATGTACCTTCTTTTTTCTAAGTTAGTTGAGCAATATAGGATTTTGGTCAAGCGAGCAGCTGCGAGTAGAGTGAAATAAGTATCGAGGGCAGAAGGTAGCAAGTAGGTATCCCACAAGCAAGGAATACTAAGAGCACTAGAGTGGTTAGAGACGCGTATTTCTGTAAGTGTGGTTTTAGAGTTAGTTTTTTTTTATTTTATTTTCTTTTAGAAAATAGGCATAATTTACTTGATTTTCTTTTAATACATTTACTTTCATTTATTTTTTTAACTTATTTTTACTCATTTTTCTTTTAAGTAATTTCTCTTATGCTCAATATTTTATTTTTATTTTTCCTGGTTTTATAAGTTTTCATTTTCTTCGGTTTGAGCTTTGCGCCTCAATCTACCTTGAGGTTTAAATCATGCCTCACTAAGAAAAAATACCTCAATTCCCAATTTCACCTCTTTAAATTTTGGTAAACATAGTCAAATTATAACTAAACTAAAATTGCAATCTATTATAGTAGATAAAATAGTCAAACACTATCTTATAAATTCTAAAACTATAAAACAAATAAGTAAAAAGAAATAAGTTTAACAAAAATTGATCCAAAAAATCATGAGGCAGAAAATGTCTTTAGAAACATCAACAAACTTTACCAACTTGCCTACTACCCTAAATATATGTTCAAAAAGAGCAAAAGCAAAAATTTGAAGCTCTTCACCCCCTTGCAAAATAAAGGCCACACTTCATGGATTTATATTAACAATAATTTTTAGTATTCCACCGATATAAATAAGACTATAAATAAGATTTAAATAGAAAATGAATACTACTTTATATCCTCAAAATTGTGAATATTTTCTCCTCATTACATGTCTTGTATTCGCCTTTTATGCCTCTATGGAGGCACTCATAATCAATCAATAATACACAACATGATTTTTAACCTCTAGGGTGGCAACCCAACAAGGTTAATCTGATAACCCCATCCATCGTTACCGCTCCCCACTCCAATTTATGTCGCAGAACAACACATGAATACCTCGCTACCTCACAAATCTCAAGCACCATATCGCATAGCGTGCGCTTCAATTGCTCACACTCTCAATTACTTGTGTTCCAACACACACCCGTGCCACAAAAATTGCTCAATCATCTACCCTAGTGTCTGTCTCGCATGCATCAGGATCCCAATGCTCGTTCCTTATGCACGTCACAAACCCAACTACCCAATCTTTATATATCTATCTATTGTGTATGTCCACCCTTGTAATGCCTCACACAACAACCCCGAAATGCCTCATAGCTCATGCATCCGACACTCACAACACCTCACCTATGATGAGCCTTGATTGTGATAGGAAATACTTGATTCCAAGTATTTCCTAATCACTTTAGCCAAAGATCTCACAGCAAACTGCTGTCCACAGCAGGAAATCAGCCAAAAAACAGTGGAAAAGTAGGGCAAAACTGTAGAAAATGAGGAGAAAAGACTTGTATTTCACTAGAAGACAATGAAAGTAGCAAAGATACAATGTGTTCTTCAATTCGAGAGGAAGAACGTACTCTCCAAAGTCTCCGGCGAAGCCAAGAGCCCAAAAACAAACCTAGATCTTAAAGAGAAAACTCAAATTCAAGATAACCTAATCTCCCCCCAAACTCCTCCTTATATAAAATTAATCATAAAGGACCATTACAAACTTCCTAAAAGAGCCTTACACGTTCAAATTTTCCCTCCTAAAACCCCCCTCACGTGCTCACGCGGATTCGCGGCTTCCGCCCGTCTCCGCGTCCGCCTCGCGTAGCAGCGGACCGGTCCCGGTTGGACCGGTCCAGCCGGCCCAGGATGGGCCGGTCTAACATTACCGCCCTCCCAAAGAATCACCTTGTCCTCAAGGTGAAAATCTGGAAACTGCTGTTTTGTCATCTCGTATGGCTCCCATGTGGCCTCGTAGTCAGGAAGGTTCTTCCACTGGATCAACACTTCCTTAGTTCCCTCTTCTTTCTGGCGAACACCCCTCAGCTCCAAAGGTTCCAGGATCACCTCTAACTCCTCCGTAAGTGTCGGCGGTAGCTCTGGAATGGCGATGTGCTCACCAATGACCCTTCTCAGCTGGGAGACGTGAAAAACTGGGTGTATAGTCGCCGATGGGGGTAGTTTCAGACGATAAGCTACTGTCCCAATCTTTTCCATTACTTCATACGGACCAAAATACCTTGGAGCCAGCTTTTCATTCCTCCTGTTGGCGACTGTCTTCTGCCTGTATGGACGAAGCTTTAAGAACACCTTGTCCCCTGCCTCAAACTGGATATCTCTTCTATGCCCATCTGCTTGCTTCTTCATGATTTGCTGCGCCCTCAACAAATGCCTCTTCAATTCTTCTAGCACTCGGTCCCTTTCCTCCAAGTACTCTTCTACTGACGAAACTGGGGTACTACTGCTCCCAAAGTGTACTAAGTGTGGGGGATCCCGCCCATACAACACCTTGAATGGAGTCATTTGTGACGCCGAGTGAAATGACGTGTTGTACCAATACTCAGCCCATGATAGCCATTTTGCCCATAGCTTTGGTGTCTCTGAAACAAAGCATCTTAGGTACGTCTCCAAGCTTCTGTTGACTACTTCCGTCTGGCCATCCGTCTGTGGGTGGTAGGCTGTGCTCCTCTTGAGCACTGTTCCCTGTAATCTGAATAACTCCTTCCAAAAATGGCTGAGGAACACCTTGTCCCTATCTGATACAATCGCTTCTGGTACTCCGTGCAGTCTGATCACTTCCCTGATGAAAGCTGAAGCTACTGTCACTGCAGTGTAGGGATGCCTGAGTGGAATGAAGTGTGCATATTTGCTAAGCCGGTCCACCACTACCAGTATCACTGTGAATCCTTCTGATCTGGGTAATCCATCGATAAAATCCATGGAAACTTGCTCCCAAACTTTGTTTGGAAGTGTCAAGGGTTGTAGTAAACCTCCTGGGGCCATGGCCATGTATTTGTTTCTTTGACATATCTCACAACCCGCCACCATCTCCTCTACATCTTTATGCATCCCCTTCCAATATAGTTCTGTTGCCAGCCTCCTGTATGTCTTCTGAACTCCGGAGTGACCACCCACTGAGCTGCCATGAAATTCCTGCAACAGGTGGGGAATGTGTATGGAAGTTCGTGGCATCACAAACCTCCCCTGGTACAAAAGTCTCCCCCCTTCCATGTAGTAACCAGGGTGGCTGCTCTTGTCTTTCTCCAGATCCTCCCTGATCTTCCTCAATTCCTCGTTCAGCATGCTTTCTTCTTTGATGGCCCCCCAATCTACTATCAATGGCGCTGACACAACCAACTCCTGAATCTCCCCCACGCATCTAGATAAAGCGTCGGCCGCCTTATTCTCCAAACCAGGCTTATAGTGGATCTCAAAATCATAGCCTAATAGTTTGGATAACCACCTCTGATGCTCTTCAGTCACCATCCTTTGCTCTAACAAATACTTCAAGCTCCTCTGATCGGTCCGTACAATAAAGTGTCTTCCCAAGAGATATGGCCGCCACTTTTGGATTGCCAAAACAATGGCCATCAGCTCTCTTTCATATACTGACTTCAATCTAGCTCTGGCTGATAGCACTTGACTGAAGTATGCTACTGGCTTGTGATTCTGCATCAATACCGCCCCTAACCCATATCCCGAGGCATCTGTCTCTACTATAAACGACTGATCAAAGTCTGGAAGAGCTAGAACAGGAACCGTGGTCATGGCCTCTTTCAACCTTTCGAATGCCTGGGTGGCCGCCTCTCCCCAGCAAAAACTATCCTTCTTCAGCTGCTCAGTCAAAGGCCAGGCAATGGTACTGTATCCCTTCACAAACTTCCTGTAGTATCCAGTCAATCCTAGAAAACCCCTCAATTCCCTGAGGTTCCTAGGTAGCGGCCATTTCTGCATTGCTTCAATTTTAGTTTGATCCGCTGCTACTCCTTCTTGTGATACCACATGTCCCAAGTATTCCACACTTGCCTGAGCAAAACTGCACTTCTTCAGGTTGGCTTTCAACTGGTGCTCCTGCAGCACTTCCAATACCACTCTCAAATGCTCCCAGTGTTCCTCCACAGTCTTGCTGTACACCAGGATGTCATCGAAAAAGACTAGGACAAACTTCCTAAGGTGCTGCTTGAATACCCGATTCATCAAGGACTGAAATGTTGCCGGAGCGTTAGTCAATCCAAAGGGCATTACCAGAAATTCATAATGTCCTTCATGAGTCCTAAACGCTGTCTTTGGAACATCAGTCTCCTTCATCCTGATTTGGTGGTAGCCAGATTTTAGATCTAGCTTAGAGAACATCACTGCACCATGTAGCTCGTCCAGTAACTCATCAATCACAGGAATTGGGAACTTGTCTGGTACAGTGCCTTTATTCAGAGCCCTGTAATCCACACAAAATCTCCAACTTCCGTCCTTCTTCTTAACTAGGATGACTGGGCTGGAAAAAGGGCTGTTGCTGGGTCTGATGATCTCTGCCTCCAGCATTTCCCGGATCAGCTTTTCAATCTCATCTTTCTGAATCTGTGGATAGCGGTAAGGACGGACGCTGATTGGAGTTTCACCTTCCTTCAGGGTAATGGCGTGCTCCAACTCTCTCTGAGGAGGTAACCCCTGGGGCGGTTCAAAGACTTCACTGAACTGTTGTATGAGCGGCTGTACTGCAGAGGGAACATTGCCTTCCTCCTCCAGTCTGACTCCTTCCAGGCGGTGCAACTCTACTAAGAAGCCTCCTCCTTCCTCTCGAATGGTTTTGATGAGGGATTTGAGAGAAACCCCTGCTTTAGTCAGCCCGGAATCACCTTGAATCGTCCTCCTCCTGCCACCAATCACCATCTCCATCTTTAGTGTTCCCCAATTGATTTTTGTCTCTCCCAATGTCTGCAGCCATTTCATCCCAAGGATGACATCCGTACTCCCCAATTCCAAGGGAAGGAAGTCTTCCTTTACCAGGATCCCTTGAATCTTCAATACTACTCCTCGGCAGACACCTCGACCCATCTCTACCTTTCCAGTGCCCATCATTACTCCGTAACCTCTGGTATCCACTAGCTCCATCCCCATCACATCAACCATCTGGGTGGAAATGAAGTTGTGTGTCGCTCCACTGTCTATCAACACCACAACCTCACGACCAGAGATCTCCCCTTTCACCTTCATAGTGTGACTCGATGTGAGTCCCACTACTGAGTTCAGAGAGACTTCTGCTACATCCAGATGCAACTTCTCATCCTCCTCCACCTCGGGGTCATTTACACCTCTCTCTTCGTCTTCCTCATCTTCACAAACGAGGAGAACCTGAAGAGATCGATCCTTGCACTTGTGCCCCGGCATGTACTTCTCATCGCATCTGAAGCACAACCCTTTTGCTCTTTTGTCCTGCATTTCTTTGTCGGTCAACCTTTTGAACTGTCCCCCATTTCCTCCTCCAACGGATTTCTCCTTGGGCACCTCCCTCTGATTCCCTGGGGCTACCCCTTTTGAGGGTAATACAGCAGTAGTCATTTTGTATGATCCTCCTGAGTAGTTGCCTCTAGCTCCTCTTTCTGATCTCTTCTGATCTTCCACCAGTTGTGCAAGCTCCATGGCTTTGCCTAAGTTCCTTGGCTCCAGCACTCTAACAGCCGTTCTTATCTCCGGCTTGAGCCCCTTCATAAAATTCCCCTCCAGGGCCGATTCAGAGATGTGATCCAGACGGCTAGCCAAGTACTCGAATCTGTCCCGGTAGTCGGCCACGGTCCCCTCCTGAGTCAGAGCAAAGAACTGTTCATAGAAGTCTCCTCCCCCATCGGCTCGGAAACGTTCTAATAAACAATCCTTGAACTCTCTCCAGTTCCTGATAGGCTCTCTCCTGTCTCGCCATTGATACCATGCCAACGCCTTCCCTTCCAGACACAATCCTGCCGCCGTCAGCTTCTCATCATCTGTCAATCCGTTGACAGCAAAGTAACGCTCCACCTTGTAGATCCAGCCATGACCATCTTCCCCCTCAAAGATGGGCATCTTCAACTTCCTCACCTTCGGATCCCTTCCGTTACCCCGGTAATCTCCATAACTTCCCATTCCTCGAAGAGAAGGTGCTCCCCAAGTGTCCCGATCCTCCCTCCGACGTTGGTAACCGAATTCTTCGTCATAATCTCCTCTTCCCCTTTCAAAATCAGCACCTCGACGCTGAAATTCAGCACCTCGACGCTGATATTCTTCTCTCCTTTCTCCAAAATCTGCACTACCTTCATATTCCCCCCGCCTGCCTCCAAAATCCACACCTCGACGCTGAAAATCAGCACCTCGACGCTGAAAATCAGCACCTCGGCGGTCATTCCCCATGCTCATCTCCTCTCTAGAGAGTGGCTCTAGAGGTGGCATGTCGTCATCTCCCTCAAGGATCTCCACAGCCGGATTCCTCCTCCCCCGAAGCGGGTTCGGATTTCCTCCTACGCCATGGTCGCCGACAGTCTCTCTTGCTTCCGACGCCGTCGGATTAGTCTTCATCTCCAGTAATTTCTTCATCATCTCTTCCATAGCCGCGAACCTCCCTTCCAACCTGTCATTATTGGTGGAGATCTCCAGGAACTTTTCTTCCAGATCTGTCTTCAGTTGTCCGAACTCGCCTTCTAATACTTCCACCTTCTTTCCGGCCATCTTCCTTCTAACGGATCCCACAAATCTTCTTCCGGAGAGGAAAAACTTGCTGAAATTTCAGAATTCCAGCCGCCGGTGGTCCCGAATCGACGCTCTGATACCAATTTGATAGGAAATACTTGATTCCAAGTATTTCCTAATCACTTTAGCCAAAGATCTCACAGCAAACTGCTGTCCACAGCAGGAAATCAGCCAAAAAACAGTGGAAAAGTAGGGCAAAACTGTAGAAAATGAGGAGAAAAGACTTGTATTTCACTAGAAGACAATGAAAGTAGCAAAGATACAATGTGTTCTTCAATTCGAGAGGAAGAACGTACTCTCCAAAGTCTCCGGCGAAGCCAAGAGCCCAAAAACAAACCTAGATCTTAAAGAGAAAACTCAAATTCAAGATAACCTAATCTCCCCCCAAACTCCTCCTTATATAAAATTAATCATAAAGGACCATTACAAACTTCCTAAAAGAGCCTTACACGTTCAAATTTTCCCTCCTAAAACCCCCCTCACGTGCTCACGCGGATTCGCGGCTTCCGCCCGTCTCCGCGTCCGCCTCGCGTAGCAGCGGACCGGTCCCGGTTGGACCGGTCCAGCCGGCCCAGGATGGGCCGGTCTAACAGATTGGTTCCCATTTATATGTACACAAAGCAACTTGATGCTATTCGCCCCCAACTTAAGGCCTAGCATGTTTTGCTTCACCCACTCTCAATGATCAAAGTAAACTCTTAGATTCTATGTACCTCTCTCTTTAAAGTGTCATGACTTCTTCATTTTCTCTCAATGCGGCAAATCCATCTACCATCCATACACAATCTCCTATGATAGAGAGATTTTTTTTCCTTATTAAATCTCATGACAAATTTCAATGTTGTGATTTATCTCCCCGATTCATAATGAAACCATCAAATTTTTTAAATGGAAAGCATCTATGTTGTATTCACCTGGTTACTAAATAGTCTCGAAATATCCATTACATCTTATATTATCAGATCTTTTATCTTCAACATTATGATTTTTACATCCAAGAATACTACAATATATTGAAAAGATGATAGGATGAACTTCTACAATACAAATAATTTACAAATGAGTTAAGCATTTGGTAAAATAGAATGAGCTTCTTGTGGTTAATTTTTACTCTAAACTTCATTACTCCATCCAACACTTATAATCTCAAATGGTGCCCAACATCGCCAATATTATCTTCAGAGTTTTTGGGTCACTGAGCTTTCAACTTCCACACCACTAGTTTCTACCCAATCTTCCCTTGCTACTAGGCATCTTGATGGTTGTGGTTGTGGGGTTGAATAAATGATGATCATGGTCGTCAAGGAAAATCCTTTACCCCTTACACTCGTTAGAATATTATGATTTTGTATCATTCAACTCTCCCAAACATGTGTTTCTCATGCAATTTCCTTCAATGTTTTTTATTCAATTTCTCATGCTAAAATCACCCACACTCATCTCGTACACCCTTTCAACATCTCGTACATTTCTTTTATTCACCCTCTTCCAAGCCCTAATATCTTCTTCATGTGAACAACTCCAAGTAAATCCTCTTCATTGATCATCTTTGCATAGCCAATTCACCTTCATCAATTTTTGTGCCAAAAAGTTTTACAACACATGCTCCTCAAAGAACCTTTTCATGTGAACATTCTCAAAGCCTTTTGTGCTCATTTATTTGCGGCAACTTTGTCACATATTAACATCTTCGTGTTGGCACAATGTAATCTAGCATCTCAATTATTTATTTCTAGCAGCTTCACAAGCTCACAATCTTAACGTTTTCCAATGGCTATCTTGTAGACATGACAACTCTTGAGCTACTTGCTTCCTACTCATAGCTCTAGCATCAAAGCCTCTCATCTCTAACTCAAGTATTACTGGTAATGCTAATAGTTCAAAGCCTTTAACTTTACTCCTACAACCACAATTTCAATTTTTCTTGTTTTAGTCCTTTTTTCTTTTTTGTGAAACTATAAATTACAATATTGATAAACTTCTTGCTTTAATAAAATAATTTTTCTAGTAAATCCAAAGGATCAAATACAAATATAGAAAATATTGGTTAGTGTAAAAATAAAATGATATTTAATGTTCATGATACAAGTTTCCCTCCACCTCAATTTGATTTTATTGGATTTAGTAGAATCCCAAACCTAAAACCTTGTAAATCATCAAAAAACCAACCTCAAACCAAACAAAACAATTATTTCTATTGGTCATCATTTATAATTAAAAAAAGAATTATTTATAGTGATCTGAATGTTTCACTTTAGTCAATTTTCATGCCAATCTCAATCAGTCATTTTAATCATTAAAGGTTAAGCCTCATGTTGATTACTCGAACACAAAGACAGTTAAATTCTGCTGAATCAGGTCATATTAGATCTTGATAAATTTGTAACCTGATCTCAAGCCCAGGAATATGATCTCCCTCAAACCCAATTTGGCGCTAAAACTGCAATTGCGTCACCACAGAAAACATCTAAGAAAGGGTGGAAAACACATTAAGGAGGAAAAACCCCATACCTTCAATGACCTCAAGTTGGTACGTTGATGCCACAATGTTGTGGGAAGATGAGAAAAAATCAAATATTTTTTATGAGATAAAGAAGCACTATGATTCGCACTTTGATCAAGCCCTAGATTCCTTCATTGCCCCAATCACTATGTTTCCTAACTTCCACTACAACAGGTGCCGCAGACAACACATAACAGGTTATGCCTCCCTAACTGTTGTAAAACCCCTCCGAAGCTGATTTTTTTAGTGCAGTTAGTCCGTACGAACTGACTTTAGTATGGGACGAACTGAAGAAAATTGTGAAGAATCTGTCTGGTTCGTCTGGACAAACCTGTAAGAGTCGGGACGATCCGTCGGGACGAAATTCGTCCAGAGAGCAAGTTGTCCAGGGACGAAAACTGTACACGTACATACGAAATTCGTCCATAGGGCAAATCGTCCCGGGACGAATTCGGATCGTCCGGGACGATCTGAATGGATATATATATTGGATTGATATATTTTGAATCATTTGAAGAGAGAGAAAGAGAAGGCAGGAGAGAGAAAGAGAAGGAAAAGGAAGGAAAAGCTTGTTTTCGGAGACCGCGGAGCGCTTTTCGTCTGTCGCCACTGTTAGAAGATTTGTTCGTCTCGCAATAAGGAATCCGAATCCTATTTCTGATTTCGAAGATTTCGAGTTTTGGTATTTTTCTGCTCAGTTTTGTGTTTCCGTTACCGAAAAACGCGCATGACTTTGTGTGGACGAAACTTTTACCGCGTAACTTTTGGTATGTTTTTGAGATGATGATTCTGCATATTTTGAGTATTTTCTGGAAAATTTTCACCGAATATTTTGAGTTCTGTGCGGTTTGAATCGAATAGAAAATAATCTTGTTGTTGAAAATTATTGCTTTAGTACAAGTAAAGTTTTGAAACATTATTTTACACGATTTCTATTAATTTGATAATTTTCTGGAACTGTGCATTTTACGACTTCTGTCTACTATACGATATTTAAGGGATTTTCTAGGTTGAGCTAAATCATGTTTTACTGTTGCAATGTATTGATGAGATGTTGATGAATGTGATTATATGATTGAAAGCACTGTTATATTACTGTGATACTACTGTGTGTGTGAAAGACAAGTAAAAACTGGTTGAACCGTTGGTTGGAGACATGATACCTATACAGGATGGTGGGCCGACGGGCTTTCCTTTAAATAATGGTTTGGTGTTATCCTCTACTGATCACGTGATTACTGAAGGGAGTCATAAGGAGATGAATACTGTGCCGACGGGCAAAGAGTGACGACTCTTTTTACTGAGCCAACGGATACAAGATACAATATACAAGATATTGATACAAGACTGAAAAACACCTTAATAGCCAGTGCTTCTACTTGCTCTGTATGACTACTGTACTGAATTGCATGTTTAGCAGTATTGTTACTGCTACTGTACGGATTTACTGTTAATGCATGATTTCACTGTTATAGCCTTACTGTTCATGTCACTGGACTGTTACTGATACTGGCACTGATACTACTGATTCACTGTGCTGACATTATGCACGTGATATACTAAGTAAGTGGCATGTGATTTACTGCACACGTGATATAGATTATTGGAATGCATGTGATGCACTGAGCATGTGATATTGGATAACTGAATTGCAATTGACGATTCTACGGCATTGATTGATTTCAACTGTTTTAAATGTTATTATGATTTATTGACTGATTTGATCGATATTAATGATATGAGGATTTCTTTAATGAAAGATAGATTTGATAATTTCTATAGATATTTGACGCAAGCACTGATTTATTGAGCTTTACGGACCTTTAAACTGTTTACTGATTCGTCTACTGTCGATTGAGGATTTTACCGTTCTTATTGATATTGTTTACGCATTGACTATCGTTACTGTACTGATTACTGTTCATACATTGATTTTTGTTATCTGCATCGATACTATTTCTGTACTGATTTCCGTATCTGTCTTGATTCAATGATCATGTGTAACTGACTGCTATGATTTGACTGATTGACACGCATATTATTTCAGTTGTAGGCTTTGGTGACCTGCTGAGCTTTTTGAGCTCATTATATGTGGTTAATATTTCAGGTCAGAGCAGGAAGTGATGGTTGATCAAGACAGTCGACGAATCCTTTCACTATAGACGCCTGGGACGTCACAATTGCATCCATTATTTGCTTTTGTCGTGTAACATGAGGCTTCCTCCAGCATTGGGATTATAGGCAAAGTACTCAACACGTCAAAACAGTCCAGGGAGGAAGCTATCATTGCAAAAATATCATTCAAATTTGTGTTCAAAAATGATACCTAAAGCATAGAATTGGGGGGAGGGCTGGCATCTCTTTCATTTTTACCAGATCAATCATCCAATCCTCTCAGACTAAAAGCTGAAGAATTGCAGAACTATGAAGCACTAATGCATGGCAAAGCAGGATACAAGAAAATTGGAGATTGAAAGAGAAAGAAAAGGGTCACTAGGTTTAGCCCACACCTTTGCTACCTTCCTTAAGGCTCTCGGTGACAATGGCAAAGCAAATTTGGAAGCAAATCAGGCATTCTATAGGTCATCCCCTGAAAAATGCACTACTTGCCCAGCTGTTTTCTTTAATAAAAATTATAATAGAGAGGTCAAGATACATTTGATCATGTTGATAAAGTCAGCACGTCTTCTAATTACAAAATATGATAAAAGTTCTTTCATAATCACCATCGTCACTAGCCTTATCCCAACTAAAAAAACAAATAATAGGGCAATTGTTCAGAGACCTTTTGTACTTTGAAAAGGCACATTAAACTGTGTTCCTTCAAAGAGTTTGTCCGCTGAGCATCACAATTGGTGATCTCTGATGCAAAGCACAAAAGATGTTCAAATATGAAAACATTTAAAAGGATTTAGGGTGAGATAACGAATGGGGAAGTGAGAATTAAGATTGGACATTAACTCACTACAAAACTAGCATGCAAGTTTATTGATGAACTACTAATTTATATGCAGTTGCTTCATGGATAACTAAAGCATTCAGATAAGAAAATGTCAAAAATAAAGGCATTTTTTTTCAAACAAAGACATGAACTGAAAGAGCCATGCTAAACAAAATTGTAAATAAGAAAAAAGTACAAGCTCGATGAACATATCAAAAGGGGCCATATCTGATTGATAAACTCACTATCAAAGTAATCTATAGCCCAATCATTGAGTGCTTCAATCATAAGAGGCCAAAGAGACCACATCTCCAAAGATATCGATGGGGAATAAAACGTCATGTAGGAGACCATCTCTAAGACCTCCTCAAAAACGTCTGTAAAAGCATGTCAAAAAATAAGTGAATTAATAATCATCACAGATAAAAAAACAAGGAATATGTACTGCAGCTTGAATAATGCATTGGCAATTTTAAGGATGAGAAACAAAAGAACAACCCAAACCTAAACAACGTGTAAAAAAGGGAAGATTTAAATTAAAAAAAAAAACCTTGAAAGATAGGCAGCCTGAGTTACATTTCTAAGGTAACACGGTATTGTAAAACTAAGAAGATAAAAAGCAAGATTATTACACCATCCTAGCTAGCATCATGCAACCTCACAAACAGCAGCAAATCAAATTTTCATTTACAGGGTATTATAGTACTCGCAAATATCTCGGTTTCAGTCCTCGAGCAATTCTTAAATTCAACCAATTTGACCACAAAACCTAAGTAGAATTCAAATAATATTGTATTTTAGACAAATGCCTTCCACATAAATTGTTCAGTAGAATCATAATCATGCATCATTTATAAAAATCAAATATTTCAATTATAAATAGCATAACTTCAAAAAACAATAGTTCAAAAAAAGCACTAAACCAATGAAACAAGATAATTTTCTTTCATGCTTTCTCTAACTTCACCACTGCTACAAACTCAGAAGTTACAGATCTATGAAAGTCCTTAATCTATGTTGTAAGTTGTGCACTGATGGCAAAAAACATTTAACTAACGAAATAACAACAAGAGCACATGGAGAGCTAAAACAATTTCTATATTACTGGCATACAGCCCAGGCAAAACGATGCAGTTCTAAAAATTTCTCCACGATTGGATCAACTATCAAGAACTATTCTAAAAATAAACTTCTTTTCTGAAAAAAAATAAAGTTTGCTATCTCAAATACAACAAATTTAAAAGGAAAATATTTAGGACCTGTTTGGGTAAATGTTATAAAGATATTATGGTTATCTGGAATACTGGATAGTAATGATACTAAGGTAGCAGTTTCTGTTATCTTTCAAATTTAGAGTGCTTGGTTTAATATAATTTTGAGGAATAAAATGATATTCAGAATAATTAATGATAATTAAAACCTTTTTTTCTTCTTGTCTTTTAAGTGATCGAGAGATTAAAGTAATATACATAGCATCCAATTTAGCCGCTATTTAGCATATCTAAAACTTGGCTGCTAACATTATACAAATAACCTCAATTGGGATATAACATCAAAGCAAACATCTTATACTTACATCAAAGAAAACATTATTGAGTGTATAAAACAACCCCTTAGTAAATGATTCAATGATTAATAGAAGAATTTAAGAAGTATTTTTTCTCTGGAATGAATATAAACCGTTCAAGCTAGTAAGAAATGTGAATCATCCACGGAATTCAACAGTAAAAGATTTTATCAACAACAAAAGCTCCCGCCGCGCAACTATTTAAACAAAATAGTAAATTCCATACTTAGACGACATTCCGAATGAGAACACCTTGGTATGGAAAATAAGAATACAATTTACACAGTTCACTAAGCAATGATACCTTGTCCATCTGTAGTCAACATCTTCCGCATAATTGGCAACAATGTTGGCTCAATCTGGACGTAAAGATGAGGAAGTCTGCTGACAGATTCAAGAATTGTGCTTATGGCACGCAAGCAGCCAACAGCAGCAAGAGCACCTGAGTCATCCCCTTCATCTTCAGCTTCGGATGCATTCAAGCACCTCCAAAACGCAGCAGCCTTGACATAACCAGAATAAAATGAATAAATAGAATAAACCAACACTACAGCCCTGAAATAAGAACTATAGCGTTACCAAATTTTGACATAATCCAAGAGCATATGGAGCCATCTCTTCACCAAATTTATCAACAATCGTTTCAAGAGTGAATACAAGATCCTCATTCTCGACCTCATTCATAAGTTTAAAGAAATCTGGAAAATAAGGCATTAACAAATTATGTGATCCATAGCATCCATCATAAACGCCAAATTAAGAGTGTCAGCGCATACCATCAAGTAATTGAGGAAGCATGGGACGTATCTCATCAAGATCTGAACAAGAAATAATTTATCATTGTTGTATATTTAGAAAAAAAAATGCTAACACCACAAAAAAAATCCATGAAATCATCATACCTTTACATGCTTCAACAAAAGGACGCAATGCAAATATAGAATCTACACGAACAGGAAGCTCTGGATCCTTCAAACCAGAAACAATACAGTGCAATGCTCTACGGAAATTGTTTTGGTCTGAAAAATTAGTGTATGCATATTGACCTGCAACCCATGCTGCCTATAGACCAAATAAACTAGAAGAAATCACAAAAAGGTCTTCCTGCAAAGATAAGCAACTTGTGAAAAGTAAAGGTCTCATGAATGCTATAAATTCAACCACCTTAGCTCTAAGGTATCCAACGGGGCTTGTAAATTCAGGGAAGACATGTTGCACCAACATACGCTCAAGTTCTGACTTATAAGGCTCAGTTTGCTTTAATTTATCACATAATGTTCCAATTGCAAGAAGAGCGCCATCTTTTTGCCGATATGTTTTTAACTCAATACTCGCCTCATCGTATCTAAATATAATTGCGTACAAAAATTAAAATCCTAAATGAAATGATAGCGGCATCTTATATAACAACCTATATAAATAAGTAACAAGTACCTCCTTAATATCTCCACAATGAATTGAACAAACTTCTGAAGGTTCCCCTTACCACGTTTTCTCACTAATTCACTCACAAAGTCCATAGCTGCAGTCCTTGGACTGTACAGATCTTCAATGATATCTACAAGGGAGAGTCAATATCAAAAGCATAGTTGAATTTATATTAGGAAGAATAAGATTTCAACATGTTCTCTTAAGAAAAAAATTATGAGTAAAATCTCACCATATCCTTTCCGAACATATTCATGAGGATCTTCATTCCACAATCTCTGATCATTGTCATTGAAGCACATTAATGGAAATATAATCTCAAAAAGAACTATATCCAATTGTGGCTGCAGCAGCTGATACATGCTACTTCTTGAAATACTGCAAAAGAAGACAATAATCAACTTGAATTGATGGTTACACAATCAGTATATAAATTTCTTTATCAGAGCTCAATAATTACAATGGTAGATCAAAGCTACCACCCAACCCATACAGCTCTAATACAACACATCAATGACAAATATTTGATGACTTCGCACCAAAAATTTTAGACAGAACTACAGCAAATCATAATCAAGTATCAGGAGGATTACCCGAGCTAAAAATCATTCCCCAGTGGGTCTGAATGAATATATTAGAAGGACACCACCCTAACAATTCAAATTTTCTAAACCTTGAAAGGGACTGCATTGAATTAATCATCTTCTAACTCATTCCAAGTTCTTCCATCGAACTGCCATGAAAAGTACGTACAATATGAACCAAAACATAAGCACCAGCGAGTAGTCAAATTGGATGATGCCTGAAAGTGAAATGTATATAATGCAGATGCTAAACTGCTAGCATTCAAGTTATTCAAGGAAGCCAAAGATTTTCAGTTTGTTATGCCTTAGCTTTCTGTCAATTTCCACACAAACTTTGGCCCAAACATGCTCATCCAGTTGTTTAGAAAGTTAGAAGTCATTCCAATTTTATGTATCGCATGTCGCTGCATATAAAAAGAATATCTCCTCTTCCTATGGCATTGTCCAACTTTGCAAATTATGATATAGGCTAAAAGAATTTCTGCATATTTCTCTTCCATTAATAAAGTTAAAAAGAACTTGGATAGCCAAATTGTGCATGATAGACAAGAAGGCCTCCCATGTATCTTCAACTTTAATGAGCAAATGAATAGAATAAATTCATAGCCTCTTTGGTGCTACGAAATGACCTCAAGAAATAAACCTAGGAGATAAGAGTTGATGTATACAAAGGGGGGGGTCAACTCATGTCAAAAATAATTAGATTTTTTGCTTCCCTTGAGTCTACTAGCTCAATCAAAATTGAGCTGAAATTTTAGCTCATTTATGAGCTGGTCTTTAGTTCACTTATTGAACTAAGAGTTAGCTCATTATTAGCTATGATTTTAGCTCATAGTTATCTTATATTAAATGTTCTTTTTATGCTTTTTATATTTGTAATCATGTTTGTCTCTTGGAATTTCAAACCGGCCTTTGGAATTCCAAGATTTAGTTTTCCCATGAGGTGACTCCATGGCTTCCTCCATGACCTTTAGTATTTTGTGCATTTGCCCCTTGGATTCCGGCCGACTGCTGGTTTTCCCGTGCCTGGCTCTTTCCCGTGACCGTGCCCCTTGGTTCTGTGCGGTCTCCTTGGTTCCCGTGGATGCCTCTTCGGTTCCTTGGCTTGGGATGTTTTTTAGGTGTTTTAATGCTATGTGATGTTTAGAATTCCTATGGGAATTTATTAAGTGTCTCTTGGTATTCCTCTTTCATACCTATAAATATGGGAGGATTTGTAATGTTTTTAAAAAAGTGAATGAAATGTTATTTTTGAAAAAGCTATAACATTCGGGTTTGCTTAAGAAATCCTACGAGCTCTTTCCACCCTTCTTTCTCATCCCCTCCGGAAATCCTGCGGGCTCTTTCCAACCTTTCTTCTCGGGCTTATAACCTCTTTCGTCTCTCTGCAAGTGCCACTCCACCTGATCCTTCTTCTCTAAGTGAAGCAACTTTAGGGTGTCGTCAAGTGATTGAGTCAAGTTTGTAAGTCGGTTAAATTTTGCAAGAGTCATTGTTGTAAGTCTTTTAATTTCTAGTTTTTTATATTTTATTTGAAATATAAGAGTTTGTTCTTCCTTTTCTCGTCTTTAGTCATTTTCGTCGGTAGAAGTTCAGTCGTCTTAGATTTGCTTTTCTTGTGGGCGAAGGGTATGGGCACCCCTATATTTTTTTCCCGCATCATTTGGTATCAGAGCAAGTTAGGAAGTCTTAGGATTTGGTCGTCAAATTGCGATTTGTCAAATTGTAGTTTGTCAAATTTGTAAGTCTGTCGTGAGTCTTATTGTGAGTCTTGTAATTTTTTAGTCTTTTTTTTTAGTCTGTCAAAAAATGGAAAACAACAAAAAATGGCTTCATTCATGGAGGAGATTAATCAAAATAATCCTGATGTCCCACTTCCGTTGGATAGATGGATTCCTACAAAAGGTGACTCAACGGATCCACTTCAAGATCGTCTATACAAACTTCAGTATCACATGTTCCTATGTGATCAAAAATTCGAGAAGTACAAAAGGTATCTACAACAACAGTTCGAAAAGGAACAAGAAGAAATTTTGAAGAGATTTGGTGAGAAACTCAAAGAGCTGGATGAATAGTATGCACCTCCTCAAGGGAATCAACAACCAACTCATCAGAAGCTAAGTTCGCAAGAAGGGGAGTCTGATGTAGACAAAGGTGGGGTCAACTCATGTCAAAAATAATTAGATTTTTTGCTTCCCTTGAGTCTACTAGCTCAATCAAAATTGAGCTGAAATTTTAGCTCATTTATGAGGTGGTCTTTAGTTCACTTATTGAACTAAGGGTTAGCTCATTATTAGCTATGATTTTAGCTCATATTTATCTTATATTAAATGTTCTTTTTATGCTTTTTATGTTTGTAATCATGTTTGTCTCTTGGAATTCCAAACCGGCCTTTGGAATTCCAAGATTTACTTTTCCCATGAGGTGGCTCCTTGGCTTCCTCCATGGCCTTTAGTATTTTGTGCATTTGCCCCCTTGGATTCCGGCCAGCTGCTTGTTTTCCCGTGCCTGGGCTCTTTCCCGTGACCGTGCCCCTTGGTTCCGTGCAGTCTCCTTGGTTCCCGTGGATGCCTCTTCGGTTCCTTGGCTTGGGATGTTTTTTAGGTGTTTTAATGCTATGTGATGTTTAGAATTCCTATGGGAATTTATTAGGTGTCTCTTGGTATTCCTCTTTCATACCTATAAATATGGGAAGATTTGTAATGTTTTAAAAAAAGTGAATGAAATGTTATTTTTGAAAAAGCTATAACCTGCGGGTTTGCTTAGGAAATCCTACGGGCTCTTTCCACCCTTCTTTCTCATCCCCTCCGGAAATCCTGCAAGCTCTTTCCAACCTTTCTTCTCGGGCTTCTAACCTCTTTCGTCTCTCCGCACAAGTGCCACTCCACCTGTATCCTTCTTCTCTAAGTGAAGCAACTTTAGGGTGTCGTCAAGTGATTGAGTCAAGTTTGTAAGTCGGTTAAATTTTGCAAGAGTCATTGTTGTAAGTCTTTTGATTTCTAGTTTTTACATTTTATTTGAAATATAATAGTTTGTTCTTCATTTTCTCGTCTTTAGTCATTTTCGTCGGTAGAAGTCCAGTCGTCTAAGATTTGCTTTTCTTGTGGGCGAAGGGTATAGGCACCCCTATATTTTTTGCCCGCATCAAGAGTATAGTTTCATCAGGATATACAGTAGAATTTTTTCCTAATGGTCAACACCAACTATGCTAATTTTCTAATTTCTTCAATTTTCAAGCAAGAATGACGGTTCTGGTAAATTCAAAAGAAAACCAACTTACAATATTGAAACTTTCAATAAATCCCCTCCAGTAGCATACATCTCTCAAACGTGTTGGCTTCTTTATTAATATATTTCAATTATATAAGGGCATATTATTCAAATCATTAAAACAGAAGCTACATTTTATTCACCAATGGGCTCTAGCTCAGAAGATATGTTCCCTGATTCCTAGAGTAGTGGTCTCAAGTTGGAGTCCTACCTACATCGTGCTTTCAGTTGAATATTCCATAGCTCTTGCATGGAATTTGGTCTATATCTGGCCTTGAGCCATCCTTATCTGTAATTAGCCTTGTGCCAACAAGTGCTCTTTTTGCAGTTAATATATATGGAGAGATAGCTTTTAAAAAATATTCATTTTATTCACAAGGAGAAATAACTTTACATAGCAGGTAATCTTAAATATGAAAACACCCCACCACCCCTAAGGTCCAGAAATCCCTATCGACCATCTGTGGATACCAAGTTGTTCAAGGAAAGTCAGGCTTGACCTTCTGCAAATAAACAAATAAAAGCTCCATGTATCATGCATATTACAGCAACAACTTTCAACAGAACCCATCAGTACGAACAAGTTCGATAAAAATGTGGATAAAAGATAATAGATAACAGCTCCAGAAAAAATTACTGAAAAATGAAACTCCTGAGACACTAAAGAGTGATAAGCAACTCAGTTATATGGACGGCGGTGCTTTCACATGCTTGAGGGGATTTGATCGGCTAAGTACTTGAGCATGGATTCTTTTATGCAAACGACAAATGGTAGCAGAAAGATGCAGCTTGGGATTTTGGACACAGTTACAAAGGCCATGAATGATTGGATAGCCATCATGTTGTTGCATTTTAAACGTTCATGAAAGGACCAAAAGCTAGATAAGTGATAAATTGCGTTATTAAAAAGTAATATTAAATTTACTTGCAACTTTTCAACTTCAGAACTTCTTCAGCATAAAAGCACAATAATAATCACTACTGATACATTTTCCGCAAATCATAACTCATTTTACTGCCTTTTATTCACTTTCAATTTTGTTTACCTTTCTTCCCCAAATCTTCTTTTGTGAAGTAATTAGCATATGCATGAAACTTCAAAGAATTAAGACAGTAACACAAGGAAACTTAACCGCATCTAAAATTCCAAGACAACTCCAACATTACAGTCACAGCTTTTTAATACTCTATATTCCCTATTCAAATAGCATTTAATGGTTACTTACTAGATGAGTAAAATTCTTCTACGAATAACAGACTATATTAAAAAGAGGCTTTCATGTTTGCCCGATAAATTGATGGTGATATTCATTCAAAATCAAAAGATGCAAGGTAGTCTGTTTGGTTTGGTGATAAGAGGTAGAGGGATCCAAACACCCAACCAGCGGTTCAAACACTGCAGATTTGTTACTCTTCACATCGTGAATATCTATTTTAAAACTAAGCCAACAGATAACAGAATAGGTCATCAATACACTTCATGACATCAAAAAATAAATTTATGCAAGGATTTTTATGAACAGCAAGTTCTTTCATCATATTGCTTTCAACATTTTATATATTAAAAAATGCAATTAAATAAAAGTAAAAGAATAGGAATTTTTTGGGGCAGAAGCCTTTGCCACACATCCATAGTCCTTGAATATTTATATCACAACTATCTATGGCAGTAAATTTGCAATAGATTAAAGGGAAAATTACAACCAACACAAAAACCTTACTCAAACCAAAACTTTACTCATGCCATAACAAACTCATTGAGAATGTTAATGAAAGATAAAATATAAATCCCTACGTGTTTAGTTGACCTCTTGTTTTGTCGAATGTGTTCGGTGCATTGCATAGTGCTTAAGATGACCTGCTAACCAAAAATACCAACTATCCACAACAATTTCTAGCCACTAATACTAACTAGTAAATAGACTAAATTGTTAGTAATAATAAGTGAAAAATATAAAACCACAATTATTATTTTGCATGCTACCAGGTTGAACGAGTTCCATGATCAATAGAGCATGTAAAAATTGACTTCAATAATTCTATTAAATAATAGTTCACTATATCAAATTATAGATAAATGATATGTTTTACACAACCAGATTGAACCATCAATCCCTAAGGAGAACCAAAAAAAAAATAACTAGAGGAAATTGATTAATGAAATTTGGCAGAAGAAAATAAAATGAACAAATATCATGTAGAAATATGAATGAAAAGTGAAAATCGTTTGTATTAGAAGTTATAGCTCATCATTTTTCTTCACAGATACAAAACTCTGCCTACAAATCAGTAAGAATAACTACAGCAGGTAAGAAGAAATGATTGTAAATATATGAAATGATTTCAACTTCAACACTGTTGGAATGAAACAAGATTTGAAGACCTACCTGCAGTTAAGATACTGAAGAACAAGATTTATAACCCTATCAGGCAAGTATTCACCAGTCCGAATAGCATTAAGCAAGCGTAGATGGCATTCAAGAATTTTTCCAGCATAATTCTTCTGAAACATTTGAGCAAAAACTTTATTTTCTGGATTCTGAAGCTTCATGTCCCCAAACCTGAACCAAACAATCATTTTTCCATTAACCACAAAAAAATCTAAGCAATATTGATGATAAAAGTTAAGTGCTAACCGTGTGTATAGACGATTCAAGATGTGAACTGTCCATTTTTTAACTTTCCACCATCCCCAAGATTTCCTGAGCTCAGGATCAGTTGGTTGACCTTCTAAAGGGACTGGTCTTTCTAAAATGTTCAAGAAATGCACCATCCAAGCATTGAAGACATTGGGATCATAAAGCTGTTTTGGTATCTCTAGCTGGGAAAAATATTCATAGCATGCAAAAGGGAATATCTCAAAACAAAGGAGACAGTATTTATCTATCAAAAATTGAAAATATCCCAGCAATTAACATTAATATAGCATATATAGTATGCAACTTACATATATTGATGACCAGAATATTTTGCAAATAAGCTTGATCAAGTCTGCTAATTCAATTGGAGGATTGGTGATCTGAATGAGTTTATGAAATATGTTGAGCAAGTGAGGAAATGTCTCTCCCACGATGTGATAGACTGGTAACCGCTCCTCATCAGATTTGAACCTTTTTGAAGGAATTGAAGTAACAAGAAAGAGTATAGATGAAGGCAAACTAAGTAATAATCATTTTTCTAGTAACTTAAAATATAATATTAGTGAATAATCGAAACATGAAATGAATAATGCTTGCATATTCACAAGTTAAACATTACACCAATGATAGTAATAGGCTAATAGCATAATGCAAATACTCAATTATCCACACATTTGTTATTTTGGAACAAGAAATGCCAATTACTAATAAGTAAAGAAGGCAATAAAAAATTAAACCTTATTATTTTTTGAAGTTAAACATCTAAGAGGCATTTCCCACCACATGCATATGCATGCATACATACAGGCATGCAAACATACACACATATAGACATGCATGCATACTGACATACATAAACGAATACATTCACATATACATACATATTTACTTATGTACATAAGATGAAATACCAAAATAGTGACCCCGACAATTCGCATTTCTCTAATTTAGTCTCTCAACCATACAAAATTGATCTAAATGGTTCCTTCCATAAAAGTTGTGATACAAAATTGATCCCATTTTAGTCCCTAAGCAACCATTTCTTATCAATTTTGTAATGTCAAGAACTAAATTGAAGAAATGTGATATACTTGAACTAAATTAGCTACACATAAACATACATACATATACATACTCAATATTTTATGTTGCCTTATCTCTTTTAATCATAGACATATAATTAAAAAATCAATTTTTTAGCTTAAAACTCACCATAAATAGTACTATGATGCTAAATGTCATTAAATTTAAAAAAGATTATATCATGCATCAAGCATACAAAAGTAATAACCTAATTGATGATCTAAATAGTAAGATGGGTGATTCACTAATTTCATGGTGCAGAGCATTCAAATCAAATTAAAACTTTTTGAACATTTATAAAAGTATATTAAAAAAATTTTAATTCGTTTGCTTTCAAAAAAAAATTATGTGAACATTTCATTTCAAATTTGTTCAGCAATCAAACATTCATTAAAAATTATCAATTAAGTCATAATATTTAATTGAAGGTGCCAACATATAAAACTAATAACAAGGAGAATGGACTTTTTCAATGCACAAAAAATAATAGTATATATAGAAAGAATAAGGCCACTTACCCAAAATTTTATCACCTTTAATGAACATATGATAATAGATTACACCAATTTACAATAGTGTAAAATGCCTTGTCAAAAAAAATCTTTTTGCATTCGGTATAAAACAAGAAATATTGAAGGTATAAATGATGCATATAAATGTTCATAAGGTTTAATTTGATTAAAGCAGTCATATAACGTAAAATTAATAATCCATAGTTCACTAGCTACACAATCTATTGAAATGCTAAATTAAATTAATGCTACATTAATGATAAATTTTGTGAATTTTTTGTCTCACTATTTCAGTACCATGGATTAAGATAAGAAGCCTTGAAATGATGGTTGGATGTAGTGTGTTTGAAAAGACAACTAAAAACTTGTGTAGAAAATTGAGTTTTCAAACAAAATGCTAGTAGTATATTAAATATTTGCAGGACACAGAGAGAGCAGCATTGCAAATTTAGCAAACATGGCCATGGAAATAAAATGATATATGCAGATTATGAGAAGAATTTAACTTACTCGTATTTCCTAGAAAGAATCCTCAAAACATACAGAGCTCCAAATACATGTTGGTCTTGCAACTGTAAGTTACACTTAATCCAGTGAAGAAGATTTGGCCATTGTTCAGGGTAATCAGCATGGATTATTGTTTTAAGACACTCACCAAGTTGTACTCTGTATTAAATTCAGTCACAGATATTTAATACCAGGAAACTGTTGGGAATGAAAAAGTTGAAAAAAAGCATAAACTCAAAAAAAAAAAAAATCAAGGTCATATAGCAGAAGATTGTAAAATTACAACAGACCATCCAAAATAGCAAGAATTTTCATAGCTTTAATTTCAGTAAGAAGAGTATCCAAATTATCATTCTACCTCAAAGGATTCCAAGATGATTTAGATAAATGCAACCTACTCATAACTTTCAGGCTTAAGGCACTAAAATCATACAATTGATACTGTAATTAATGTCAATATATAGATAAGAAGAGTCAAATGATACAAAAACATAGCATCACACAAGATCACGAGGAAACCCATATAATGAGTGGCTATCTGTGAGGCAAAAAATAATACATTAAGCAGCTTTTTCTTTTTCTTTTCTTTATGGAGGGGATTGCAAGGGAGGGCAATAAAAAGTGGAATGTCAAATTGGAAAAAAAAAACTATGTAATGCACAAATTCATAGTAAAATCATAAGTATCAAAACAGTATTGAGCTATCTAAGGAAGAAGAAACATTTCGGATGTACACAGCAAGAACTTGAAAGCACTTAGGACGCCGCATTAAAGAATTTAGATATTTCAAATACTACCATATTTTGAAATTGTACAACTAAATTGAGGTGTGTATGAATCACAAACATACCTCAGTAATTGAGGAACTTGAATAATGAAACCAAGGATATTCTCCCTAACAATACCTTTATCACTGGCTGAGATAATTTGGGGATCACCTGCATCATACAAATGAAATTTAAGCCTTTAAAATTGCATGTAATACAAAATTCTCTGATGCGCATAATCTAATTCGGGGTGCCTACCAGACTCATCAGGTGACCAGTTCTTAGCCACAAAGTTCTTGAAATGAATGCTTGCAACTTGGCGCACAGCCAAATCACAATTACCATCCACTATGATCTGCAACAACCTCACCAAATGCTGCGGTGTGTACTGAAACTGAAAAGCGAAACAGGACAGTGACGGGTCTAAAGCATATGGAAACGAAATTTTATGCGCATCAGGTGAAGCTTAAACCCCCAGCTGAAATTCATTCAATATTATTTGCCACAAAAATACAACAAAGTACAATCATAATTTGACATAATTCAATAAAAACTGCAGCAAGCAGTCCTAGCTATCAAAATAATAAATTCATGTGTTGGTCTATAATAGAAATTCAAGTACAAATACGCCCAGCCAGCCTAATGATCCCTTTTTAGTTCATAACAAAGGGAAGCAGGGTGATACAACGAAATCAATAGATAGAGCTTACACGAACTATTTCCAATTGGATTATAGTGACAATGGAATCACACAAAAAAGACGGCATAGATCTAGCTAATAAAAATAATGATTTTAGCGCGGTGATTGATCGTACAATCGCTGGAGATGACTAAAATGATAGGGAAAGGATCGGTGGATACCTGATTAAGGCTCTCCTCTGCTGCCTTCCGCTCGACTGGATTGGGGCTTAGCGCAGCCTGGAGAATAACGGCAAGGCTCGGGAGGTCCATGGCCGCCGATAATGGAAAAGGAGAACCCCTAGCTGGCGATCTGAATGGGGATTCGGGACCAAGAAGCAATCCTGGGGTTTCTTCTCTTTATTTTACTCGCGGGAGAGAGCGGAGTGGAGGGTTCGTTCAAGCTGTGCCCTGCTTCAGGAACGGAGGCAGAGAAGGAGAGAACCGGAGGGAGGCGGGTATTTAACCCTAGGGTTAGGTTATCTTTGGCTTGTGCACGCACAGGTTAAACTAGCTCTGGCCTGGCCGGACCGGGTCGTCTGGGCCGCTGCAAAGGCGCGACCGGCGTTAGATCCGCTCGGCTTTTTTAACAGCTCACGGTAGCCAACGCACTAAATTCCTAATCTGTAGTGAATGAGGGTTGGGTGAGTGGGCACACGCCATTTCTAAATTTATTATTATTATAAATTTGTATTATTACATATTAAATTAGATATTATATTTTAAGACTACTATCAATCATTTATTTTTTAATGTTAGTTTATTTAAGTAAATATCATTTTTTATTATTTAATTCAAATATATAATCTCATTTTATTTAACAAAAATAAAAAATTTCAAATTTATGAAAATTAATTAAAATGCTCTCTAAACCCTCCATCTCCTAAATTCTCAAAACTAGAGGTGTCAATTATTGGCCCATCCGAAAAATTCGATTGGGGTTGACCCGTTTAGCAAACGGCTTGGATTCGGATTTTAATTATTGACCTTTGAAAAATTCGAATTGCATTCGAATTGAAATGAGTCTCGTCCAACCTCGCTAGTCTGCAGTCCAACTAGTCCATCGGTATTTTATAATATCAAATACACACATAAAATATGATATGCTATGTGATTAAAAGTAATAAATAAATAAAATTATATGTCTTAAGTAAAGAATAATGATCAGAAAGAATTAAAGAGACTTGATGTGTAATAATTGATTTAATTTTAATTTTGAAATAGTTAACTGAAATATATATTTAGTAATTATTTATTTGGGAAAGTTTATTTTGTATGCTCCATAATATTTAAAATTGAAGAAATATTAATGTTATATTATTTCTTGGAAAAATATACGTTCGTTCGGACCAAAATACCCTCGAAATTTGAGGATATGCTTGAGAGTTAAAATATAAGAGATGTCCTTCTCATTCTCAGCACCCGCATCTTCTCCGATAATTATCATTTGAGAGTAATGATTATGAGAAAATATTTTAAAAACTTTTATAAGTCATTCTCCGACATGCCAACAATTGTCGTTGAAGATTAGTTATGTTGCTCATTTTGTAAACTCTTCATCTTCAATGATGTTATGTATTTGCACTTTGACCTCTAAGCATGAATCAAAGTTAGACATAACACTGCCAGCTTCAAATATTCCTCAAAACTTATTCTAACCGTATTAAAATATATTTGGGTGATGATCAAACAATGTTCAAAACTTATTTGAATCTTTTTCAATTTAAGAACAAGGGCTTCAACAATGGTAAAAAAGATTTGATTATGATTCAAAAATGTTTGGATCAAGGTCCAAAAAAGTTCAATTCAATGTTGATGTTCAAATAACTTTTACAATGTTAATCAAAATTCAATCATTATTCAATGAAAATTTGAGCAAAGTTTGAATTTGTTACCATGTTATGATTTATATATTTGAGTTTATTTTGTTATACATGTAGATATTTGTTCTAATCATACATGCAGAGAGACATTACATAATCGGGTCACATATAGAGCCAGGCTTGCAATGCAGAAAATTATTGAATTTTGCACTCATCAATGAATATGCAACTGAAGATCAATACGAAGGCTGGCATTTTGATTATGTATTTTTTTTGCTTCTTATTCAAATAATATTGATTACTTCTTCAATTTTCAACTTAATGATTTGAACTCACAATTACAAACTAAAAATCCACATGCTATTATTTTATCAAAATATTTAAAATTCTAATCATGTTCAAGTGTATGTTTTATAAATTGATCAAATTTGAGCAATTTATAATGATATAGATGTGATCATATTTGAACACTTCAGTAACGAAAATCTCATTAAGTACTCGAGAGGTAATTCGACTATGATATGTTATAGATGTATGTATGTTCTGACTATTATGATTGTACCCAACTTATTAATGTGAATAGATTTCAAATGTTTTCATTTAATGCAAGACTTATTATTGCAATTTTTTCCTATATTCTGTCATCTTATATTCTGTTATGTTATTGCTATTGTAATTATATTCTCATGCATTATATTATGTTTTATAACAAGCTCCATGTCAGAATATTATATGAACCTTAATTGATCTTACAAATAAACTATTTTACAAAATTTTCAAGCAATGCCTTATAAAATTTTCAAACTTGATATGAAATTATCTTAATTGGGCACGAATCTCGAGGCAAAATCAGTTCGGAAACTTCAAAAATTAAATTCGAGAGCATATGAACTCCGATTTCAACGAGCTTACAGTCAAACTGAGCGTCTCGGAAATACGAATCCAACGACACCAAATTCGACCCAATCCGTCAGCCCAAAGAGTCCAAATCAAGGACCCGAAGCGCTGTTGGAAGCTTCAAACCGCAAATTTGAGTTACCAAACGGTCTCACGATTTTAACGAACTTTTATCGAATCAAGAGGCTCGACGAGACGAAACCAACGAGCCAAGATCGCCAAATTCTGACATCACTAAGACCTTCAAATGTCTAACGAACAGTCCACGATCGTAGGATTCAATATCGGCCGTCCATTCAAACCACTCCCTATTCGCCCATGATCTCACACCTATTTAAGAGCTATGTCACTCCAGAAAAACTATAAATAGAGCCCTCATTCTACACAAAGGGGGCTCAAGTGAAGAGAGAGAAGAAGAAGAAAAGGGGAAAAAGGCGAATCCTCTCCTCCTCGACCACCGCCGAAGCTCTTCCCGCCGCCCTGAATACGCCGGAACTCTGCGGATTTTTGGGAAACGCCGGGAATTCGCAGAACTTTGTAAATTTGCTTCAAGTTGTAATCTGATCGTCCGATTTGTGGGACGGATCAGTTTATTGTAATTTATATAAACACTAGTGGAATTTTAAACTGGGCGAGGCCCCGTGGTTTTTGCCCCTTTTTGGGTTTTCCACGTAAAAACTCTTGTGTCATTCTTTTTTGGTTTGTGTGCTGAATACTCGTGCAACGCTAAGACGAATTTACAAACTCTACCGCGCGTATAATTCTAGCACGCAACAAAACTATATTATCTTTAAACATTCATTGATCATGTCAAAGTATCTTAAAATGCATTCCATAATAATTAGAATAGGTGATTATAATGATAAGAATGAAAGAATTATAAATAGTAAAAGAGCAATATGTAATTTAATTATAATTTTAAGGTAACAATTCAAAAATATATATTTAATAATTAATTTATTTGAGAAATTTAACTTTATATGCCCCATAATATCTAAAATTGTAGAAATATACATGTTGGTTTATTTCTTAAAGAAATATGCCATAAAGTTTCATTTAGATCAAAATATTTTTCAAAATTGGAATTATATAAGTGGTTTTTGACCGTTCCTTTTCTCAGCACCTTCGTCTTCTCTGAAAAATCAGATTTGCGAGTAATAGTTATGAGACAAAGTTCTAATGAACTGTTTCCAACTCTGCACTTAACTAGCCAACTCGATTACCTTTTGATACGTCATCTCAAAATCATCTTAATCGGGCACGAATCTCGAGACAAAAGCTAGTTGGAATCTTCAAAAATTAATTTTGGGAGCAAATGAACTCCGATTTCAGCGAGCTTATAGTCAAACTGAGCGTCTCGGAAATACGAACCCAAACGACACCAAGATCAACCCAATCCGAGCCCAATGAGTCCGAATCAAGGGTTCAAAGCGCTGTTGGAAGGTTCAAACCGCAATTTGAGTTACCAAACGGTCTCCGATTTTGACGAGCTTATACTCGAATCGAAGGCTCGACGAGACGAATCCAACGAGCCCAAGATCATCAAATTCCGACATCATTAAGGCCATCAAATGTCCAACAAACAGTGCGTGATCAAAGGATTCTATATCAGCCGTCCATTCAAACCACTCCCTGTTCGCCCTTGATCTCATGCCTATTTACGGGCTATGCCACTCCAGAAAAACTATAAATAGAGCCCTCATTCTACACCAACGATTCATACTTCTTTAAAAATGCAACTATATATGATATATTTTAATTAAGAAAATATAACTAATTAAAACATAATATATAGTTACATTTTTAATAATGTGATTTACCTCAAACTTGTGGTAGTGAAATGTATTTAAAAATCATATTTTAGTACCACTTTTTTTGTTTTTAAATGTCTAAAAATAATATTTTAGCTATACTTTTTTATAAGAAAATCTCATTTTATAAGACATGTGGCTATTGATGGTGTACTAAAAATTTTAATTATGATTTCATTAAAATTACGATTAACTAGTCCTTATTAGTAAACTTTTTTTGTCACATCCTCAATAATCAAATTGAAAAATATGATTAAATTTTTTTTAAACATATGACTAAATGGCACTTTATTCAAATCTTGTTATAAAGGCATATAGCTAATAATGTTATCTTTAAAGAAAATTACTTTACAACATGTTACTATAGCTCAAAATTATCATATTGTGTGAAAAGATAATATTGAAAAGTACAACTTTAAATCATATGGGAAGCTTCTTATAGAAATTTTTATAAGAATTCTTTATGGCCATCCTATTGCATTTAGTTTTGTGTTTTTTTTTTAATTTATTATTATTATTATTATTATTATTATTATTATTATTATATTATATATCTCTATCAATAATAGTAATATAAATACAATTTCAACGTAAGTAAAGAGAGGGAAAAAAATGCTCGGCGTCAGGCGCCTCTAGCATGCAAGCGAAGAGGGTTCGGTCATGGCAGCTCTCGGAGCGAGAGAGGGAAAGAAAGCAAAGATAGTTCGGTCGGGGCAGTTCTCGGATGCGAGAGAGGAAAAGAAATTATGAGATTCAAAAGGAGAACGGGTCGAATAGGGCCTATACCGACGTATTTCCGGCGGATTATCCGTCGATTCTCTTACCAGCGAATAATACATGCACCAGTAAAGTTTCATCAAGTTTAAGTAAGTCAACATAATATTCACCGGTAATTCCACGGGTAATTACTAGCGTAATATGCGCCGAAAACCTTCAAAATAACGGTGAAAAGCCGGCAGAATATGTGACGGTGTTTCAGCAGCGAAAATTGCGCTGGACATTTCACAGTTAAGTTATCAACGCATATTCTGCCGGTTTTACCGATGTAAATATTTCCGTCGGAATGTCCGACGGTACTGACAGACTTTTATGTAGTGTTTTTTATGTAGTACTGATGAAAAGAATTCTTGTAATTGATCTATTTTTATCCTTTATTGTGTAAGAAATCTTGCACAAAGTAATGTATAAATTTCATATAAAGTTTAAGTTGTTGAAAACTAGTTGTATATATGTTTAAGATTCGAATGATTATGTCATAGTCTGCTTGGCGACTTTGAAATTGTTCAAAATAGTCTACTAAGATTTGTATTTGTAGGTTGTATGAATCTAAAACGCAGCTAAATAATAGCTGTTCTGTTGGACTTCGCCACTTGCGATCAGTAAAATAGCAAATTTCCTTGCAAACTTTAGTTTAGCAACCAGTACCAGGTGCAAGTGGGTCATAACAATGCACCATTTACTCCTCTAGCAACAACTATCTGCAACAATTGTCAGAACGGAATAGATTTGCAAAAAGCATATATGCGACTTCCCTACAGCGAGTATTTTACCAATCACAAATATGCCATTTCAACAAATTTCCACTGAGTGTGATGGTATTTGATGTTGCAATTAACCAGATTCTGTAGTGTTAGCCTAAGCTTTTTCTCATATATTACGCTTATCGCGTGCAAGAAATGTCACATAAATTTGTATTAAAATTCTGGTAAACCTTTTCAGTTGATGAAGAAGTTTGTAATCATTCTTCTAAGTTTTTTATTTGAAACTTTAGCTTTTTATCTAACAGTATACTTTCTGTGCACTTACAGATGCTCGCATGTATCTGGACATGCAATAGTTGTTCATATCAGAAAAAACATGGCTTGCAGTTTGTGCTGTAGCCTGACATATGGGGAGAAGACAGTAATGTTATAGAGGACAAAAATTAGAACTCAAATGTTTGTATTCTGTCCATTTTATCTCATAGGGACAAAAAGATGGGGTTTGTGAATGGTAAGAGAGCCATTAACATACACCATATGATTCCACAATTCTCAACAGCTCCCCTCAGAATTATTTATTAGGATATTATAGATAGGGTTTATAAACATGCTAACTTTATCTAATCATTTTATGATATAATATTTTTTCCCTTCTTATCTATAATATATATATATTCGTCGCCAAATTTTATAAATATATTTATAAATTTTATTAATTTTATTAAATATAATTAAGAAGGCTACATGATTACACCTACATTATCAAACATAAATTAATTAAACTCGATTAAGATAAAGAAATTAATAAAATGTTGTAAAATTTAGGTCATCCTTGGCTTAGATCGAATTAGATATGTAAATAGATAAATAAATTTGAACATTATAAAACGCAACTTAATTCATTTATTTATCAATTTTTTTCTCGAATTTTTGGCACACAAAGACTCACACAAGTAATCTTTTGGGTAATTCCCACATAATTTTTCTATAAGTAATTCCATACATGATCTTATTAGTTTATCTATATAAGAATTTCTTATAAAATTTATGTTGTAGAATTTTTATTAGAAGATTCATATCATTCTTTTTTTTTAATTTAATATCGAAGTTTAAGTATTTATTTATGTAATATCTAAATTTTTGAATTAGATCAATATATATATATATATATATATATATATATTGATGTGATGGAGATAATAAATATTATATAAACAAATATTAAAACTTAAAATTTAGTTATTTAAATATATAAATATCTCAACACTGTTATATCACACAATTAATCTTAAGATTTTTATTAATTATAAGAAATTATATTCATAATAGGTTAAATCGAATTTATGATAGAAGTATTTGTCTCAAACTCAGTACAGCGTTTCCACTGCTTCGCTTTCCTCGAGAAGTGTGCATCTTTGAATGCGTTCTAGCCCGCCCAAAAGGACTTTTTTTGTTTCTTGTTTTTCTGACCAAATATAATGCAATAGTGTATTATATTACTATCCACTTGCTAATATTTATATTTTAACATTGAATTTTAGTATTTAATCATTAGTTCTTGCTCAGTGCTCACTCCAAGACCAATCGATATCTTTTTCTAGACTCATTGATGCCTTCGTCTGTAAACAACCATATGATTTTATGGCTTTTTTGTTGTCGAGTATTTCAGGAATCTTGGTGGGACTATCATTGCCGTCGGGAGGTCGCAAACAAGAGCGTCCAAAAGCCAAGGCGAGAAAATTGTACGAGAGCTCACTGGAAAGTACATCCATGCGAGGTAGAACTCTTATATATGCTAGGGCATTGATAGGTATAGGCACGATAAGCTCGCAAGCTAGGGCATCAACATATGTGAAGGAGTAGCCAAGACTAGCCGCATGATGATGAGGTTTATGGATTGTAATAGAGATGTGTTATTTTTTATTTTTTTTCATCTTTTGAGTGTTATGCATATAAATAGTAAAGTTTAAGTTTTAAGTATGTAAATATTGATGTTTAAAGTGGTATATATGTGTATAAATCTCCTTTTCAAAATAAAAATAATTTTAATTAAACATTTTAAATTAAAACCATAAAAGGACAAAAAAGTTGAAGGATAATAGAATCTAAATGAAATATAAAAAAAAAATTTCCATAACTTCTTAATTATATGGGGGTATCTATAATTTAAGAACTTTATAAGTTTCCATATATAAATTGATAATTAATAATAATCTATAAATCAATAATATATAAGTTTATTGCATTCACATTTGAAATGCCGACTCCAAGCCCTAACCAAAGTTTCATATGCAGGTTCATTATTAGTACAATATTTTGATATTAATATTAACAATAACACATATTTATTCAAAGAGAAAAATAAAAAATCAACTATAGCCTTAGCTTGTGTTGGTTGACTTTAATCTAGTGCCATATTAGAGAAAACACCATCAAAATATAGCTCCTATATTAAAGATTTGTGTTATCCACAATTAACTCTTGCTCATTTGGCAGATCATTATTAAATGGGGATTTAGTAAAAACAAAATATACTACTAGAAAGTTTGCGAGAGCTACCCCTTGGATTGCTTTCTAAAGAACAAGGTTATACATAACTGAACAAGTAGCATTAGCCAACAAGCCAAATGTTCTAATAATGTCAGCCTGACTATCAAATATTGTACAGGATGGATCAATAAAATGAGCTTAATCTTATGTGACAACATAAAATAACTTAGCTTTTGTATCACTAAGATTAATGATAATAAATATTTTTTTATTTATCAGGTATTAATTTTAGTTGGAATCAAGCGTCAACTAAGGAAACACATCATGTTCTCTTCTTTGAGCTCTGTGATGCTTATTTTCCTAATCTCAAGTCTAATTACTTCATTGATGATGGGAAATTGAATAAATTGTTATATATTATTGGATTTTGTGTTCATTAAGATGGATAGTTCTTTTTCATCAATCTCTTTATTTATGAATATGAAGATGTAATGTTTTGAAATTATGATAATGAATTAGCTTTCTCCTTCTCAAATACTTGGAGATTATTAAATAATGTCAACTCAAGCAATTTACAGCATCAATTTGGAATAAAGCTACCCTTGTACCTTTTATTTTCTTATAGATTTTTTCAATGGCTTTATTCATTTGGATAATGATCTCCAATGTAAAGGATTCCACTTTGGTTCTAGATGCTAATGATGTGCGAATATTTAATCTATCAGTTATGAAATAAATCACATCAAAGTTGGGAGAGAAATTAAAATTCTAAAGTAAGAGGCTCTAGAATTCCTATAACATAGATTTGATTACAAAAAAAATTGTATAAATTTATGTAAACTAAGCTCACCCCTAATTACAGATTTAGATTGGGATCTGAGCATTATATAATTGACTATATACGTGGCTATACATAAAATAAGGTAAGATACAATAATTGTATATGTAATATCTCGTTCCCTTACTGTTCCTCTCTGATTTGGATTTTCCCCGAATCGGCCAGGACGAAGTTTGGTCGTCCAGGCCGATCAGTGCATTGAACAGCTGATTTCTGGTGTGTTTTCTGGAAGAATTTCTGCACGATCGTCCAGGCCGATCGTGAGACGTCCAGGACGATCGTACTGTAGAAATGATCGGCCAGAACATAGCCCTGGGTGAGGTCCAGGACGATCAGGATTTGGTTGATCGTCCGGGACGATGTGAGCATCGGCCTGGCGATCAGTTCACAAATATAAGAAAATCAGCTCGTTTTGAGGAAAGAGAAATCATTTTATAAAAACGAAAATATCTGAGGAGAGAGAAAGAGAAAGGAAAAAAAAAAGAGAAAGCTTGGTTTTGGAGGCCGCGGATCGCTTTCGTCCGACGCTGCTGTTGGGAAAAGTGAGATCTCGTGGTAAGGACTCCGAACCCTGTTTTTTGTTTTCAGAGATGTTGTGTTTTGACCTAGTTGTGATCTGTTTTGTGTTTTCGTAGTCGACTTTTCGACATGGTTTTGATTTGACACAACTTTCACCGCACAACTTTTAGTATTGTTATAGATATGATTATTGTACACGATTTGCTGTATTCTACGAAGATTTTACCGGTCGGAATTGATTCTACGCGCTTTTACTCGAATAGAAAATAACCGGGACCTGATTTGATTTGGATTCTATAGATCGATAGTATTGTATTGGTGTTATAGATATTCTATTGTAATTTGGAAGATTTGGATATTTTTGTTTTTGCAGGTTTTTTTTTGTTAATTTGACGACATGCCGTTACGTGCCCGATTTTTGTACGATTCCTGATTGTCTGAAATTGATAGTTGAACTGATATGCTTGATTATTGATATGATTGCTTTAATATCGACTATTGAATTGTTTATTGATTGAATTGACTATTGATACGATCGCAAGTGGAACCTGGTTGAACATTGGTAAGAGATTGATTGATACCTGTTCAGGATGGTGGGCCGACGGGCTTTCCTTTAAACATTGATTATTGATATATTGAAGGGAGACATAAGGAGTTTATTTGATATGCCGACGGGCGAAAAGAATGACGACTCTTATTGATTGAACCATGTATTATTGATATCTACAACAGCAATATGGATTCTTCAACAGCAACATGACAGTAGATTGTACTTGTTCAGTATATAGTATTGAATTGCATGTTTCTGTATTGCTTTATAGATTCATTGTTTATAGATTCCTGCTTTATCGACTTTGATTGGATTTACTAGATCGTACGATTTCATTGATTTCTATGCATCGACATTGAACTTGATATAGAAATGGATGGATATAGATATTGCATTGATAGCATGGACATCGTACTACTGCTTCTAGATTCATTGATATGTGCTTATAGACCTATAGATTCACTGTTGCTACTGTTCTATACGTATGACTGTTTATAGATTGATTGTTTCGTATCGCCTTTCTCGATTGATTTCATTGATTAGATCGTATTGATTTGACCGTATTGATTTGATTGACGGATATTGATTGATTGCGTTGATTTATCGGATTGCCTGCCGCTGCATTGACTGTTTTATGCTATTGATTTGCTGCATAGACTCATTGCCATTGACTGACATTGATTGATTGACTGTGATAGATTGACATGCTATTGATAGCATAGCCGTGCTTTGATTTCAGTTATAGGTATTAGGTGACCTGCTGGGCTTTGTAAAGCTCATTATATGTGGTTGATATTTTCAGGTCAGGGCTCGGGAGCAGGAGATAGGAGTTGATTCAGATCTTCAGGTTTTAGTTCTTTTGATCGATTGATGATTCTTTTGTACTCAGGACAGGATAGATTCTTCTACTTGTATTGATAGTTTAGTTCCTGAGTATTGTACATGATGTTTTGAGATATGAATCGACTGTTATATTGAGTTTAAATTTTATAGATGTTGATAGATCGCTTATTGAAGGTTTTAGATAACTCTGGTAAATTGTTTGGCTATTGATCGACGTTCTTTCCAAGTTAGATCTTGGGGCATCACAGTTGGTATCAGAGCAGTGTTATTGGAAGAATGGATTGTTACCAGAGTTGTAGGATTGGATTGAGAGATCGGGTAGATTGGGTATGCTTTAAGCTTCATTGGCATACATCGTTGCATGTGTGTATCATTTGTTTTGAATTGTGCAGGTGAAAAAGATATGGATCCTCCAGCAGAATCCAGTGTACCAAATGAGCAGCACAGCGCAGCTCCAATGCCTTCAGAGAGTATGATGCAGTTGGCTATGCGATTGCACATGTTATGGGGGATGCCAGAGCAAGATGAGTGGAAGCAAGGAAGAAGAGGTAGACAGACATTTGCAGATGTTCCACAAGCTGAAGCCTCCGTTGTTCAAAGGGGCTGTAGGACCACGGCTGCTGAGGATTGGATCATGAGGGTGGAAAAGATTTTTGATAGCATGCAGTGTGTCGGGGAATAGAAAAGTATCATTGGCAGTATTCATGTTGGAGAGTGAGGCAGAGAGATGGTGGATCGGACAGCAAGAGAGAGAAATTCCAGGGGGACAAATGCTGAGATCACCTGGGACGAGTTCACTACAGTATTCAGGATGTGGTTTGTACCACCGTCAGCTCAGCGCAGATGCAGGAAGCTTTCATGAGATTGGGCAAAGGCGCAAGTCAGTGTGATG
>CM039726.1:14840800-15184064 GCA_022539455.1 Dendrobium nobile | reverse complement strand
GGGACTCAAGTGAAGAGAGAGAAGAGGAAGAGAAGGAGAAGGAGAAAGGGGAATAGGAGATTCCTCACCTCCTCGACCACCACCGCCGGAGTTTTTCCTGCCGCTCGAAGACGCCGGAACTCTGCCGGATTTTCAGAAAACACAGGGAATTCGCAGGATCTTATGAATTTCGTGGAAGAGACAAGTGTATTTGGATTATCCCGACTTGTGGAAGAAATCCGCCATTTGTAATCTACGAAAACACTAGTGGAAATTTGCAACTGGGCGAGGCCCCGTGGTTTTTCCGTTTTTGGGTTTTCCACGTAAAAACTCTTGGTGTTCACTTTCTTTCTGTTTGTGTGTTAAACTACGTGCAAACGCTCGGACGCAAATTTACAAACTCTACCGCCGCGTATTTTCTAACACGCAACACCTTTAAATATTAGTGATGTCATGCATCTGGTTAAGTTTCCGCCTTTGATGATGTTATATGTTTGCACTCTGAAAAATAAACCCATAAAGATTTTAGACGTAAGATTACAACTTTGAAACTTTCATGAAACTTATTTTTACTTTGATTAAAATATGTTTAGCTTATGCTTGAACGGTGTTTTCAAATATTTTTTTGTTTCTAATTGAGGTTTAAATAACATTTGAAAAATCTTCGACCATTATTAAAAAAAAAAATGATCAAGATAAAAAAAAAAAAATCAATCAATCAATCAATGTTGGAACATTGTCCAACAACTTCTAAAAAGTTAAGGAAACTTTAAATTATTTGTTATGCACTCCCTCTTTTGAGATTGACTTATTTGGCTTATCTTACTATGCAGGGGGATGCCTGCTCTAATTATGCTTGTAAAGAAGGACTATATTGCTTGTGTTACATATGATTAATTTGGCCTGTGATGGAAGAATATTAGACAATTAAGCCATTTTATGCAAATAGCATCATTTTATTTATTTATTTATTTGTTGAATTTCGTAATCATATGTAGATGTGCTACTGAAGATTCATGCAAATGTGAGCCTTTTGAGTTCTTATTAGGCTTTTATTTATAATAAGTTTGATTACTTCTTTAATTTTCAACTATGTTGTATGAACTCACAATTATAAATTGAAATACAGTCACTATTACATGATCAAATAGTTTCAATCCCGATAATTAATTATCAATTTGTTACTTTATAGTAAAATAGATATGATAAGATTTTGACCCTTTAGTACTTGGATACTTACCTAAGTCATAAAATGAGTAATTCAACTATAGTGTGTTTTGGATATTATGGTCTTATCCATTTGAATCAAAATTTTTGTCTATTTTGTATTAGTTTTTATCATTGTATGCAATGTATTACTACAAAATATGATAAATGTTTTTATTTAATATAATGCTTCTTATTACATTTTGTCATTTGTTTTATCTGCCTTATAATTTGTTGTATTATAACTATTATGATTATATTCTATTATATCATACTTCACAATTTATAACAAGTTTGGATCATTTTTTAGCATTGTACAAACCTTATTTGATCCTATAAATAAATTAGTTTATAAATTATTAAACAACATTTTATAGGAACTTTATTCGAATATATTTAAACACTTACACGAATATATCTTTGTCCTTTCATTCATCATATCAAACTATCTTCAATTTTGTGTTAAAGAATGTTTTGATTAGTGTTTAAACAAAATTGTATGCATTTTATATCTATTTAAATTATACAATTGTTGTATCATTTTTTTTATAGTACATACATGCATATAATATAATGTTACATTTAATATATATGTCATATCATTTATTTTTATTAATAGATATATCACAGATACATCATTGAAAATTATCTTGATTGGACACAAATTTCGATGCATACAACAACAACAACAAGCTTTTATCCGACTACTTGGTCTTATCTCGATGCATTTAATAAACAATTAATCAAGGAATAAAAAGGGCTATGCATTTTTTTAAAAAGTAAACTTTTTGTTATTTATTTTAGAATTCAAAATGAATTTTAAAATAATATATATATATATATATATATATATATATATATATATATATATATAGAGAGAGAGAGAGAGAGAGAGAGAGAGAGAGAGAGAGAAATTTAAATATTATGTATTTACTTTCAAGATAATATCAAATGGGACTTTGTAATTAAATTTTACTTGTAATAATTCTCACTTTGAAACAGGAAAAAGAGGAGAATGACATATCTAAGAGTGCTGGTTTGGAATATAAGGAGGAATAAGATAACTTCAATAAGTATTTGGGATGATTATTATAAGATTTCTCAGACAAAAAATTTGGCAAAGATCGATAAAAATAAAAAACATGAAATCAGCATAATTCCAGCTTGCTTATATTGTTTGGTAGTAATGGCCCATTTTCACAATAATTATAAATATTACAGTGGGACGTCATTAAATTTAGCTTTTGGGTAATACTTTCAATACGCATTGATATGACATTCATGTAATCAAATATAAATTTTGAGATAATATTTAAATTGAATTATTTAATAATTAAATTTAGAGTTTAAACTCCTGTTTAAGCAAATTTATAATTCAATAATTCTATTGGCATTAAGGAACTTAAATGCTGATTAAATGATCTATGATCAAAAGATTTAATATGAACAACCAAATAGAGTGTTGTTCATATTAAATATACTGCCCTGTCTCCCTGCTCGCGAGCTTCAAGCTGTGGATCGCTCTGCTCATTCCTCTCACCAGATTGACGTAGAGCGGCATGCAAGAGATTTCATGGAAGCAGCAAAGAAGCTTCAGCTGTATTTCATCAGCCTACAGCATGAGGACCAGCCAACAAAAGAGGAAATGCTGCGAAAGGAGATCTCCATCATGGAGGATGAGCTGAAGACCAAATCTGAGCTGATTAAGAAGCATGAAAACCGCATCGAAGCATGGAGAGAAGAGTTAAAAGAGCAGCTTGATAGGCACACTACAGAATTGCAGAGGGTGTAAACTTGGAGAAATTTCGTTAAGGTTAGTAAAGCATTACTCTGAGAATCTTCTACAGAAGAAGAGTACGAATATATATTTTTTTGGTCTTGCTATGTCTTATTAGATAGCACAAATGAATATTTGTAGTGTACCTTTAAGATATTTGTTGAAAAAAAAAAAAATTTTTTGAGTGTTATGAAACTCTGTTTAAGTTATCAAAATTCACACTCATAATATTATAAACATACATTCATTCTCCATATAAAAAGCGACTTATTCTTGATATTGGAAGGAGCTTGGTGATTTGAAGAACTCTAAAGCTCAATTCAACATTCGACGAGGATGATCACCACTAGCCACTATTGCGTCTACCTGTAACGCCTAACAACTATTATCTAAGTACTACAATCCGACAATAGTTGTCCGACTAACATCATCCGAGTGTTGTTATCGTCCTTGCACCACTCCTAAATATGGACTACAACTATATGAGTTTAAGCAAGTGCTTTCAACTTTATCATTCCATATGCTCCAACTGTGAGTAATAGTACACTTACGTAATTTTAAGTAAATAGTTTTTTTTTGTTGAATCAAGCCTTGGGATTTTTTAGTTTTTGAATTTTTCACATAAAAACTCTCATGTTACTTATATTTATATTTTATCTATGTGCACTAGTTCTTTGTGCAAAACAAAATGTAAACTATTTTTGAAACGCTACAAAAAATTGGCTTAACAAGCACAAATCTCGGGAATATTCAAGTTGAAAACTTTCAAAATTAAATTTAGGACCATTTGAACTCCAATATTAGAAAAACTTATAGATAAATCAAACATCTCAAGGAGACAAACCAAACGACATCAAAATTGATCCAAACGAGCCCAAATGGGTCCAAATCAAGGAACCGAACCACATTTAGAAGGTTCAAAGAATAAATTGGATGACCGTTGACCTCATTCCATGCATGGGGTTCATTAATCAAAACAAAACCCAAAACCAAGATCAAATACAAAATCTCAAATCTAAACTCAAGGCCAAAAGCCCAATTCCTATAACGCTTTTGGGGTTATTTAATTTTTCAATCACCTCAAAACCAAACCAATGACTTTGGTCATGGTTTTTTTAAGTTGATATTGATTAGGCACATCTCTAGGTTAACCTCCAAATTTGATGTCAATCCAAGATCTCCAACCCCAACATTGAATTGAAATTCAAATACTGTAAAACCTTCAAATATTTACAACATATGTCACAAGACTTTTCACCCTATATATGAAACTGGGGACCTCCTCCAATACATTCCGACATGTCCATAGCCAGCCTTATGACATGTTGAACCCATAACTAAACTTTTGGTGGATCCTGATTGACTCAAAGTTAACTATGGGCCCCACTCAACCCTATAGCCCCTTAAGGGGAAAGTAAAATTTTTCCCTAAACTTCAACATGGCTCAAATCATTATCAAGCCATGAAACCACTTCCAATGCATCCTATAAATTATTATGAGGCATTGAATCCAAATCCAAGCCTTTTTTGACCTAGTTGATTAGGTCAACCGTGGTTAACCAAAATGTCTCCTTAGGGTTTAAATAGGTTTTTCAAATCAAATGGCTTCCCTTGGCTTGAGACCACCACCAATGGTGTCAAATCAATAAAGTGAATATGTTGGTCCTAACTCCAACCCTGGTCAACCTTAGTTGACCAAATCAATCATGGTTGACCAAACAAAACCCTACACTAAACATATGTCCAATTCAATACTCCAAGCTTTGCCAAGCACCTAAACCTTGGAGTTGTCATTAGGTCCCTAAGAATCCCCTTAAGAGGTCCAACCCTTGGGTCCGCTTGGGTTAGCCACATGGCTTGACAAAAGTGCCCTAAGAGGGTTCTCCATGAGCCAAAACCCAATCTAAGCAGATAAAACCCAACTAAGGTTGCACTAGGTCTTCCATGACCCAATACACATTGCCCTAGCTGACCCATGACTTGGGCCAACTTCCAACCTTGGCTTTACCAGAGAAATTGGCACCTAAATTAGATAGCCTAGGTCCCTTACACCTCCCATGGTCAACCCATCCTAGCTTAACCTGGGTACAGAACCTAAGCTAGCCCAAACCTCCCAAAGTGGCCAAGCTAAGCCATATTGCCATACAAGCTTAAACAATCTATTGAGCTCCACCATCAAGCTCAGGTACTTTCTAGACACCTTCAATAAACCTGGCCCAAGTGGTGGCTGAAAACGGTCAGAGCGAATGAAAATGAGCTTGGGTTGTACTCCCTTATGAGCCTTGGACAAAGCTTCCCCAGCGCCTGAGCTCGCCTCCTTCTCAGAGAGCTTTCCCAGCTGTTCCCTCTAGCTAGTGAGCATCCATGGTCCCTTAGGCATGATCACGTCCGTTTATAGCCATGGACGAAGCTTGGGCATTCCATTCCAAAGTGCCCCATTTGGTTCTCTCATTTTGAAAAACACTCCCAGAGTTCCTGGAATAATTTCCAAGGCTCCGGAGTTATCTTCCTTGCTCTACTGATCGGTCGAGTGAGCTCCGACGAAGTCCTTCCATCCTCCGCTCAAAGTCATACTTTCGTGTTCCTCTGATCACGACATCTGAAGGAGAAGTGTTCCAAGATGACGTCTCAAGCTACCTGATACAAAACACCAATGGTTGGAGCTCTTTATTGGAGCTCTTTATGAAGTAAAATTTTATTCTTGAGATCATAGAAAATTCTATATAAAAATTTTATCATTATTTTAATCGAGAATATTGATAGAAAATTCAATGCTCCTACGATGTTCTTAACTTTGAAGGCCTACCTTCATATGAGATTTAAGACCCCGGAAATAATCAAACTTCCTTCTATTTAGCTCCGAATAGAATGAAGAAAAAAAAGTATTTTCTTTGAGAAAAATAAAATCATAGACAATCATAATCTTCATATTCAAACCATGGATAATAATTGATATTTTCTTCCCGAGAGAGATATCATTTTGAACATGTCCTTTAATATGAAATTAATGACAACACATCCAGATTATTCTTCCCCCATTTTTCAAATGAATATTTGTTCGAATATCATTTTGATCATATGTAGTTCCTTCTTAATTTTGACTATCATAATTATGATGAAATTATAATTTTTTATTCTAAATTTATTAGGGATAATAATTTATCTTCAATATGATATATCATTTATTATGATGTGTTCTATTTCAGAACAAAAATTATAAAACAAATTTTTCAAAGAATATAGTACAATTGCTTTGCACTTTTCAACAAAACTTACAAATAATAGCCAAATTATATCCAAATATAACATACTTATAGTCGATCAGCAGATCAAGTAGAAGAATCCAACAAATCCAATTATGTTTAATTCTACGTTATTAAGGCAATTAACTATTTAATGAATGCTCTATGATCAAGGGAATCATATAGGGGCACCCGATGGAGCACTCTGAACCACCTCTGGATCTTCTTCATAGTTATGCATGTCACTCTCAAAATCTATAAATAGACATATATTATCTTTATGAGAGAGCTCTGAGGCTTTAAGGATCCTAGAGTTTTATCGAAGCACCAACCACCGACGAACCTCCGTCAACCACATTCGAAACACCGCTTGATCTTCATATTCTATTTGTGATACACGCGGCATTAGCCCCCTCCGATCAAGGTATAATCAATTACATGGGTATTCATTCGACCTCCTTCAACTCATCCTAACATCATCAATTAATGCTCTAACAAATAATCTCGGATAGGTTAAGCATCTTTGGGAATTCCCGTTATCAAGTAATGCTTTAGAAAATAACCTCTGATAGGTCCAACATCTTTAATGGATTTATCTCGATTCTCTTTCACTAAGGTTAATGTCTCAAATAATGCTATGATAAATAATCTCAAATAGTTTAAACATCATTATCAGATTCCCTTGACCTCTTTCATATAGGTTAACATCACTAGGCAATGCTTTAACAAATAACATCAGATGGGTCAAACCTCTTGATGAATTCATCTAAACTTATTCCACACAAGTTAACATCATCAAGCAATTGCTCTCACAAATAACCCTGAAAATCTTAAATATTCTTAGAGGATTCTCTCTACCTCTTTCTTAAAGGTTACTGTCATCGAGAAATAATCTTACAAATAACATCGAAATAAGTCAGACATCTTTGATGGATTTGTCTCTAATCTCTTTCATACATGTTAACAGCATCAAGTAATCTCTGACAGTTAATCTCAAATAGGACACATTTTTAGTGAATTTATCTCAATCTCGGTCATACATGTTAACATTATCAATCATACTATGACAAATAATCTAGGATAGATCAAACATATTTGGTTGATTTCTCCCGACTACATTCATGCAGTTTAATTTTATCAATCAATTATCTAGCAAACAATATTGGACATATTTAACATCCTTAGTGAATTTTATCTGCCGCTTTTACAAAGGTTAATATCATCAAGAAAATGCTCTGAAAAATAACCATTGGAAGAGTAAACATCTTTGATTTATTTCTCCCAATCCTCTACCCACAAAGCTTAACATATTTGAGAACATTCTGGCAACAATCTCTGATTGTTCAAATAGCTACAGTGGATTTATTTCGACTGTTTAGCACCGTGAAGTAATTCTTAGTAGATTTTTTTTAACCTCTTCTATATATCACTTTGAAGCATCCATCTTCAACCCCTTCTTCAAGGAAAGATTAAACCTTTACTCAATTGGTTCATTACTGTATCGATATCATTAAATTTAGTTACAAATGCAACAACTAATTTCTAAAAATTACATTACTTGTCATATTTAAAATTAAAAAAAAAAAGAATAATAATGCACATAATTGATAGCTTTAAATTTTTTTTTTTAATTAAATTCCATGCCAAATGACAATCATCTAATGTGCCAATTGTCATCTCTTAATCACATAGACCAATTTAGTATTATAAAAATATATCATATTTCTAATCAATATTAATGAATCGGTCAATTTCAAGCCAAGCACTTTGTATAAAAATAAATTTATTTTAATTTGAATATTCATTAAATTATAATAAGCAATCAAAATCCTAAGCTAATTTACACGTATATGATAGGTCAACATTTTGAAAGCTTCCTATGAAGTGTGGTCAAATTGCAGGCCTGAGTGACACGTTCGTCATTTCTTTAAAAGTGGGGGCATTTAGAAACGGCTCTGCTTTCCTTATTTAAAAATCGCACGCTTACGTGCAGAAAGAAGGCAGAAAGAGGAAGAAAACGGAGCAGAGAGAGAGAGAGAGAGAGAGATGGAATTTGGAGATGGTGAGTTCGTATCCTCTTCTTCTCTTTTTATCAGTAAACTCTGTAGAAATATGCCTTGAAGAGAGGATGAGAAGTCCTCAAGCATGGAAACTCCCTGTTTCTGCTCTGGAACTCTCAAGGTAACTAGCATAGACGAAGAGGAAGAAAACCTTTGTTCTTTCAATTGATTAATCAAATTGCTGTACTTTCTATAAAGAAGTTTGAGTTCTCTTTAGTCTATTTTTCTTAGTTGGGTTTCTTCTTTTTCAGTTTGCTCACAGAAGATGTATACAGAGGTGGTGCGACGAGAAAGGGAAAAAACGTCTGCGAGATTTTTTCAGGCTGGTATGAATCATATGGATTTAATTTGAACCCCGCGCGAAAATTTTCACTGAACTGAATTTTGAATTCTTCAACTGATTTTTCTGCACGTAATATCTTGTTTATATTCTGTCCTTTTTTTCAAATAATTTAAAACGTTATTTTTTTTTAAATAATGGGCATAACAAAGTTTTGTTTTGGAAGCTATATGTAATGTAAGATGGTTTCTCAACTGATATTTTGCTTCAAACTTGGCTTCTCTCTCTTTCGGAAGTTTGCAAGGCTGAGTTGCTTCAAAGCTTAGAACTTTGACATAGTCATTTACTCGATTCTAAGCAACAACCATAGGCATATATATATATTATATATATATATATATATATTATATATATATATATAGAGAGAGAGAGAGAGAGAGAGAGAGAGGAGAGAGAGAGAGAGAGAGAGAGAGATTAGTACTAAAGTACAAATGTTTGTAAATTTAGATAAAATTAATATGCTCAAATTTGGGAAAAATTATTACATGCGGAGACTACGTAGCACGCATTCAGACTCCAATGAAATGAAGCCACATGATTTGTACATATTATGTGTACAATTTGTACACAAGATGTATATAAAAGAAAATTATACACACCATATGTACAAATCACATGGCTTCATTTCATTGGAGTCTGGACGAAGTTCGTTCGGAATCCTGTACATTAATAAATTCTTCAAATTCGGAGATAGGAAGAGAAAAAACTCTATGACCATCAGTATTATCTTTTAAAAAGTCATTGCTATTTCACTTAAATTTATTCTTATTTCATCAATTTTGCAGAAATTTGAGCCAGGCTAAGTTGTAGCCCTTCCTCCCCCTACTAAGCCCCCATTTAGTTGTAGTTGTCGTCAGCATAAGGTAAATTTGTCTACTCTTTGTGTTGTGATTTTCTATATAAAGAATACTCTCTCCCTCTCATTCACTTTAATTTGAACTATTCTCTTCTCTTTCTCTCTCAACTTTTAATTGAATTATACTCTTTTTCTCTCTTACACTTCCGTTTCAATTATTTCCCAAAAATAGTGCCCATATCTTCTGTGTCAATTATATATTTTTTACACCCCTTGCTTTCAATCTAGTATTAGTAATATGCTTAAGTAGAAAAAACCTACTGGAATGGGCACAAACCCTAAAGTGGTAGAAGGCTAGATTCCTTGCTTTTCTTTTTAAGCCAACTTCCACGCCTGCAAAAGTAGCACAAAAGATTCACATCAAATGATACTAATAAAATATTGAAAAAATGTCAGAAGAAGCTTGGAGGGCGACAAGGCACACACACCATGAGCCTTAGAGCCATACTGTACTGTTCATCAGACGAACGAACCTGAAAGAGAGTACATTGTGTCATCACAAGCATACAATCGTAGTGTGACATTGTGCAGATTAATAGTTTTGATGGTGAGTGATTTCTCATATTAAAATTAATATATTTGATTTGGAACTAAATAATTACAACCTCTTTGTACAGTTTACAATCAGCCTTTTAGTCAGACAAGTCTTTGTTCTGCAATTTGAGAATGCTGAAAACTTTGCATTCAGTCTGGCAACAGTGAGTATTGTGTATTTTGTTTTCTAACATAGATTTCGTTTGGAACGGCCCCCCCCCCCCCCCCACCCCTCCCTTTTTTATTGCTTCTTAAAATAATTTTTTAGCTAAAAAATTATTTATTATACTAAAAAGTTACTTTAAGAAGCAGTAAGAAAGCCGTCCCAAACGAAACCAAAATCTATCATCAAATTTTAAAACTTGAGATCTTATTGTAGATATTTATTCTACGAGCAGTGGGTGTTTTGTTGCCTTTCTGCTTGCTAATGCATCTGATCACTGTCATCCAGAATGCACAAAAACTTCAGTTTAATGTAAATTTCTTCTCCTAAATTCTGTGAATTTTCTATAGTTGTAGTAAATTTTGGCTTCATCCCTACAGTTGTTGATTCCATCATCATTCTTATCTTCCAATTTACAATTTGTTATTTTTATTAGCAGGCCAATGAGGTCTTACAAATCCAGGAAGTGGAAAATGATCTGGAGCAGCAGTAGGAAGGACTCAGATAAAGCTCTTGACAACAAGCCATATACACAAGTTAGAAAAAAGTAGGGGGAAAATGATCATGATTAAACAACAGAAAAGCTTCAAATTTTTGTTCTCTGTACTTTGGTTTCTGTCCTTGAACCATTGAGGGCCAAGCCTGGGAGTTAAGTCTCACTGTTCCTGAAAAAAAAAAAAAAGTCTCACTGTTCCGGGAAACAAGAAAACATGAAGAAATGGTTGTCCATTGTAATTTGAAGAATTTCATTATGATTGATTCAAATGCCTACAGTATTAAATCACTTGTTTATCTAACAACTGGAGCTTTTGCTTGACATGTCTATGCAAAGATGACTGATTTTGAATTAAGGCCTCCTTTAGTTGCTCTCGACGTTTTTTTCGTTGTTAAACGGATGTATTACAACAGAGAAGCATAATTTTCTTTTTCTTCTCAGATTGGAGAAATTACGGAGGTGTAGCAAAAGTTATTTTCAAATAGTCGCATAAACAAACAATAAAATTAGTTTTTCACCGCTTGAAATTGAAAACGGAGAACTTGCGGCCAACCAAACGAGGCCTAAAGAATATTTCAAAAGAAATCACTGGGATTATTACCAAGCAAATAATTCATAAAGTTCATGAGAGATGAGATACTGAAGTTGATAAAGGGTTACCCTTAGAACTCAAACTTCGCAACAGACAAATATGCAAGGTCTGCAAATGAGACAAAAAAAAGCTAAAACTACCCGTGTCATCCCAGCTGAGTTATTCATATTTTAATATTTGAATATCTGGATTTTCTTTTTGTATGCAATCAAAGGATTATGGGCTGTAGATTTGGTGCATCCAGCATCATCTATATAGGTGCTTTGCATTGTTGAACCCAGGAATTTTAATTCCAAGAGGAACTTTACTCAAATTTACCAATAAAAACATGAATTACTTGCTTTGATATTCACCTTGCATAATCATCATATATAAAACATATTAGCTTTAGCAAATATTTGAAATTGCAATTTTTTTTTTTTTTTTTTTTTTTTTTTTTTTTTTATGGTTGGGGTGAGGGGTGAGGATGTAATTGAAGTTACTACCTTTTTTTTCTAGTACTTGAAGTTAAACTAGAAGTCCATTGAAAACCCATAAAAGCCAACAGCTTTGCACACCCTCATCTAACGAGTAGTTATAGCCAAAGCATTGGCCGTTACAGGTTTGCCAGAATCCATGTTGTCAAAACTGATGATAGCTAGGAGGAAAAAGGGAAACCAGGAGAAAAGAAAAGGGACGGTTTGAATTTTCTATCCACCTTTATTTGGGAAATTTAAGAAAATGAAGAAAACAACAATAGCTAATGCTGACCATAGAATTCCCTGCCCAACTTCTTTTTTCTTTGGGGAAGTTATTGTGCATCGTCCAAGTGTCACCTAATATTATATTAATAAGAAATCTATTAAAAGTGATGGAAGTAAACTCAAGATTGAGAGTCAAGTTCAAGATGGCCCTGATAGTAAAACTTGAGTTCGCAAGTAACCCTAAGGGGAAAGACTTGAGTTCGCAAGCAAACCTAACAATAATTGGTGAAAACAGCGAGAAATATGCTGATTTCAGAGAGAAATAAGCTATAAGATGCAAAATTTTCAAAAAATTGGAGAGAAAACACAAGGAAACTTCTTCTATTCAATCCACGAACAAGAAAAGCAAAATAACACAAGATACAAGTTTCATCGATTCGACAAGAAAATACAATCTCTAACAAAGCCTATAGCTCAAAGAACAAACCCTAGATCACAAATTTCTTCTCCAATTCAAGATGAAACCCTAATCCTCCCAAGGGAACTAATTAAAACAAATAGGACAAATACAAAATCCATAAACAGCCCCTAATTCAAAATTTCCTCCCAAAGTAACGTTTAATTAAGTTGTGGACCCCATCTCTCCAACCGGCCTCTCTCTCTTCCCCTTGGTTTCGCCCCCCTCTCATGTAGCAAAGAACTGGTTTAGGTTGGACGGGTTCAGCTGGCCCTAGGGCCGGCCTAAAAGACCCCCATCGCACCAAGGAAGTAAGAATAACCTAAGAACAAGCACCAAGGATACCCAAGGATGATTGCAACCAAGACCCCGAGATAGACCATGATAACCAATAACCTGAGGACGCCTGATTAGGAAGACATTAGATGAGAAGGATTAAAAAATACATAAAAGCATGAGCAATATTTCCAGCATGTAATAGAATAATAGCTACTATAGTAATGGCTCATAGGAAGATCCCTAAAATCATGGCTGAAGGAGTGACAGTGTCTCTCAATAATTGACGTGTGGCAACACCATTAGGAAACCTACTAAATGGGAATTAAAACTCTTCCACCTCCATAGCGTGTATAAATTTAAAACCTCCTCTCTTAGCTTTCTAAACTGATGCCTTTGATGAAGCCTGTAAGAAAGAATGATTAATGGTCTAATGATTTATAACCAATAGAAGGAGAAAATGGCAAAAAACTTAAAATAAAAAAATTTCATTAACCTTAAAGATAAATAAAGGTACAAATAAAAGGAAAATGCATAAATAGCTAAATAAAAGGTAAATATATAATACATGATGATGTCCATTACTTATGATTACAACCAATAAAATCTAACACAAAAAATTCCAAATAATGCAACTAAATTATTTATTTGTCATGCTAGATTTACTAAATAGTGTTAAATTGATTGTTATGTTACCCAAAGGAGGGAAAAGCTAACCCATGAAGAGTTAGAATGGCAGTACTAATTAAGTTTAAGATGTACGATGAAGCGATTGATCTATGTATCATTTAACAAAGAACAATCTCCCAACAAATAAGAATTGTGGCACCTATGACAAACGCCAAAATAACACCTTAGGACAAGCTTGTACAAACATGCTTATAACATAATTTTGTTCGGCTTAAATTCCCCAAATACAAAATATCTTCAATATATAAAAAGATAAGCTAATCACCACAAACATCAATTTAAAAAAAAGTTTGAACTACCTTCCTAATAATATTGATAAGGATATATGCCCGTTAACTCCAGAGCGCTCATGAAACCTTAAATAATTACGTTGTCGCAACTAATTAATTATTTAAAAATAATATTAATTTTTATTTGAATGAGTATAGAAATAACACCTGAGACAACAAACAAGGATGTAAAAAATGACAATCATTACAAGGGATTGAGGGAACACTACGAGGAAAATCGCAAAAACGCGCGGTTTTTTACCGCGGGCTATGTCCGGTTAAACCGGTCGGTTTCAATAATACGCACGGCTTTTCTGGCAGTCCTTCCTCAGGCCGCACGTTAAAATGGCGTAGGAATACAATAACGGCGGTTTTTTCCGGCGGTTTTATTAGCCGAACGGCCTTACCAGTCTGACTAACAACGCCGGTGTATTACCGGATTTTGTACCGGCAGTCTTCCGGCCGTTGAGCCGTGGTTATTTTAAAAACCGACGGCCTAACCTACGGTAACCTCACCGACCGGCATGACCGCGGTACAAGCGGCCGTCATTCGTTTCGATCAAACTGTCCGTCTAGCGTCGGGTTTACCGCATGTTTTGGGTGGTAAATTTGCCGACGGTTACCGACGGTCGTGGCCGACGATACAGACCGGACGGTTTAACAAACCGTCGGGCTTTCACCGGATAAAGCCGCCGTGGCCATCGATAAACCTCCATTATTTTACCGCAGTGCTAATGGAAAATTACCGCGGCGACAATGCATGCCGCCGGTATCTGAGGTTTCCGGCGGCCAAACCGCCAGTTGGCCGTCCTGAGGAGACCTGATGTAGCACCTGAAAAAAAATTGACACATTCCCTTATATGAGGGAGGTTCACCCTAAATTCTAAACATGCTGAAATAGCAATACATAATAAAGACTGTATTGGGCACACTCGCTATTTCATCACAAATATATACATAAGCACAAATTAACAAACAGTTTACAATCAAAACATTAAAAGTTCTAAATAAGTTCAATCATAACTAAAAACAAGTTCACAGTTCTAAATTCAAATAAGTTTACGATCATACAAGTTCACAAATATTAACCTGCGAGAAAAGAATAGAAATGAAATGCGAGGTCGAGCGTGTTAATTTTGGTCATTACCGGCGGGTCTTCCGGCGGCCGACCGCCGGTACCTGGTATCACTATCAACGGCGGTCCCACTAAGCCGCCGGTAAACCGACGGTAATATTGTCTGCGGCGGTTTATCCGCACGGTTTACATGCACCGTCGATTATTACCGTCGGCTTAAGTTTACACAACCCCGGTTAGGTCAACCGGTATAGCGTCGGCAAACGCGTTTTACGGAGATCCTAATGACCGCCGATAATCGGCAGTTTTACCTGTAGTGGAAAGTTAGGCATTGTCTTTCCATTTTTTGTCCAAATGTTAAAACTTAGTAAATTATGCCTATTTCATAACACTATAATATATATTATATAATTAAGATGATATATAATAAATCCAAGATGTTAGATGATATGTTTGTACATATGATGAATAATCATACATTAGATCATGATTACTTAGGTTGTTGGATTTCAAAACTACCAATGGAAAACTAATTGATTGCAAAACTTTTGTGCAGCCTTCATGTCGATTTTCTACTGCCACAATACCTCTTGAAATGATGATATAGTAGATGACAATCAATATCTGAATTGAGCTGTAATAGTATAACCCTATATAAAAAATAATTTGCCAAATATTTTTGGCTAATTTTACTACGATTGAGTGAATATATATATGCAATTATACAATAAAAACGTATAAAATTTTCCTTGCAACATATTTAAGGGGGGGGTACATGGTATTTTGGCATACCATTTGGAAAACTAAAACCTAAAAATACTCGCTTAATTTTCATGCGGAAAACACAATAATTCTCAAATATTTCTCTTATAAAAAGAACTCCTCTCGCAGGTAGTGATCACAAATTCTTTTATGAGAACTTTTAAATCCAGGATCTTAATCTCAAACACCTCCTTCCACTTATTCAATGGACTTGGTTAAATGAGCTACGACTGGTTTCTTATCGAAATTTTTAAGGACATTTCTATACATGCAATTTGTGGAAAGAGTATGGAATTTATGTACAGAGAGATCAAACCACTATATCAAAAATGCATTCTCTCTTTACTTTATTTTGCATTTTTACTTATTTACAACTTTAAAAAAAATTATTTTCATTCCTCAATAACCATAATACACTTAACTCACGGAATTTCATGCTTTGAAGAACATCTTGAAAACCTACATCCATTTCAAGTTCTGGAAGACTTGGATGTCAATATTTAGGCAGATCTCAAAATTGAAAAAGAAAGTTTGGTTAGAAACAGATTAAAAAAGTCCCACAAAGATTGAAAGAATAGCAATTGATATGCCACTTAGTGAATGGACGCCTGATCAGATCTCTCGATCAATTGAATGTAAAATCCGTTGCTTTTTTTATTTTTTTCATTTGTGCACTTAAATTCAACAATTATATATGATGTCTTGCTCAAAACCTTGCATGAGGAGCTATGGATTAGTTTGATTGTGACCAAAAAAGAACTATTAAGTTCTTGACAACCACAACCCCATCACTAACGAGTACGAGGCCGAGTTTACTGCTCTTGCGAGGTACGCTGCTCATCTGATTCCTACGGCCGAGGAAAAATGTTATAGATTCCTGCACGGATTGAACAGAGAGCTGAGGCATCCACTAGTACCTTTCCGGATCCATGAGTTTTCTGAGCTAGTGGAGCGAGCTCGATTGATAGAGATTGATCTGGCGACACCGGTACCGAGGTACGAGGATACCAGAAGGAGGAGAGATGACGTACGACGAGATGATTCTGGTAGAGACAGAGATAGAGAGAAGAGAAGCAGATATGAGAGTTCGAGAGGATCTGCATCGAGATCTGCGTCACGATCAGCATCGATAGTATCATCTGGTGGTTCTGGCAGTGCATTCACTGTGGCAAACGACATGCAGGTCAGTGCTACCTAGTGACGGGACAGTGTTTTCACTGTGGACAGCAAGGACACAGAGCAGCAGAGTGTCCTCAGAAAGGACTGGGTGGAAGGGCTGATACGGGTACAGGACAGCAGAGGACTGTTGCCTCGAGGGCCTACAGTGAGAGATCAGGAAACCGGATGGATGATAGGACTGTCAGAGATCAGAGGGAGACGGTTGCGCCACGACCTCCAGTGGTGCCACGCATCTACAGTCTACAGAGTTTACAGCATCAGGATCAACAACGACCAGAAGGTTCTACTGGTAAGATTGATTTGACTAACCGATTGCTATTGACATATGAACATTGCATATTGACATTTGATTGATTGCATTGTGTGTTCTGTATGGATTCCGACGAGTTTTGATTTAGATTTGGTTTTCGATCGATTTGTTTTGCATTGTCGTTTTTGCTTCGTACCTGTAGGGAAATGTCGGGACGACATTTTTCTAAGGTGGGGAGATTGTAATATCTCGTTCCCTTACTGTTCCTCTCTGATTTGGATTTTCCTCCCAGAATCGGCCAGGACGAAGTTTGGATCGTCCAGGCCGATCAGTGCATTGAACAGCTGATTTCTGTGTGTGTTTTCTGGAAGAATTTCTGCACAGATCGTCCAGGCCGATCGTGAGATCGTCCAGGACGATCGTACTGTAGAAATGATCGGCCAGACAATAGCCCTGGGTGAGGTCCAGGACGATCAGGATTTGGTCTGATCGTCCCGGGACGATGTGAGCATCGGCCTGGCCGATCAGTTCACAAATATAAGAAAATCAGCTCGTTTTGAGGAAAGAGAAAATCATTTTATAAAAACGAAAATATCTGAGGAGAGAGAGAAAGAGAAAGGAAAAAGAGAAAAGCTTGGTTTTGGAGGCCGCGGATCGCTTTTCGTCCGACGCTGCTGTTGGGAAAAGTGAAGATCTCGTGGTAAGACTCCGAACCCTGTTTCTGTTTTCAGAGATGTTGTGTTTTGACCTAGTTGTGATCTGTTTTGTGTTTTTTCGTAGTCGACTTTTCGACATGGTTTGATTTGACACAACTTTCACCGCACAACTTTTAGTATGTTATAGATATGATTATTGTACACGATTTGACTGTATTCTACGAAGATTTTACGGTCGGAATTGATTCTACGCGCTTTTACTCGAATAGAAAATAACCGGGACCTGATTTGATTTGGATTCTATAGATCGATAGTATTGTATTGATGTTATAGATATTCTATTGTAATTTGGAAGATTTGGATATTGTGTCTTTTTGCAGGATTTTTTTGTGTAAATTTGACCGACTGCCGTTACGCTGCCCGATTTTTGTTACGATTCCTGAATTGTTCTGAAATTGATAGATTGAACTGATATGCATTGATTATTGATATGATTGCTTTAATATCGACTATTGAATTGTTTATTGATTGAATTGACTATTGATACTGATCGCAAGTGGAACCTGGTTGAACATTGGTAGAAGATTGATTGATACCTGTACAGGATGGTGGGCCGACGGGCTTTCCTTTAAACATTGATTATTGATATATTGAAGGGAGACATAAGGAGTTTATTGATATGCCGACGGGCGAAAAGAGTGACGACTCTTATTGATTGAACCAATGTATTATTGATATCTACAACAGCAATATGGATTCTACAACAGCAACATGACCAGTAGATTGTACTTGTTCAGTATATAGTATTGAATTGCATGTTACTGTATTGCTTTATAGATTCATTGTTTTATAGATTCCTGCTTTATCGACTTTGATTGGATTTACTAGATCGTACGATTTCATTGATTTCTATGCATCGACATTGAACATTGATATAGAAATGGATGGATATAGATATTGCATTGATAGCATGGACATCGTACTACTGCTTCTAGATTCATTGATATTGCTGCTTATAGACCTATAGATTCACTGTTGCTACTGTTCTATACCGTATTGACTGTTTATAGATTGATTGTTTCGTATCGCCTTTCTCGATTGATTTCAATTGATTAGATCGTATTGATTTGACCGTATTGATTTGATTGACGGATATTGATTGATTGCGTTGATTTATCGAATTGCCTGCCGCTGCATTGACTAGTTTTATTGGACTATTGATTTCCGCTGCATAGACTCATTGACCATTGACTGACATAGATTGATTGACTGTGATAGATTGACATGCATATTGATAGCATAGCCGTGCTTTGATTTCAGTTATAGGTATTAGGTGACCTGCTGGGCTTTGTAAAGCTCATTATATGTGGTTGATATTTTCAGGTCAGGGCTCGGGAGCAGGAGATAGGAGTTGATTCAGATCTTCAGGTTTTAGTTCTTTTGATCGATTGATGATTCTTTTGTACTCAGGACAGGATAGATTTCTCTACTTGTATTGATAGTTTAGTTCCTGAGTATTGTACATGATGTTTTGAGATATGAATCGACTGTTATATTGATGTTTAAATTTTATAGATGTTTGATAGATCGCTTATTGAAGGTTTTAGATAACTCTGGTAAATTGTTTGGCTATTGATCGACGTTCTTTCCAAGTTAGATCTTGGGGCATCACAGTATAGGCTAATAGAAAGATCTGACTTGATGAAGTTATATATCGAGCTCTTAAAAAATTCAATGGCTTGGTGCATATTGATAGTTAAATAGTTAAGTTGTCAATAAATTGTTCTTCCTAAGAAGTTGTTCCTCCTTGAGAAGTTGCCAATGTCAACTTCATGGATAGTAGTCATCATGGTTGACTGATATGCTTTACCTGCCAATTGAGATGAGTTCTTGGATCATAGTTGCCTGCTTGAAGCAGATACTCTTATAGTCTAATAATTTTGAGACCGACTTAACTCGTTTTAAAATTGATCGACTTGATTTAACTTGAACAAAATCGACTTAACCCGATTTGTTTTTATAAATATTTGGGTGCAACATAGACACTTCAACCTAGCTCATCATTTGAATCACATTGTATTTACTAATAGGAAATATTGGCAATTTAAATTAGACTTTAATTGTTTGTCCTTGAGGAGGAATGAGTATGCCACTTGTGGTGACATTCTCATAAATACTTGTGGACCTGTGATGATGTTTTCATTAGGAATGTTTCCTCATTGAAAGCTTAACATTTGGATTTATATTTGGGAATTGAGTATTTTCATGTGACAGACAGTCTTAATTATTTCATTAATGAGATGACTAATCAGGTTTTTATCAACATTATAGCTATATTCATTATTAATGTAAAATTCAAGAAGAGATTTTTATCTGCAACTATGTCACTATGCTAACCAATTTGCAACCTACTTTGCTAATGGGTTGCTATTTTAATAGCCCTAATTTGATGTCTCTGTCATAATCTTTTGGTTATTGATGTTTCCTTAATTTTCGAGATTTGAATGATTGTCGTGTATTTTTCAACCTGTAATTGTTATTATTCATGATATTTAATTTCTTATTATGATGTTTAAATAATGAAATAAAATTAAAGTGACGAGGAATGCTATCTTGTTTTTCATATTATTTCTTTTCATGTCAATATTCATTCTTCTCCGTTACATTTAAATTGAATTATTACAATGGTTTGTTTATGTGTTCTAAAAATATGAATGATAATTGTTCGAATCAGATAACAACTCATTTATGGAATTAATGTACGTAGCGATCTCTTCGTGATGCTCATTAGTTTTCTCGTATTCTTATTTAGCCTTTTTGGTAGTTACGAGTTTGATTTCGATCACCCTAACCACCTTGAAATGGTCATTGATGTTATGCAGTATAACTATTGCATATTCCATTTTTGGCAGATTAAGGAATTCGAGTGTCACTACGAGAAAACCCGTTAATACCGGCGGATAAAATCTGCCGCTACTATAAGATATCCGTCGGACCCATGGGTTTTCTATGTCCTTTCAGGCGGAATTACATGCGCCGGTTTGGCTCGCGTCGATAAATATTTTGCGGCGCATATAATGCACCGAAAACATTTCCGGCGCACGTTCCGACACATTATCGGCGCAAAAAATGATGGCAGCCGGCGACCTTTTGACCGATAATTCCGGCGTCATAGGCGCCGATAATTTGCGTCGTATGGGTCCGCCGGTATGTACCGGCGGAAAGAACGCCGTTGGTACGCCGTAAATAACCTGCGGTAATGTTTACGGCGCAAAATATGCGTCGGACAACGCCGGCGGAGACGACGTCGGAAAAGGCGCCGGGAAGTTCCGGCGTACGAAGAGACGCCGGTATGATCGATCAGAGTCATTGTATCGTCATTTCCGGCGAATGTCCAGCGTAAAATCCGCCGGAAACCTGTAGCATTGACAAAAAAAATTGTCTTCCCAGCTAACAATCAAATTTCCACACCTGCAAACCTATACAAATATCTATCCACAACAGTTTATAACAATTCAACAGATGCACAAAAACATAAATACTCATTAAAAGGAACTGTTCAATAGTAACAACCAACTTAAAACATCACATATTGTTCAATATTACATATTCAAAGAAAATAAACAAGTTCATAAAATAAACTAAACTACTCTGAATCCATAGACGACTCCTCAACTGGAGCTACCTCTTTTCCACTCATCTGCTCCCTCTTTTCAACTACTTGTATTCCAGTTGCATCATGAACTAATTCCTCAAGATTTGGTCGGATATTTTCAGCCTCAGCAAAATTACTACTTATAGAAGGACCGCATTAATAATCAAATTGTGGCTCATACTCATCATGAGAAGTCCAATACCAATACCGTGGCATGAATCCTCTGCGATACAGATCAACAGTTACATCATCTGGTTTTAAGTGCACTAGATTTTTGTGTTTAGAACATGGACATCGAAACTTTCCTTCTGATATAAAGCTGGGTAGTCGCTTTGCTTGCTGAATGAAAAAATTCACCCCATTAATGAATTCATCTGTTAATATCTTCCGACCTTGAGATAATCGGTTATACATCCAACTTCTTTGATTTCTAATATTCATAACCTACATATAAGAGCAAATAAGTAATGGATTATCGCGCTTAAGTAGATCTAAAATTGATTATATATAGATGTAAAAAGATAGGGTGCTTGTAGAAAATTATGATCATTTAGCATTGTCTCTAAGAATAAAAGCACTCATTCACGTACATGAGCATCCTCATCTCTACAATACTTTTCTATCAATCACACAATAGGCCTTAAGCATTGTCTCCATTTAGCATTAATGTCTCTAAGATTAAAGACACTCAGTCACTTGAGCATCCTCATCAATCGATCTCTACAATACCCAAGTTAATTTTTTATTTATCTTTTAATGGCCAACATTATGTGACATAAAGCATTGCAGGTCTCACCACCATTTTATGAACTTATTTTTTAAGTTTGAGTGGTACTTTTCTATATGTATTCCTCCACTCATGGTTTAAAATTGCGCAATATGAGACCCGCCTTTGCGCAATTCTAGCAAAAAATGCCTCGATGCTTACGCCTCCAGTGTTTTTTATGAGGCTTGCGCCTCAACTTAGTTGAGGCCCGCCTCGCCTCACTGGCATGAGGCTTATGCCTCACGCTTTATATATTAAAACTTATATAAATCTTGAAGTAAATGCCCGACATTGGGTATGTGATATGTCATTGTTATTTATTTTTGGAAATTGAAATTTTATGTTAATGAAAAAAATACTGGGATTTGGGTTAGATAGAATATTGAGTTGAACAATATTTCATGTTGGCTTACGCCTCAAAACGCCTTGAGACTTACACCTCGCTTCACGAATGAAAAACGCCTCAATACCCGAATACACAATTTTAAACATTGCCTCCACTTTAACCAAACAACTTGAATATGCTTTGTAATCACCTCCAAAACTAATAGATAAAAAAATGTGCTTATTGTAAACCTTTGATACAAAGCATATTTTTTCTCTAATACTACTAATCTTTTTTCTCATCTCTATTTTTTTGTTTCTTTTTTGCATCATCAATGGTATCAAAGTGAAACCAAGACCCATCCTTCCTACCACAATCTCCTTTTCGCACTTGATCTCATCAACCTCTACTCCTAAACCCTAAATCTAGGCTCCATTACTATAACATAAATTCAATGTAAGTTTAAAGCAAAAAAGATAAGCTAATCATTTATGTAATCCAACTGAAATAGGAAAAAAATTCGTCAAAAGAAACAAAAAAAAAAACCTTCCGTTCTGTCGAGATCTCGAGCGTCGGCGAAGATGAACGCGACCACGAAAGCTAGGATGCCTCGGCGAAATCCGGTGACCGTCGGCGACGGTGATCTACGGCGAGCGACGGAGGGCGACGAGTGAAACAGGCGAGGTGAGAGAACGGAAGGAAAGAAGTGACAGGCCAGAGGGGCTCGGTCTCGAAAAATAGGGCTTTCGCCGGCGATTTTCCGGCGTTGTATCCGCCGGAGATAATTCCGGCGCAACCTGCGCCGGTTATATTTCGTTGAGTTTAAATACCCCGGCGTCATATCCGCCGGAACGTGCGCCGGTGATTTTCTGCCGTAACATGCGACGGAAATGGTGAAATGTTGGTTTATGCCGACGCCGATACCGGCGCAACTGACGCCGAAAAGGTTCCGGCGTACTTTGCGCCGAAAAATCAACCGTAGATTTTCCGTCGCAACAATGTGCCGTTACTTGCGCCGTGCTAATCGGTGCGGAATTTTTCGCCGGAAAATCCGACGGTAATCGCGTGTTTTCCCGTAGTGTGTGGATCAGTCGATTATGATTATATTCTTAATGTGTTGCACTCTCCCATTTAATAGTATATTTGATATATTTTCTTGGGTAATAGTAGCTACTCCTTATCTTACCTCCTCTATTTTTATATATCCCCTCTTATTTTATTATAAATCTTTTTACTTTTTAAATTTTTTTCCCTTTATGCATGAACAAACTTCTTTATTCATCACATGCACCCCTTTCAAGAAAGAGTAGCCTATAAGTAAAGCTTAACGGCCAAAAGCAAAGCTAATTGGAGATGTAATTCCTTCATGTCAATAATTCTCTCTCTTTATTATATTTGGCTTATATAAATACCAATATGATTTCATTTGGTTGTTGAGACCCCTTTAATCATTTTCATCATACTCATCATGAGATGCTTATGGTAATATGGACCACTAAAATTAAACCAATCATCAAAACAACTAATCAGCGGCTTAATCACATTATCACCGCCATCATGAGCTAGATTCTCCTTTTTACTCAAACTTGCTCTATTTATATGTTATTAAAGAAGGCAATAAAAATAGATGAGAGACTCAATACTAAGCGTTGCATGGCATTTAGACTAAGGTCTCTATGGTGCATTCGCGTAAGAGCCTTGTCGGCGAGAAGGAGGAGGCAACGAACCAAAGGCGAGAGTATTCGGTTGGGAAATCGAAAGCGACGAAGGCCGGTGGTGAGATGGGTGATGAAGTGGTCTCGACTTCGTTGGCAAATGGCAACGAAGCTTCTTCGGCCATTAAAGCACGCCATAATAATCGTGGTTGTCAACAGTGGTCTATTATTGGACACTCATCATCTCGGTATACAATTTGTCTATCCATTCCCAGTCCCGCTATTATGAAGTCTTGCTCCATACTAATATGGAGAGAGAGATTATAAGGTGAATTTGATGAGATTTTGATTGTCCTGTGAGTTTCTGGATACTATTGTTCTATATATTTATTAAAATTATTGGAATCATAGGATTGTTTATGTGATAATGTGAATGAACACAAGTATAATGGAAAGCAAATCTTAAAATATTTTGAGATAAATGAACTCATGTAATTCTATTATATTTAAAAAGATAATTCAGACACCAAACAAACTTGAATAACCTGAGACCATGTATAAGGATTGGTTGATCACTTTGAATCTTTGGAAACTAAAATCGTTCAAATTCAAGTCCAAATTAGTACATTTAGATTCCTTTTAGAAAATCAACTTCTCGGCCTATTTGCGACCATTTTCTAAATTATTTGAAGATGGCTCATAAATATGAAAAAGATGAAATTTGTAACTATTTTTCAAAAAATCATAATTTAGAGAGATTTTATTTGGAACAACTTTTTTATTGTTTTATAAAACAACTTTTTAATAAAACAAATATTTTGAGCTAGAAATTTTTATACTGAAAATCTGATTTAAAAAACAATATTAAAGCTGTCACAAACGGAGCCAAAGACTTTTCTAGGAAGTAATTTTTCCAAACAAACCATCAAAATATATATATATATATATATATTTAACCCAAGGGTTCATAGTTTAATCAATGGAATGACATACTCTATAGCCTCCATTACTTGTATCAGTTAATAGTATTTTGGATAAGGACTGGAGTGCCCTCGTTGAAAATTATAAATCATTTGAGAAGATTTTTTATGTTCCAAAAGATGAAAGGTTTCATGTGGGACAATTTTTTTACAAATTTCTAAAACAATTTTTTAACATAAAGATTCTTTAAAATAATAAAAAAAACAATGGTAAAAAACTCTCCAAAACAAAATTTAAGTCTTCATTTTAGGTAACTTTTTTACTACTTTCTAAAACAAATTTTTTAATAAAATTTTTTATGCTAAAAAATTATTTTGAAATACAACAAAAAAATGCCACAAACAAAACTTTTTAAAGCAATTTTTTAAATTTTTTTACTAAAAAATTGCTTTATGCTTCGTTTGGGACGGCTTTTTTATTGTTTCTTAAAACAACTTTTTAATATAAAAAATAAAATTTTTGTTCTAAAAAATTACTTTAAGAAGCAGTAAGAAAGCCATCCCAAACGAACCCTTAAACAATAGTAAGAAAGTTATCACAAACAAAATCTTAAACCATAACCAAAAGATATCCAATGATTCTATATTTATGATTGAAATTTTTCATCTAAAATATATTTTAAATAAGAAATGACAATTAAATGCAGAAGTACCAATACAATTGAAGCCAGAATCAAATTTAAGAGCCGTATGTACTTATTATGATCAAATATGGTATGGATCCACTCCTACAATTGTAGGAGAATAATAACATCAAGTTTTTATCCTACTACATGAGATAGGTTACATGAATCCTTTTCGTCATTGTGCTCTATTAGAAGTCAAATTCTCATTCAAATATAATAAAGAAAGAAGCCCACTCAGATCGAGTTAGTTACTTCTGACTGCCACCTTCCAAGGCTCAAAAACGATAGCTACCACATTGAAGAGCTATCCAACTGCATTTTCCAGTTTACTAATACATCTGAGTTTGGTTTGTCCAGCAAAACATTAAAGAGCTTGGAAGGTTTCAACAAATGTAAACAGTGAATGATTTTATAAGACAGTTTCTTAAAGCAGTTTTTTATATAAAAAGTTTAATTTTTAAACTAGAAAATTATTTTAAAAAGCAATAAAAAAAACTGTTCCAAATGAAGCCTAAATACAATAAATTAGTTTAGAAATGGAAACATAATAAATAAAGAAATGAAAAGTTTGCATTCGAATAGCATAGTAATGACAAAAGTTTATGTAAGAGCATATCGTTAGTTGTTAACCAAAATAAGAGACTGCGTAAAAAAGAATACAATTTTTGCACAACAAAAAGAATGTTTAGGCTTAATTACATGCAAAACCCTTCCAAATCAACAACAATGACGCTTACAGGAACCAACAGCATAACCATATTACAGCACTTCTAATGATCCAACTTTATGAACAAAGGATTTGGTGAGATTGCAAATCCAACAGCAAAAGCAATCATATATCACCAAATAATGAAGGCCTGCTGTTTTAACCAAAAACAGCATGGCCGACCTCATAAAATACAAAATTCTATCATCAAGAACATCAAAAGCAAATTTTTTTCACAATAACTAAGACCCTATACCATTAAAAAAAGAAAAAAAAAAAAAGAATAAGATCTGACAAAAATATGAATACCTTCCTTCCAGGAAGGCAAATGCTTCTGAACAAAAAATAACCACCTGAACTCGAGCAGCCAACACATACATTTGCGCAGGCAAAGATATAGACCAGAAGACACCCAGCATCTGGTATAAGCTTCCTCCCTTTCAGGGACAAGAATTCTGACAAGCTCGATGAACAGAGAAATTGACATAACTTCAGCTCTAAGAACTCCACAACCAACCAATTCATTCAAGAACTGCAAGCCATTGTATCTCCATGGCCATGGCTCCTGCCAATGAATTAACAGCTGCAAAGGAAGTTTTTGAAGGAATAAAAATTCAACCGTTGTTCTCTCAAGATAAAGCTGCCTTCTCAATCTTCTCCTTCTCTATTTCTATCTTCCTTTGTTCGGCATGCTGAGCTATGCCATTAGCAAGTGCCTGATGAGTGAAGTCCATGGTCTGCATGACATTCTGAAATCTTGCAGGATTTGCAGCTTGCAAGCCTAGACATCAGCACAATTTGTTGATAAAGTCGGTAAAAAAAAAATTCTTGAATTTGTAGTACATGCAAGTCAAGTACCTTTCACTGTTTCCATAAAGAAAATAAATGGGTCCACGTCATCAATAGGAGATTGCATCTCTTCATCATCACTATAATCCTCCTCTGAATCAGCATCATCCTCATCCTCAGGTTGTAAACCCTTTGCCTGGTTTTTTAATCAAAAAATAGTAAAAAAGTTACTCGTAATAATATGTAAGAGAAAAATTGAACAAATGAACCGCAAATAATGCAAAAATAAATAATAATAATAATAAAATAATTGCAAAGATTAATTATTTTATGCGAAAGCCGAACGCCGTCCGGAGACCAACTAGAATGCGCCACATCACCCATGTGCTTGGTACCGCGGCTCGGTACTGCTCGGTACTGATGACGTGGAGCGTTCTGGTTGGTATCTTGATGGTGTTCTGCGTCCGGTCTCCGCACTGAATAATTTCTCTCCCCCAACACAAATAAGAATAAGCCCATAACGGATTCAATAAGTTTTTATCAGAGTTGACACAACAACAACGATCCATAAATCTCATCAGCAAGGCAGGCGATGCAAAATGTGAACACAGAATATTGTGATAGCCCGGGGTACCAAACCCACTCAAACTTCATTAAGACTTGGATGGACAGACATGCTAAAACCACTCAAACATCATTTAGTCCTGGAAGGATGCTCACCAAAACAATAGACAAACCCAAATCTAGTTCATGATCCACGTAAACATCAAAGGTTTCTATAAAATGCAAATGTACTCAATAATGAACAAAATAAAAAAATATAAAGATTGTGTTATTCACTTTTGTTTCAATTCCAAGCTATTTATGAGAAAAACCCAAACTCGGATAAGCTTTAAGCCAGTAGATTCGATTGTTTAAATGAACGTCACAATGGAAACAGGTGATGGAAAGCAATTGGAAAGCTATCATAAATGTACGTGTGACATAATATATTGTAATAAAGTTAAGAAAACCAGAAAATTACGAAATATCATCACTTAAGCAAGCTAAACCAAACATTTTACAGAACAAGATACAAAAATCACTAAATTCATAAACGTTAACTCTTGATTCATCAATGTTTGAAAATTGGTTTCTATCTCAGCACTCAATTTATAACCATAAAATTTTATAAATTGAAACCTTTAAAAATTTTTGAAGTATTCAATTGTCAGCAACTACTAATTTTAGCATGATTTTAAGAGCCACTGGATACATAGTTCAAATGAACCATCATAGCACAAGAAAATGGCAAAAGGACGTCTGAATTTTGTTATTTAGATGTTTTAAATTGTGCCATGGCAAAATCGTGCTGCTCTGCTAAATACCTATTCACACAATCTAGTGATAATAAAATACTTTAATTTGAGCTAGAATGCTAAAAATATTAAAGCAAAAAATTCTTCCTGAGAGGGGTTTTCCATGCAACGGGATTAAGGTGGGTCTCTACTCTAATTTGAGCAGGCAGACCGCAACATAATAAAAAATTTTGATTTCATGTCAAGCAAAAAAATAATCAATTCCAATTTACTTTTTGAGTTAGCACAAGCCAAGTCTTTTAATTTAAGAAAAAAAAACATTTTCGAAATTTCATTGTGCATTTGTACTTAAAGCAAGTCAATTCCGAGGTGAATCAAACTAATTTTAAATGATGCATCCTGAATCAATGCTTTTTTTTTTTTTTGAGAAAATTAAAATTCAAGTAATTATTGAGCTAGTTACAAGCTTCAAACAGAATTGCTAGCATTAAACAAAATAATGATTGACCATATTATGATATTTTAAGCATACATGCTCTAATGTTAGCATTCTGTGAAAATAAAGGCATGGGTAAGCTGGATAGAAAGCAATCATTCAGCTAACTAGGGTAGTCGATAAAATAGTAGATAAATAAACAGTTAGCAACTTCATTTATAATTCTGTTAAATTATTATAAAAATGTAAACCCTATTCAGCAAGCATGAGTTTGTGAACCTAAAAGGCAAGCAACCATCTAACAAGCTCACAGCTAAAATCTCACGTGGAAACTAAATAAAATCATCAATTTCATCTTTGAATGGTTTCATTTTAAAGCTCAGCAAGCATGGAAAGTTTGGACAATGGCAAAATATCAACCAACCAACTCGGTTGATGATTACAGACTAAGCAAAATAAACAATAAAATAACTCATCAAAGAGTTGGCGTCAGAATTGCTGTTTACAACATTAAAAAGAATTAAATTCTAAAATAAAAGGTAGTACGCAAGTAAAGAAGAGTGGGAATCTATGGAGCAACCATGCTTGGGTAAATTTTGGACGGGAAACCAAAATAAAACATATAATGAATAAAAATATTTGATTTCATATCAGAGCATGAGGTATCAACTACATCAAGCTTTAAGTTTAGCCGCAAAAGAACCAAGGCAAATTCGATTGATATAAAGCCTCGTGCATTGAAAATTCAAGCAACAAGACAAAACCAATATTTAATCTAAATTTTCAAATAAAAATGTCAGCAAGTTTTGAAATTTAGTATGAACTTAATATCAAACTAAAGATACCTGTGCAGCTAATTTTTTGAGCTTTCGGCTGTCTGCCTCATCTCCATCCTCCTCCTCCTCATCACCCATGTCTCTGTCAGATTCATCATCCTCATCATCGTCAGTTTGGAAGCCATCCATATCATCATCTTCAACATCAGCTTCCTTCTTGGCTTCTGTTAGAAAAGTTCAAATAATTATAGCTTGAACCAATCTTATGAAGTAAATAACAAAAAGCAAATGAGCACTGGCTTATGCGTTTCAACCGGGTTTCATTAACAGAATAACAAATTCCAGAAAATCATTAAAGCATTCAGAGCAACATGGCCACGCATTGAATATATACATGACACCGCACACAAAACACTCCAATGGTGTGCCAAAATAGACAAATCAAGTAAAAATAAAAAACCATAGAAAAACATTGACGGAAATGAATGTTTTGAGAGCGCAATGGTGAAGTCGAAGTTAAAATCATATATGTGATTCAAGTAATAGATCACCTGCAACTTGATCCTTATAAGCCACAAGAAGTTCTAGAGTTGCACAGAACACACGCCCTAAAGCATCTGCTGGCAGTTGTTCCTCGGAAAGTGCAATAAGTGAAGTTAGCCCCAAGCAGCACACCTTCTTGTCATATTCTCTGAAATCATGGCAACATATTGAGGTTGAAATAATGGTGTAAATTGGCCAAGCCACCTTGCGTGTGCTAACAGGAATGTGGAGGAAGGAGAGATCAAATACCGTCTAAAATTCGCCTTAGCACCACTCTTCTTAATCTCTTGTAGCATCTGAAACCACCTATTGAAAACTTCTGACGCAACACCAAGCTTATGCAGTATCCCAAGGGTCAAAGAACCATTGTAATACAGGGCATCAGCAATCTACAGAAAAGAACCAAAAAAAAATATTTCATTGTCGCAAGACTGTAAGTGAAGACATCATGAAGGTGAACAACACTGCTATGTCAGCAAACCACAAAAAAAAAAATTTTTGATTTTAATTATCAATAAGAAAGTCACAAGAAAATGTAGGAGATAGTACAAGAATAGAAATTTTGAAAAATAAATACACCAAAATAGGCACAAGATTTTAAGCGATCATTACTCACATAAGCCTTTTGCTTAATGGAAATATATCCTAAAAATTTTATTAATAGAAAGTAAGGCACAATCTTATTTAAATATTAAATTCCACGCATGAGGCTAGAAAAAATAAAATTTAAAGGTCACGGGGCTTAGACTTGAATTATAACCACTATAAAGGTAACAAGTAAATATTCAGCTTAAGTAGAGCTCTTTTCGTTTCCCATATAAACTATGCCATAGAACTTGATAGAAAGCATCTGGTTTCTAAAATATAATTGATTTTTCATATTATCATGTTTAAAATTTGTCAATTTAGTAACATATTATGTGATTTTCTACCACTTTTATTTAATATTTGATTATCCCAAATGCCAATTATTTAAGTAACTATTCACTAATGTACAATTACGTATATTTTACTATTCTTTCCACATATGCTCTTCAGACTTACCTAATCTATAATTTTTTTTTCAACTGCTTAGATTAAAAAAAAATCGCATCCACACGGATTGTCCCTATTTGAAACATTCTCTTTCTATCTTGCATTAAAGGATTAAAAAAGTAGTCATCCTATCTTATGTTGTCTTCTGTCGTAAACAAAATAGAAGTATTGAAACTGAAAGCCGAATAATGGATGAAGATTGTTCCAAAAAAATAAAGTGTTGGTACTGAAAGAAAAGTAATAGATGAAATTTGTTTAAGAAGAAACTAAGAAGCATATTTCTCGATGCAAAATCTTGCTGCTCCACAAGGCATGGCATCGCGAGGTGTGATACCACACATAGGAATGGTAATCCTAAACCAAGCTGGACATAGCACTCATTCCTGACACCTGTATGGTTGCCTATGAAAATATGAAATGAAGATTGCTCTCACAAACTGCGAACCAGTCGAATCCGTTTTAAGGAGACTGGTTTAGTTTATGCTAGATAAATTACTCACGTTTTTTTCCTACACTTGACGGCATAGGAAGTAAATCAATGTGGTCAACTTCAATTCTGAGTTTCTTCGAGGAACTTAGGCCTAAGATAAAATATAGTAAACATAATCCAAAAGATTTGAAAAAAACTAGAACCACCTTCTTTATACTCTTTTGGAAATAAAGCATGTGTATTATATGCTTGTCTATGCACAGAAAGACAGAAGCATGATAACCATAAATTATGGAATGAGATTAGGTTAAAAGATGATCATAAGCACTTGCAGCAATGACTAGGATAGAAAGTTATATTCTTTCTCAAATTTTATAAAAAACATGCAAATTTTATATGCAAACATACTCAGTTAATTTGCAGAAACATTGATATAATATGTAATGAATAATTAACAGAGGAGAGCCAGTCTGTCAATTTCATTTGTAGAACTTTGAAGCAAAATACAAATCCACTTTTTTCCTCAGGTTATGCCATTTGGATATGATGCCCGACGTTTTTTATTTGTTGGCTCAAGAAAAATGGGCACAAATGCACGAATCCCGCTTTGCAGCTGTAGGATTCCACTTCTCTTAAGTCAGATTGAAATTAACCAGATTTCCCCTGAGGTTAGTGTCAGGGTTTATAGATCTGGGGTTCTTACTTCCTATGAGCGCAAGCACTCATAGTTAATTACCCCTCTTAACACGTAAGAGAACTCTCGATTAAGGATGAATATATTTTAGGTAATTTTTAGTCTCAATGGTGGGAAGATGGAGGTAAACCCGATCAAGATCCCATGGTTCCGTCGTCCCGAGTATACCATAATTTTCAGTCTACCAACACTAACAATAATTGACTGTAGTGTCCAGGGAAATCTGATTAGCAGCCATGGGTTGCCTCCTCTCAGGGATCCCGAGTAGACTGAAGTGGTTAGGTGTGGATTTTAGTTTGATTTAATTTGGGTTGGGGCTTATGGCTTCCTTAAAAGTTGCCCAGGAGTTTGAATTTAGATTGGGATTTACAGCTTTCGTAGAAAATAACCCAGGGATTTAGATTTAGTTTGGGAATTACAACTTTCGTAGAAAGTAGCCCGGAGATTTGAATTTGGAATTGGGGCTTATTACTCTATTTATGAGTAGCCCAAGGATGGGTCTTACAACCTAACTCTATAGTGAGGCTGGCGGAGGTTTTAATTATTTGAGTTGGACTTATGGCTTCCCTTAGGAAGTAGCCTGAAAAGCGGGTCTTACAACTTAATCATTTAGACTAAGATGCCCATAGATTTAAATTTGATTGTTTGAGGTTTAGGTTCATTACAAATTTATTTAGTAATTTTCCTAAAATGTTGGCGCTTACGACTTCAATTAGAAGTTGCCCGATAATTTGTTTAGTTTGGGGCTTACGACTCCAATTAGGAGTTGTCCGGATAGTTTGTTTAGTTTGGGGCTTACGGCTCCAATTAGGAGTTGCCCGAATAGTTTGTTTAGTTTGGGGCTTACGGCTCCAATTAGGAGTTGCCCGAAGAATTTCAGTTGGATAGGTCTTATGACTTCCTTAGAAGTTGCCTAACGGTGGGTCTTACGACCTAGCCCTGTAAGCTAAGCGGCCCGAGTTGTGGATCTTACAACCTAGTCTTTTTAGACTAGGATGCCCAAATGAGGGGTCTAGGGTTGTATTATTACCTAAACGTTTCCTTCAAAGGTTGGACTTACGACTTCTATTAGAAGTGGCCGGGCAGTTTTAATTAGATATTAGGAGTTAGGTCAATTTCTACCTAAAACTTCCCCTTAAGGTCGGGCTTACGACTTTCCTATGAAAGTTGCCGAGGAGTGGGTCTTACAACCAAGTTCCTATGAACGAGGCTGCCCAAATGAAAGGTCTAGGGTTTGTGTTAACACCTAAACATTTCCCTCAAAGGTCGGACTTACGGCTTCTATTAGAAGTGGCCAGGGTTTTAATTGGGGGTTAGGAGTTAAGTCAATTTTGCCTAAACTTTCCCTAAGATCGGGCTTACTGCTTTCCTACGAAAGTTGCCGGGTAGTGGGTCTTACAACCAAGTTCCTATGAACGAGGTTGCCCATGAGTTTAAATTTGATTGTTTGGATAGACAGTCATTGCTTGTACAATATTTGGAAATTCGCTCTGTATTTTGTTTGAGTTTGTTTTGAGAGTTGATTGCTTTGTATACATATCTATAAAGATGAAATTTACAAAGAAATTTTAACATAAAAATATGAGTTTATTTTTCCAACAATTCTTATATTTAAAAAGAGTCTTTGTAGATAACTTCAAGCTCTTTGGCTTAGAAGGCAAAGAGGGCAACTCTTTCAATTTCGCATAGTAATTTAGCTCTAGCAAAAAATTTATTTTCACGTAATTTTTAATTTCAGCATGCAAGAAAGTTCAGAGACGTGTGGAAATGAAGTTATCCAAAATGTGGAAAAGTTTTCCCCTTCATGCAATATTTCAATTCAATTTTTCTTAGATTAGAAATCAGATTGACATAGCTCATTCTTACAAAATTGATTTAAAAATATAATTTATAAAAATCTAGTTTATATAAAAAAATTTTGATTTGAATTAAACCATCCCAAGTTATATAAAAATCTGATTAAAAATCTGAACATATGCAATTTAATTGATTCAATCGGTAGATTAAATGCTCTTTAATTTCAAAATTTTTTTTTAGATATCTGCGTTTTCTAAAAATCCACTAAAGTCTAGAATTTTCGAGAAAATTTCGGCAGCCTCCCGGCGTCACCTCCCCACCGAGGGAGAAATAGGGACGGCTCTTACCGTATTTTCTTCCTACCCAGACCTAAGGTCGACAGCGTAAGGTCTTCGATTTGAAACCATCTCGATCGGACTTAAAGTTGACGGTGCGAAGTCTTCAATTTAAATTCTTCCCAACCGGATTTAAAATCGACGGTTCGAGTCTTATATTTAAACCATCTCGATCGGACTTAAGGTCGACGACACGAGGTCTTGAATTTAAAGCCATCTCGGTCGGACCTAAGGTCGACAACACGAGGTCTTGAATTTGAAACCATCTCAACCATACTTAAAGTAGACGATGCAAGATCTTGAATTCGATAAATACCTTCTCCAAAACTCAACATAGGTAGACACAAGGAACTGTCTTTTCTCAGTCAAATGATCTTGATAACTAAACACATTAATATTCTTGTGTGTTCTGGCAGACCTGAACACCTGCTCATGTCTAGGGAATGCATCCCTAATACCATCTCTAGAGATCAAAACAATATCTTCCTTAAGATCAACAAGAATTTCCTGTAATAATCTCAAAGTTCTTGGTCTTTTAGGGACACCACGTGTGGATCCATAGAAGATAACTGGAGATATATACTTGCCACTCCAATGTTTTCTCGTTGTTTTTTAGAGTCAATTCAGGCAGAAGCATGGCCCACAAGTTGCAGTGCATTGATAGCTGCAGATAATATCTCTATCCTCTCTTGAAGGGCTGCAGAGAACTTTCCCATGTCATATGTACTTCATTTCTTAATATAATTGAATATTGGTAAATGTAGCAACTAGCCTTTCTACAGTTATGAGATGCTTGAAATGAATAAAGCAACTTGTACAGATTTCGTCTTTCAAAAATATCAGAAATCTCAATCTTCCAAAATAACTTCTGCTCAATCTTTTCGGCCATTCTGACAAAAAGCAACATGCCATCACAAAGGATGTGTGATGAATATGAGGCGTCGGACATGGTCAGAGTGGATTGGGGTGTCGGAAGGTAGTGTTCATGCGTGAGATTTCAATCGCAGAAGGCTAGGCAGAGACGGGATTTTGATCGGAGGCAGAGTGTCGCATACAGGAGGCGGGTACTTGAAGAGAGTGAGGAAGACCAACCAGTGGGACTTTGATTTCATCTCCCTTCGTCCCCTCCCCCCATCGCTATTTCTTTTCGTTTTGAAGAAAAGGAGGGCAGTTGTGTAGTTTTTGAACGAAAAGTTGCCTCGTTTGAGCACACAGTGGGCCCGAATTGGATAGATGTGTTTTTTTTTAAGTCATTTTATTTCTTTTATGTCTCTTTTTTTATAGTCAACATTATTAAAGATCCAACTCGGATGAAACATTCAGTGAATGGAATTAATCGGAGTAAGAAGTCTATGCCAGAAGTTTTGGGCATGGATGCATCACTCATTTGGAAGTATTTTCGTATAAAGAAGCATATCATAGATGAATAAATGTTGTCAGTATGTAGAATGGTTTACATTGCAGAGAGGTAGAGAGAGAGAGAGAGAAAGAGAGAGAGAAGAGCGAATAAGGGGGAAATTTTTTGGAACTAACACTTCAGCAATGCATAAGGTGCAAAGAAATACCTAAGTATTTCAGTATCTATACGGTGTTAATTGGTAGGAGGGAGGCTTAGGTGCATCATGTACTGAACAAAGAGGCAAAAGCAATGAACTTTTTCAAACTAAACCATTAGTATTGAAAATATTACAACTCTGCATTCCAACTGACTTTAATCAATTATTTTTAATTCTTTTATTATTGGGACTATAATATTTATCAAACATTAGCCAAGCACTGAAAATCATATGAATTTATTAAACGTGAATTTCTTATTAATGAGTGTGTATACATTTGCTTGGATAAAGAGGTTATAGGTTTAAATATTAAAACTTGTATATATTTTGAAATGTTTGATTAAAGCTCAATTATGTCCCGAGCATGATTACAGTTAAATAAACTAACTTGGACATTTTTCTTAAACTTGGGTCATGTTTCAGATAGGTTTGAGCTGGACAATACAATAAATAAATAAATTTGAACATAGCAATACACAACTCGCTACCCAATTTCTGCTTAATATTAAGATGAATACTAATACGCAAATTAAAAAAGAAGTTGGAACAACCCAACTACCGAGTCTGAATAAACATCCAAGTTCATTAAATTGTACTTATGCTTCTTACAGTCTTTAGAGTTAAATTTGATCAAAGTTATTACCATAGGCTGCCAACAAAAGCACATATATCACTGTTAGGCACTGGATGCTGAACATGTATTAATGGTTTTTAAATTGTAATAAAGAAAATAGATAAAAATAGCAATTCTCCATTTTCTAGTGCAGACTAGATGGCACACGACATAATAAAGATCCCCATGAACTGATTGTATTCTATAAGGACATTCTTACATGGAAAGAAAAACATTAACAGTTATAATGATAAGGTTCCCGATAACAATTTCAAGAAGACAAAAAAAAGAGAAAAGTGGCATACTTGAATCTACTTCGAAAATAAATAAAAAATAATAAATCTTACCACTTCAATTAGAAGGCATCGTAAGGATGACTTCTCCGTTCTTAGAAGGCGTTCAATTGTGACCCGGAGATATGGTTCAACCCAATGATCCAACTGACCTTTACAATTCTGAAATAGCACTTGAATAAGTTTTGGTGCAGGATGGATATCATTATCCTCCATATTTTTGTCTGCCATTATCTGCATATTTTTCAGAGAAACTACAAATTTTACATATATCACCACCAAAGTTTCCAATGTTATTCATTAATTTTCAAGAATAAGGTAGTAGTGCAAACCAAAAACTGGAAGAGTAGAACAGAAAGCTAGAAAGGTTAATGTTATTTTGTTTGCTGATAGTATACTTCCAATCATTTTTGACACATATATCAATCATGCAAGTTTTACTCTAGCGAAAAATAACTGGAAAAATGACACTTACATTGTACCACTTCCTAAATGGAAAAGATTCACAATTCTATCTGCACCTTGAGGGTAATTCTTTAAAAAGGCTTCTTGTAATCCATGCATGCGCAACTACAGCACTTGATGTCAACGCAATAAAAAACGTTAAAATAAGTAAATGTTTTATACTATTCTTTTTTCTTTCATAATTTGATGATATGGAAAGGGGCTGCTAAAGTCACATATATCTCAAATATAATATCAAATGATTTGAAAAAATTAGTTGTAGTCCAAGTAATTGATTCTAGGCAACGGAAAGGATCTTTTGATGAATCCGGATATCATTTTAGTTCCATTAAAAGTAAAGAAAAGTAACTTCATATGTTGATCAAAATAATATCATGACTATAGCTAGCTAAAGATAACAACAAAACAAATGTTATATACAATTCTCAATAATCAAAATAACTTCCGCCATGCTCCTAGTGAGCACATATATTCACATCCCAAAACATTAGATTCTTTTAAATACTAGAAATCATATGGAATTACAAAAATCATCAAGAGATCACTAAGCATACAATAACTGGTAAATTTAAAGAAATCATTACCATATGCAATCAAATTTCTTCTCAAACAGCATTATGTGGAGAAACACAGCTAAACAAATAATATAAAGATATAATTTTGTTTGATAGCATGAAGAAATTCATCACTCACGGAAGAAAGCATATTCCAGAGGCTCTGCTGGTAATCAGGCTCTTTGCTTGTTAGGAAATGTGTAGTGCCTCTGGATATGTAGTTGTCCAGCGGAATAAGAATATCTGCAATGTAAGTGGCTTATACAGTTTCAAGAGTGTTCACAAGATATTTCAGAGAAAAATCACATAAAATGACCGCAATAAACTTTTATTTCATCCAAATGTATTATTAAGATAGCATTTATCAGTAATATGTCTTCATTTTTCCAGATCCATGAAGAAATACATAGCTAAAAATCAGAAGAGAGAGAGAGAGAGACAGAGAGAGAGAGAGAGAGAGAGAGAGAAAGAAGGGCAATTTGTTAACCAAGTAAACCTAAAAAGAGTTGTGAAACAAATACACTCATATTAATTCTCTTTCATCTTTGGGTATTGGTGTTATTGTATGTTTTGCTCTGCTACACAAAATACACAACGTTTATCAAATTAGATCAATGACTAACCAAAAAAAGGTCAAAATAATCCTCCAATTATTCATATGTTTCAAATTTAGTCCCAGAGTATCTTAGTTTTTTCAGTTTAAGCCCTTGACTAAAAGATTCTCAAATGGTCCCTCAGAGTCTAAATTGGGATCAATTTTGTATCCCAACTTCAATCAATTTCTACTTGAGGGGCCTTTGGGGGATAGTTTTATATAATCGAGAGACTAAATTGAAGAATGTGATATTCTAAAGCTAAATTAGCCACTTATAAAAAATCAAATGACTATTTTGGGCTTTTTCCCTGACTAACTAGGTAAACACTAGAACTTCTTATCATAAGATGCATAAATTATATACAGGAAGGCATTTTTCAAACTCACTGCCATATAAGAAATATTCAACAAGCAAAATTTATAGTTAAATATAGATGTCTCTATCTCACATAAAACTCATCCTCACAACAATCCTAACAACTTCTTCTACCATAAACCTAACCATCAATGCTACCCAATTTTACTATAATATCACCATCAACATTGCCAGATTTGCACAGCATTGCTCCTGACAGCAAGTAATCTCCATTGCAATGTCAACATAGCACATCACTTCATAAAATCACCCCCTGTGGCTAACACTGAAGAAAGTCACTCAACCAACCGCTTCGAATACTTAAACCAATAATACACCGTCCAAACCATGAACAATTAGTATCACAGACTTCACAAACATAATCTGAGACAAACCCTCATCTTAAAGAAAATGCAAGGTGTGAGATAAACATGAAATAAATAAATAAAATGCAAGAACTTACCAATAATTTAAAGGATTTTAATTTGAAAATTACTGTTATAACATTCAAAATAACAATACAATGTTGACATGTTAATAAAATAATGCAATTAAAGAGGAATAATATGATTCAAGATTGGAAAAGAACTATTCTAATGAAAAATCATTTAAAATCAAGAAAAAAAATTAAAACAGAAAATATTAAATCTTATAATTCAAAATTTCAAATACACTTCTATCCTTGTATGTATGAAATGCCCTTTATATGCCAAAACTTCAGACATCCAATGGCTTCATTCACTGAAATATTAACTTTCAAAACAGCTACTAGCTATTAAGTCATTAGTTGTACTGGCAGCCTGAGCATTTCTACCCAAGTTGTCCTGTAAGATGCACCCTTAACGCAAGGTATAGTGAACATCAATGATTAAAAATAGCGCACACTTCAAGGACCGCCTCATTATGAGGTGAACAAAAAATATCTCAAGGCTTAAGTTACGCCTTTTTTCCTGAGGCATTTGAGGTCACCTCAAATTAATTATAATATACTTAATAGTTAACATAAAGTATACTCATGTACCTTCTTTTTTCTAAGTTAGTTGAGCAATATAGGATTTTGGTCAAGCGAGCAGCTGCGAGTAGAGTGAAATAAGTATCGAGGGCAGAAGGTAGCAAGTAGGTATCCCACAAGCAAGGAATACTAAGAGCACTAGAGTGGTTAGAGACGCGTATTTCTGTAAGTGTGGTTTTAGAGTTAGTTTTTTTTTATTTTATTTTCTTTTAGAAAATAGGCATAATTTACTTGATTTTCTTTTAATACATTTACTTTCATTTATTTTTTTAACTTATTTTTACTCATTTTTCTTTTAAGTAATTTCTCTTATGCTCAATATTTTATTTTTATTTTTCCTGGTTTTATAAGTTTTCATTTTCTTCGGTTTGAGCTTTGCGCCTCAATCTACCTTGAGGTTTAAATCATGCCTCACTAAGAAAAAATACCTCAATTCCCAATTTCACCTCTTTAAATTTTGGTAAACATAGTCAAATTATAACTAAACTAAAATTGCAATCTATTATAGTAGATAAAATAGTCAAACACTATCTTATAAATTCTAAAACTATAAAACAAATAAGTAAAAAGAAATAAGTTTAACAAAAATTGATCCAAAAAATCATGAGGCAGAAAATGTCTTTAGAAACATCAACAAACTTTACCAACTTGCCTACTACCCTAAATATATGTTCAAAAAGAGCAAAAGCAAAAATTTGAAGCTCTTCACCCCCTTGCAAAATAAAGGCCACACTTCATGGATTTATATTAACAATAATTTTTAGTATTCCACCGATATAAATAAGACTATAAATAAGATTTAAATAGAAAATGAATACTACTTTATATCCTCAAAATTGTGAATATTTTCTCCTCATTACATGTCTTGTATTCGCCTTTTATGCCTCTATGGAGGCACTCATAATCAATCAATAATACACAACATGATTTTTAACCTCTAGGGTGGCAACCCAACAAGGTTAATCTGATAACCCCATCCATCGTTACCGCTCCCCACTCCAATTTATGTCGCAGAACAACACATGAATACCTCGCTACCTCACAAATCTCAAGCACCATATCGCATAGCGTGCGCTTCAATTGCTCACACTCTCAATTACTTGTGTTCCAACACACACCCGTGCCACAAAAATTGCTCAATCATCTACCCTAGTGTCTGTCTCGCATGCATCAGGATCCCAATGCTCGCTCCTTATGCACGTCACAAACCCAACTACCCAATCTTTATATATCTATCTATTGTGTATGTCCACCTTGTAATGCCTCACACAACAACCCCGAAATGCCTCATAGCTCATGCATCCGACACTCACAACACCTCACCTATGATGAGCCTTGATTGGTTCCCATTTATATGTACACAAAGCAACTTGATGCTATTGGCCCCCAACTTAAGGCCTAGCATGTTTTGCTTCACACACTCTCAATGATCAAAGTAAACTCTTAGATTCTATGTACCTCTTTCTTTAAAGTGTCATGACTTCTTCATTTTCTCTCAATGCGGCAAATCCATCTACCATCCATACACAATCTCCTATGATAGAGAAATTTTTTTTCCTTATTAAATCTCATGACAAATTTCAATGTTGTGATTTATCTCCCCCGATTCATAATGAAACCATCAAATTTTTTAAATGGAAAGCATCTATGTTGTATTCACCTGGTTACTAAATAGTCTCGAAATATCCATTACATCTTATATTATCAGATCTTTTATCTTCAACATTATGATTTTTACATCCAAGAATACTACAATATATTGAAAAGATGATAGGATGAACTTCTACAATACAAATAATTTACAAATGAGTTAAGCATTTGGTAAAATAGAATGAGCTTCTTGTGGTTAATTTTTACTCTAAACTTCATTACTCCATCCAACACTTATAATCTCAAATGGTGCCCAACATCGCCAATATTATCTTCAGAGTTTTTGGGTCACTGAGCTTTCAACTTCCACACCACTAGTTTCTACCCAATCTTCCCTTGCTACTAGGCATCTTGATGGTTGTGGTTGTGGGGTTGAATAAATGATGATCATGGTCGTCAAGGAAAATCCTTTACCCCTTACACTCGTTAGAATATTATGATTTTGTATCATTCAACTCTCCCAAACATGTGTTTCTCATGCAATTTCCTTCAATGTTTTTTATTCAATTTCTCATGCTAAAATCACCCACACTCATCTCGTACACCCTTTCAACATCTCGTACATTTCTTTTATTCACCCTCTTCCAAGCCCTAATATCTTCTTCATGTGAACAACTCCAAGTAAATCCTCTTCATTGATCATCTTTGCATAGCCAATTCACCTTCATCAATTTTTGTGCCAAAAAGTTTTACAACACATGCTCCTCAAAGAACCTTTTCATGTGAACATTCTCAAAGCCTTTTGATGCAGGACTACATGCATAAGTAGGAAACTTGCACAATATATTTTAAGATCAAGTTAGATTCCGTTATTAGTGATTAAAACAACAAAATAAAACTGATGAAGGGTCTCTTTCATTTAGGCCAAACTACACAAAATGCTAAGCGGCATCAAAAACACGTAGGAAAATTAAAGTAGTGCATGCGGGGTAGTTTCCAACATAATCCTTGTTTAACAACGAGATCTAAAAGCAATGAAGTAACAAATCCTACGAATACTAGTGGATGGCAATAAGTAGACACGATTTCTTGTTTTGAACAAACTCTCACGAAGAACTTGGAATTCGAAAGTAAAAGAATCAAGGAGGAAAAGGAATCACCTTCACGGAGAAACAACGTGGATCACTATACCTTTTTGTTATTTCTTCTTCCCTTGCCTTGATCACAATGAGTAGCAAATGGTAGATGGCCTTCTCTTTGATTCCAACGATGTTGAAAATATAATCTCCATGGTACCGTCCCAAATGATGGAAAAATTGAGAAGTTTTCTCTAGCAAGGAGATAGGAGAGAAGCTTCAAGCCATTTCCCAATAACCTGAAAATTATTTCAGGTTTTCCTTCTAAAAAACCTGAGAAAGAAATCTCAGGTTCATGTAATAGGAATTGAGAATTGGAGCCAAGGGTTGCAGTAGCCAATACACGTGCATAGGAGGGAGTTAAGAGGCTTTATTTTATTTCCAAAGGAGGCATTTGGCTTTTGGAAATAATTCCAACGGAAGCCTTGATGGAGCCGGCGGCATGCATGACAGAGGAAGATTTTGGTGCAGGTAATTAAGGTGTCTTAATTAGGATTTGATTTAAGAAAGGCTCATTTGGAATCCACTTGTATTTGAATTTCAAATTAAGCCCAAAACAAATACTTTCCTAAAATAGATGAATTATTTTAGGAAAGATTTTGAATTCAAATTCAAAAGGAATTTGAAATTCAAAATTATCCAAAAATAATTTTCAGGCAATTAATAAACTCAAGGGGAGAAAAGGCAGTGGGGCCGGAGATGGGCGGGGCCGGTCGGCGGCTAGGAAGTGGTACCGGCGGCCTAGGGGCTCGGGTAAGGGGTTGGCCGTGGGTATTGTGTGGGGATGAAATGGCTCGGGTGGGTGGAGAAACCGGCGGCAAGGCGAAGTGGGGTGAAGGGGTTTCGGCAAAAACAAAAGGGAAGAAGAGAAGACAAAAAAAAATAAACCACGAACCCGGCCGTCTCCGAGGTTGGTGGGTGATGCGCCAATCTCCCTCTCCAAGGGATCTCTCCAAAACTCTCCAAGAACTCTCAAGGCTCTCAAAATCACAAGTGCAGGAAAATTTTCAATAATCATTCATTAACCATGAAAATACAAGAAGGAGGCTATAAATAGCCCTTACAATGTCATAAAAATAAAAGACTAAAATACCCTCGAGGGGCTACAAGACTCAATCCCTCAAGCAAGGGTAAAAAGGGAAAAGTGCATAAATAAAAATTACATCAAATAAAACGATCATGCTGAAATCAAAAATACATCGGGTACATCGTGGCCGTAGATCTACGGCCACGTCGACGGTAGACTTTCCAACTGATGTCCCCATCACCTTTTGTGCTCATTTATTTGCGGCAACTTTGTCACATATTAACATCTTCGTGTTGGCACAATGTAATCTAGCATCTCAATTATTTATTTCTAGCAGCTTCACAAGCTCACAATCTTAACGTTTTCCAATGGCTATCTTGTAGACATGACAACTCTTGAGCTACTTGCTTCCTACTCATAGCTCTAGCATCAAAGCCTCTCATCTCTAACTCAAGTATTACTGGTAATGCTAATAGTTCAAAGCCTTTAACTTTACTCCTACAACCACAATTTCAATTTTTCTTGTTTTAGTCCTTTTTTCTTTTTTGTGAAACTATAAATTACAATATTGATAAACTTCTTGCTTTAATAAAATAATTTTTCTAGTAAATCCAAAGGATCAAATACAAATATAGAAAATATTGGTTAGTGTAAAAATAAAATGATATTTAATGTTCATGATACAAGTTTCCCTCCACCTCAATTTGATTTTATTGGATTTAGTAGAATCCCAAACCTAAAACCTTGTAAATTGATCAGTTCTTGTAAATCATCAAAAAACCAACCTCAAACCAAACAAAACAATTATTTCTATTGGTCATCATTTATAATTAAAAAAAGAATTATTTATAGTGATCTGAATGTTTCACTTTAGTCAATTTTCATGCCAATCTCAATCAGTCATTTTAATCATTAAAGGTTAAGCCTCATGTTGATTACTCGAACACAAAGACAGTTAAATTCTGCTGAATCAGGTCATATTAGATCTTGATAAATTTGTAACCTGATCTCAAGCCCAGGAATATGATCTCCCTCAAACCCAATTTGGCGCTAAAACTGCAATTGCGTCACCACAGAAAACATCTTAGAAAGGGTGGAAAACACATTAAGGAGGAAAAACCCCATACCTTCAATGACCTCAAGTTGGTACGTTGATGCCACAATGTTGTGGGAAGATGAGAAAAAATCAAATATTTTTTATGAGATAAAGAAGCACTATGATTCGCACTTTGATCAAGCCCTAGATTCCTTCATTGCCCCAATCACTATGTTTCCTAACTTCCACTACAACAGGTGCCGCAGACAACACATAACAGGTTATGCCTCCCTAACTGCTGTAAAACCCCTCCGAAGCTGATTTTTTTAGTGCAGTTAGTCCGTACGAACTGACTTTAGTACGGGACGAACTGAAGAAAATTATGAAGAATCTGTCTGGTTCGTTTGGACAAACCTGTAAGAGTCGGGACGATCCGTCGGGATGAAATTCGTCCAGAGAGCAAGTTGTCCAGGGACGAAAACTGTACACGTACATACGAAATTCGTCCAGAGGGCAAATCGTCCCGGGACGAATTCGGATCGTCCGGGACGATCTGAATGGATATATATATTGGATTGATATATTTTGAATCATTTGAAGAGAGAGAAAGAGAAGGCAGGAGAAAGAAAGAGAAGGAAAAGGAAGGAAAAGCTTGTTTTCGGAGGCCGCGGAGCGCTTTTCGTCCGTCGCCACTGTTAGAAGATTTGTTCGTCTCGCAATAAGGAATCCGAATCCTATTTCTGATTTCGAAGATTTCGAGTTTTGGTATTTTTCTGCTCAGTTTTGTGTTTCCGTTACCGAAAAACGCGCATGACTTTGTGTGGACGAAACTTTTACCGCGTAACTTTTGGTATGTTTTTGAGATGATGATTCTGCATATTTTGAGTATTTTCTGGAAAGTTTTCACCGAATATTTTGAGTTCTGTGCGGTTTGAATCGAATAGAAAATAATCTTGTTGTTGAAAATTATTGCTTTAGTACAAGTAAAGTTTTGAAACATTATTTTACACGATTTCTATTAATTTGATAATTTTCTGGAACTGTGCATTTTACGACTTCTGTCTACTATACGATATTTAAGGGATTTTCTAGGTTGAGCTAAATCATGTTTTACTGTTGCAATGTATTGATGAGATGTTGATGAATGTGATTATATGATTGAAAGCACTGTTATATTACTGTGATACTACTGTGTGTGTGAAAGACAAGTAAAAACTGGTTGAACCGTTGGTTGGAGACATGATACCTATACAGGATGGTGGGCCGACGGGCTTTCCTTTAAATAATGGTTTGGTGTTATCCTCTACTGATCACGTGATTACTGAAGGGAGTCATAAGGAGATGAATACTGTGCCAACGGGCAAAGAGTGACGACTCTTTTTACTGAGCCAACGGATACAAGATACAATATACAAGATATTGATACAAGACTGAAAAACACCTTAATAGCCAGTGCTTCTACTTGCTCTGTATTACTACTGTACTGAATTGCATGTTTAGCAGTATTGTTACTGCTATTGTACAGATTTATTGATACTGTACGGATTTACTGTTAATGCATGATTTCACTGTTATAGCCTTACTGTTCATGTCACTGGACTGTTACTGATACTGGCACTGATACTACTGATTCACTGTGCTGACATTATGCACGTGATATACTAAGTAAGTGACATGTGATTTACTGCACACGTAATATAGATTATTGGAATGCATGTGATGCACTGAGCATGTGATATTGGATAACTGAATTGCAATTGACGATTCTACGGCATTGATTGATTTCAACTGTTTTAAATGTTATTATGATTTATTGACTGATTTGATCGATATTAATGATATGAGGATTTCTTTAATGAAAGATAGATTTGATAATTTCTATAGATATTTGACGCAAGCACTGATTTATTGAGCTTTACGGACCTTTAAACTGTTTACTGATTCGTCTACTGTCGATTGAGGATTTTACCGTTCTTATTGATATTGTTTACGCATTGACTATCGTTACTGTACTGATTACTGTTCATACATTGATTTTTGTTATCTGCATCGATACTATTTCTGTACTGATTTCCGTATCTGCCTTGATTCAATGATCATGTGTAACTGACTGCTATGATTTGACTGATTGACACGCATATTATTTCAGTTGTAGGCTTTGGTGACCTGCTGAGCTTTTTGAGCTCATTATATGTGGTTAATATTTCAGGTCAGAGCAGGAAGTGATGGTTGATCAAGACAGTCGACGAATCCTTTCACTATAGACGCCTGGGACGTCACAATTGCATCCATTATTTGCTTTTGTCGTGTAACATGAGGCTTCCTCCAGCATTGGGATTATAGGCAAAGTACTCAACACGTCAAAAACAGTCCAGGGAGGAAGCTATCATTGCAAAAATATCATTCAAATTTGTGTTCAAAAATGATACCTAAAGCATAGAATTGGGGGGAGGGCTGGCATCTCTTTCATTTTTACCAGATCAATCATCCAATCCTCTCAGACTAAAAGCTGAAGAATTACAGAACTATGAAGCACTGATGCATGGCAAAGCAGGATACAAGAAAATTGGAGATTGAAAGAGAAAGAAAAGGGTCACTAGGTTTAGCCCACACCTTTGCTACCTTCCTTAAGGCTCTCGGTGACAATGGCAAAGCAAATTTGGAAGCAAATCAGGCATTCTATAGGTCATCCCCTGAAAAATGCACTACTTGCCCAGCTGTTTCTTTAATAAAAATTATAATAGAGAGGTCAAGATACATTTGATCATGTTGATAAAGTCAGCACGTCTTCTAATTACAAAATATGATAAAAGTTCTTTCATAATCACCATCGTCACTAGCCTTATCCCAACTAAAAAAACAAATAATAGGGCAATTGTTCAGAGACCTTTTGTACTTTGAAAAGGCACATTAAACTGTGTTCCTTCAAAGAGTTTGTCCGCTGAGCATCACAATTGGTGATCTCTGATGCAAAGCACAAAAGATGTTCAAATATGAAAACATTTAAAAGGATTTAGGGTGAGATAACGAATGGGGAAGTGAGAATTAAGATTGGACATTAACTCACTACAAAACTAGCATGCAAGTTTATTGATGAACTACTAACTTATATGCAGTTGCTTCATGGATAACTAAAGCATTCAGATAAGAAAATGTCAAAAATAAAGGCATTTTTTTTCAAACAAAGACATGAACTGAAAGAGCCATGCTAAACAAAATTGTAAATAAGAAAAAAGTACAAGCTCGATGAACATATCAAAAGGGGCCATATCTGATTGATAAACTCACTATCAAAGTAATCTATAGCCCAATCATTGAGTGCTTCAATCATAAGAGGCCAAAGAGACCACATCTCCAAAGATATCGATGGGGAATAAAACGTCATGTAGGAGACCATCTCTAAGACCTCCTCAAAAACGTCTGTAAAAGCATGTCAAAAAATAAGTGAATTAATAATCATCACAGATAAAAAAACAAGGAATATGTACTGCAGCTTGAATAATGCATTGGCAATTTTAAGGATGAGAAACAAAAGAACAACCCAAACCTAAACGTGGTGTAAAAAAGGGAAGATTTAAATTAAAAAAAAAAACCTTGAAAGATAGGCAGCCTGAGTTACATTTCTAAGGTAACACGGTATTGTAAAACTAAGAAGATAAAAAGCAAGACTATTACACCATCCTAGCTAGCATCATGCAACCTCACAAACAGCAGCAAATTAAATTTTCATTTACAGGGTATTATAGTACTCGCAAATATCTCGGTTTCAGTCCTCGAGCATTCTTAAATTCAACCAATTTGACCACAAAACCTAAGTAGAATTCAAATAATATTGTATTTTAGACAAATGCCTTCCACATAAATTGTTCAGTAGAATCATAATCATGCATCATTTATAAAAATCAAATATTTCAATTATAAATAGCATAACTTCAAAAAACAATAGTTCAAAAAAAGCACTAAACCAATGAAACAAGATAATTTTCTTTCATGCTTTCTCTAACTTCACCACTGCTACAAACTCAGAAGTTACAGATCTATGAAAGTCCTTAATCTATGTTGTAAGTTGTGCACTGATGGCAAAAAACATTTAACTAACGAAATAACAACAAGAGCACATGGAGAGCTAAAACAATTTCTATATTACTGGCATACAGCCCAGGCAAAACGATGCAGTTCTAAAAATTTCTCCACGATTGGATCAACTATCAAGAACTATTCTAAAAATAAACTTCTTTTCTGAAAAAAAATAAAGTTTGCTATCTCAAATACAACAAATTTAAAAGGAAAATATTTAGGACCTGTTTGGGTAAATGTTATAAAGATATTATGGTTATCTGGAATACTGGATAGTAATGATACTAAGGTAGCAGTTTCTGTTATCTTTCAAATTTAGAGTGCTTGGTTTAATATAATTTTGAGGAATAAAATGATATTCAGAATAATTAATGATAATTAAAACCTTTTTTTCTTCTTGTCTTTTAAGTGATCGAGAGATTAAAGTAATATACATAGCATCCAATTTAGCCGCTATTTAGCATATCTAAAACTTGGCTGCTAACATTATACAAATAACCTCAATTGGGATATAACATCAAAGCAAACATCTTATACTTACATCAAAGAAAACATTATTGAGTGTATCAAACAACCCCTTAGTAAATGATTCAATGATTAATAGAAGAATTTAAGAAGTATTTTTTCTCTGGAATGAATATAAACCGTTCAAGCTAGTAAGAAATGTGAATCATCCACGGAATTCCACAGTAAAAGATTTTATCAACAACAAAAGCTCCCGCCGCGCAACTATTTAAACAAAATAGTAAATTCCATACTTAGACAACATTCCGAATGAGAACACCTTGGTATGGAAAATAAGAATACAATTTACACAGTTCACTAAGCAATGATACCTTGTCCATCTGTAGTCAACATCTTCCGCATAATTGGCAACAATGTTGGCTCAATCTGGACGTAAAGATGAGGAAGTCTGCTGACAGATTCAAGAATTGTGCTTATGGCACGCAAGCAGCCAACAGCAGCAAGAGCACCTGAGTCATCCCCTTCATCTTCAGCTTCGGATGCATTCAAGCACCTCCAAAACGCAGCAGCCTTGACATAACCAGAATAAAATGAATAAATAGAATAAACCAACACTACAGCCCTGAAATAAGAACTATAGCGTTACCAAATTTTGACATAATCCAAGAGCATATGGAGCCATCTCTTCACCAAATTTATCAACAATCGTTTCAAGAGTGAATACAAGATCCTCATTCTCGACCTCATTCATAAGTTTAAAGAAATCTGGAAAATAAGGCATTAACAAATTATGTGATCCATAGCATCCATCATAAACGCCAAATTAAGAGTGTCAGCGCATACCATCAAGTAATTGAGGAAGCATGGGACGTATCTCATCTAGATCTGAACAAGAAATAATTTATCATTGTTGTATATTTAGAAAAAAAAATGCTAACACCACAAAAAAAATCCATGAAATCATCATACCTTTACATGCTTCAACAAAAGGACGCAATGCAAATATAGAATCTACACGAACAGGAAGCTCTGGATCCTTCAAACCAGAAACAATACAGTGCAATGCTCTACGGAAATTGTTTTGGTCTGAAAAATTAGTGTATGCATATTGACCTGCAACCCATGCTGCCTATAGACCAAATAAACCAGAAGAAATCACAAAAAGGTCTTCCTGCAAAGATAAGCAACTTGTGAAAAGTAAAGATCTCATGAATGCTATAAATTCAACCACCTTAGCTCTAAGGTATCCAACGGGGCTTGTAAATTCAGGGAAGACATGTTGCACCAACATACGCTCAAGTTCTGACTTATAAGGCTCAGTTTGCTTTAATTTATCACATAATGTTCCAATTGCAAGAAGAGCGCCATCTTTTTGCCGATATGTTTTTAACTCAATACTCGCCTCATCGTATCTAAATATAATTGCGTACAAAAATTAAAATCCTAAATGAAATGATAGCGGCATCTTATATAACAACCTATATAAATAAGTAACAAGTACCTCCTTAATATCTCCACAATGAATTGAACAAACTTCTGAAGGTTCCCCTTACCACGTTTTCTCACTAATTCACTCACAAAGTCCATAGCTGCAGTCCTTGGACTGTACAGATCTTCAATGATATCTACAAGGGAGAGTCAATATCAAAAGCATAGTTGAATTTATATTAGGAAGAATAAGATTTCAACATGTTCTCTTAAGAAAAAAATTATGAGTAAAAGCTCACCATATCCTTTCCGAACATATTCATGAGGATCTTCATTCCACAATCTCTGATCATTGTCATTGAAGCACATTAATGGAAATATAATCTCAAAAAGAACTATATCCAATTGTGGCTGCAGCAGCTGATACATGCTACTTCTTGAAATACTGCAAAAGAAGACAATAATCAACTTGAATTGATGGTTACACAATCAGTATATAAATTTCTTTATCAGAGCTCAATAATTACAATGGTAGATCAAAGCTACCACCCAACCCATACAGCTCTAATACAACACTTCAATGACAAATATTTGATGACTTCGCACCAAAAATTTTAGACAGAACTACAGCAAATCATAATCAAGTATCAGGAGGATTACCCGAGCTAAAAATCATTCCCCAGTGGGTCTGAATGAATATATTAGAAGGACACCACCCTAACAATTCAAATTTTCTAAACCTTGAAAGGGACTGCATTGAATTAATCATCTTCTAACTCATTCCAAGTTCTTCCATCGAACTGCCATGAAAAGTACGTACAATATGAACCAAAACATAAGCACCAGCGAGTAGTCAAATTGGATGATGCCTGAAAGTGAAATGTATATAATGCAGATGCTAAACTGCTAGCATTCAAGTTATTCAAGGAAGCCAAAGATTTTCAGTTTGTTATGCTTTAGCTTTCTGTCAATTTCCACACAAACTTTGGCCTAAACATGCTCATCCAGTTGTTTAGAAAGTTAGAAGTCATTCCAATTTTATGTATCGCATGTCGCTGCATATAAAAAGAATATCTCCTCTTCCTATGGCATTGTCCAACTTTGCAAATTATGATATAGGCTAAAAGAATTTCTGCATATTTCTCTTCCATTAATAAAGTTAAAAAGAACTTGGATAGCCAAATTGTGCATGATAGACAAGAAGGCCTCCCATGTATCTTCAACTTTAATGAGCAAATGAATAGAATAAATTCATAGCCTCTTTGGTGCTACGAAATGACCTCAAGAAATAAACCTAGGAGATAAGAGTTGATGTATACAAAGGGGGGGTCAACTCATGTCAAAAATAATTAGATTTTTTGCTTCCCTTGAGTCTACTAGCTCAATCAAAATTGAGCTGAAATTTTAGCTCATTTATGAGCTGGTCTTTAGTTCACTTATTGAACTAAGAGTTAGCTCATTATTAGCTATGATTTTAGCTCATAGTTATCTTATATTAAATGTTCTTTTTATGCTTTTTATATTTGTAATCATGTTTGTCTCTTGGAATTTCAAACCGGCCTTTGGAATTCCAAAATTTAGTTTTCCCATGAGGTGACTCCATGGCTTCCTCCATGACCTTTAGTATTTTGTGCATTTGCCCCCTTGGATTCCAGCCGGCTGCTGGTTTTCCCGTGCCTGGCTCTTTCCCGTGACCGTGCCCCTTGGTTCTGTGCGGTCTCCTTGGTTCCCGTGGATGCCTCTTCGGTTCCTTGGCTTGGGATGTTTTTTAGGTGTTTTAATGCTATGTGATGTTTAGAATTCCTATGGGAATTTATCAAGTGTCTCTTGGTATTCCTCTTTCATACCTATAAATATGGGAGGATTTGTAATGTTTTAAAAAAAGTGAATGAAATGTTATTTTTGAAAAAGCTATAACATGCGGGTTTGCTTAAGAAATCCTACGGGCTCTTTCCACCCTTCTTTCTCATCCCCTCCGGAAATCCTGCGGGCTCTTTCCAACCTTTCTTCTCGGGCTTATAACCTCTTTCATCTCTCTGCAAGTGCCACTCCACCTGTATCCTTCTTCTCTAAGTAAAGCAACTTTAGGGTGTCGTCAAGTGATTGAGTCAAGTTTGTAAGTTGGTTAAATTTTGCAAGAGTCATTGTTGTAAGTCTTTTGATTTCTAGTTTTTATATTTTATTTGAAATATAAGAGTTTGTTCTTCCTTTTCTCGTCTTTAGTCATTTTCGTCGGTAGAAGTTCAGTCGTCTTAGATTTGCTTTTCTTGTGGGCGAAGGGTATAAGCACCCCTATATTTTTTTCCCGCATCATTTGTATCAGAGCAAGTTAGGAAGTCTTAGGATTTGGTCGTCAAATTGTGATTTGTCAAATTGTAGTTTGTCAAATTTGTAAGTCTGTCGTGAGTCTTATTGTGAGTCTTGTAATTTTTGAGTCTTTTTTTTTAGTCTGTCAAAAAATGGAAAACAACAAAAAATGGCTTCATTCATGGAGGAGATTAATCAAAATAATCCTGATGTCCCACTTCCGTTGGACAGATGGATTCCTACAGAAGGTGACTCAACGGATCCACTTCAAGATCGTCTATACAAACTTCAGTATCACATGTTCCTATGTGATCAAAAATTCGAGAAGTACAAAAGGTATCTACAACAACAGTTCGAAAAGGAACAGGAAGAAATTTTGAAGAGATTTGGTGAGAAACTCAAAGAGCTGGATGAATAGTATGCACCTCCTCAAGGGAATCAACAACCAACTCATCAGGAGCTAAGTTCGCAAGAAGGGGAGTCTGATGTAGACAAAGGGGGGGGTCAACTCATGTCAAAAATAATTAGATTTTTTGCTTCCCTTGAGTCTACTAGCTCAATCAAAATTGAGCTGAAATTTTAGCTCATTTATGAGGTGGTCTTTAGTTCACTTATTGAACTAAGGGTTAGCTCATTATTAGCTATGATTTTAGCTGATATTTATCTTATATTAAATGTTCTTTTTATGCTTTTTATGTTTGTAATCATGTTTGTCTCTTGGAATTCCAAACCGGCCTTTGGAATTCCAAGATTTACTTTTCCCATGAGGTGGCTCCTTGGCTTCCTCCATGGCCTTTAGTATTTTGTGCATTTGCCCCCTTGGATTCCGGCCAGCTGCTTGTTTTCCCGTGCCTGGGCTCTTTCCCGTGACCATGCCCCTTGGTTCCGTGCGGTCTCCTTGGTTCCCGTGGATGCCTCTTCGGTTCCTTGGCTTGGGATGTTTTTTAGGTGTTTTAATGCTATGTGATGTTTAGAATTCCTATGGGAATTTATTAGGTGTCTCTTGGTATTCCTCTTTCATACCTATAAATATGGGAGGATTTGTAATGTTTTAAAAAAAGTGAATGAAATGTTATTTTTGAAAAAGCTATAACCTGCGGGTTTGCTTAGGAAATCCTACGGGCTCTTTCCACCCTTCTTTCTCATCCCCTCCGGAAATCCTGCAAGCTCTTTCCAACCTTTCTTCTCGGGCTTCTAACCTCTTTCGTCTCTTCGCAAGTGCCACTCCACCTGTATCCTTCTTCTCTAAGTGAAGCAACTTTAGGGTGTCGTCAAGTGATTGAGTCAAGTTTGTAAGTCGGTTAAATTTTGCAAGAGTCATTGTTGTAAGTCTTTTGATTTCTAGTTTTTACATTTTATTTGAAATATAAGAGTTTGTTCTTCCTTTTCTCGTCTTTAGTCATTTTCGTCGGTAGAAGTCCAGTCGTCTAAGATTTGCTTTTCTTGTGGGCGAAGGGTATAGGCACCCCTATATTTTTTGCCCGCATCAAGAGTATAGTTTCATCAGGATATACAGTAGAATTTTTTCCTAATGGTCAACACCAACTATGCTAATTTTCTAATTTCTTCAATTTTCAAGCAAGAATGACGGTTCTGGTAAATTCAAAAGAAAACCAACTTACAATATTGAAACTTTCAATAAATCCCCTCCAGTAGCATACATCTCTCAAACGTGTTGGCTTCTTTATTAATATATTTCAATTATATAAGGGCATATTATTCAAATCATTAAAACAGAAGCTACATTTTATTCACCAATGGGCTCTAGCTCAGAAGATATGTTCCCTGATTCCTAGAGTAGTGGTCTCAAGTTGGAGTCCTACCTACATCGTGCTTTCAGTTGAATATTCCATAGCTCTTGCATGGAATTTGGTCTATATCTGGCCTTGAGCCATCCTTATCTGTAATTAGCCTTGTGCCAACAAGTGCTCTTTTTGCAGTTAATATATATGGAGAGATAGCTTTTAAAAAATATTCATTTTATTCACAAGGAGAAATAACTTTACATAGCAGGTAATCTTAAATATGAAAACACCCCACCACCCCTAAGGTCCAGAAATCCCTATCGACCATCTGTGGATACCAAGTTGTTCAAGGAAAGTCAGGCTTGACCTTCTGCAAATAAACAAATAAAAGCTCCATGTATCATGCATATTACAGCAACAACTTTCAACAGAACCCATCAGTACGAACAAGTTCGATAAAAATGTGGATAAAAGATAATAGATAACAGCTCCAGAAAAAATTACTGAAAAATGAAACTCCTGAGACACTAAAGAGTGATAAGCAACTCAGTTATATGGACGGCGGTGCTTTCACATGCTTGAGGGGATTTGATCGGCTAAGTACTTGAGCATGGATTCTTTTATGCAAACGACAAATGGTAGCAGAAAGATGCAGCTTGGGATTTTGGACACAGTTACAAAGGCCATGAATGATTGGATAGCCATCATGTTGTTGCATTTTAAACGTTCATGAAAGGACCAAAAGCTAGATAAGTGATAAATTGCGTTATTAAAAAGTAATATTAAATTTACTTGCAACTTTTCAACTTCAGAACTTCTTCAGCATAAAAGCACAATAATAATCACTACTGATACATTTTCCGCAAATCATAACTCATTTTACTGCCTTTTATTCACTTTCAATTTTGTTTACCTTTCTTCCCCAAATCTTCTTTTGTGAAGTAATTAGCATATGCATGAAACTTCAAAGAATTAAGACAGTAACACAAGGAAACTTAACCGCATCTAAAATTCCAAGACAACTCCAACATTACAGTCACAGCTTTTTAATACTCTATATTCCCTATTCAAATAGCATTTAATGGTTACTTACTAGATGAGTAAAATTCTTCTACGAATAACAGACTATATTAAAAAGAGGCTTTCATGTTTGCCCGATAAATTGATGGTGATATTCATTCAAAATCAAAAGATGCAAGGTAGTCTGTTTGGGTTTGGTGATAAGAGGTAGAAGGGATCCCAACACCCAACCAGCGGTTCAAACACTGCAGATTTGTTACTCTTCACATCGTGAATATCTATTTTAAAACTAAGCCAACAGATAACAGAATAGGTCATCAATACACTTCATGACATCAAAAAATAAATTTATGCAAGGATTTTTATGAACAGCAAGTTCTTTCATCATATTGCTTTCAACATTTTATATATTAAAAAATGCAATTAAATAAAAGTAAAAGAATAGGAATTTTTTGGGGCAGAAGCCTTTGCCACACATCCATAGTCCTTGAATATTTATATCACAACTATCTATGGCAGTAAATTTGCAATAGATTAAAGGGAAAATTACAACCAACACAAAAGCCTTACTCAAACCAAAACTTTACTCATGCCATAACAAACTCATTGAGAATGTTAATGAAAGATAAAATATAAATCCCTACGTGTTTAGTTGACCTCTTGTTTTGTCGAATGTGTTCGGTGCATTGCATAGTGCTTAAGATGACCTGCTAACCAAAAATACCAACTATCCACAACAATTTCTAGCCACTAATACTAACTAGTAAATAGACTAAATTGTTAGTAATAATAAGTGAAAAATATAAAACCACAATTATTATTTTGCATGCTACCAGGTTGAACGAGTTCCATGATCAATAGGGCATGTAAAAATTGACTTCAATAATTCTATTAAATAATAGTTCACTATATCAAATTATAGATAAATGATATGTTTTACACAACCAGATTGAACCATCAATCCCTAAGGAGAACCAAAAAAAAAAATAACTAGAGGAAATTGATTAATGAAATTTGGCAGAAGAAAATAAAATGAACAAATATCATGTAGAAATATGAATGAAAAGTGAAAATCGTTTGTATTAGAAGTTATAGCTCATCATTTTTCTTCACAGATACAAAACTCTGCCTACAAATCAGTAAGAAGAATAACTACAGCAGGTAAGAAGAAATGATTGTAAATATATGAAATGATTTCAACTTCAACACTGTTGGAATGAAACAAGATTTGAAGACCTACCTGCAGTTAAGATACTGAAGAACAAGATTTATAACCCTATCAGGCAAGTATTCACCAGTCCGAATAGCATTAAGCAAGCGTAGATGGCATTCAAGAATTTTTCCAGCATAATTCTTCTGAAACATTTGAGCAAAAACTTTATTTTCTGGATTCTGAAGCTTCATGTCCCCAAACCTGAACCAAACAATCATTTTTCCATTAACCACAAAAAAATCTAAGCAATATTGATGATAAAAGTTAAGTGCTAACCGTGTGTATAGACGATTCAAGATGTGAACTGTCCATTTTTTAACTTTCCACCATCCCCAAGATTTCCTGAGCTCAGGATCAGTTGGTTGACCTTCTAAAGGGACTGGTCTTTCTAAAATGTTCAAGAAATGCACCATCCAAGCATTGAAGACATTGGGATCATAAAGCTGTTTTGGTATCTCTAGCTGGGAAAAATATTCATAGCATGCAAAAGGGAATATCTCAAAACAAAGGAGACAGTATTTATCTATCAAAAAATTGAAAATATCCCAGCAATTAACATTAATATAGCATATATAGTATGCAACTTACATATATTGATGACCAGAATATTTTGCAAATAAGCTTGATCAAGTCTGCTAATTCAATTGGAGGATTGGTGATCTGAATGAGTTTATGAAATATGTTGAGCAAGTGAGGAAATGTCTCTCCCACGATGTGATAGACTGGTAACCGCTCCTCATCAGATTTGAACCTTTTTGAAGGAATTGAAGTAACAAGAAAGAGTATAGATGAAGGCAAACTAAGTAATAATCATTTTTCTAGTAACTTAAAATATAATATTAGTGAATAATCGAAACATGAAATGAATAATGCTTGCATATTCACAAGTTAAACATTACACCAATGATAGTAATAGGCTAATAGCATAATGCAAATACTCAATTATCCACACATTTGTTATTTTGGAACAAGAAATGCCAATTACTAATAAGTAAAGAAGGCAATAAAAAATTAAACCTTATTATTTTTTGAAGTTAAACATCTAAGAGGCATTTCCCACCACATGCATATGCATGCATACATACAGGCATGCAAACATACACACATATAGACATGCATGCATACTGACATACATAAACGAATACATTCACATATACATACATATTTACTTATGTACATAAGATGAAATACCAAAATAGTGACCCCGACAATTCGCATTTCTCTAATTTAGTCTCTCAACCATACAAAATTGATCTAAATGGTTCCTTCCATAAAAGTTGTGATACAAAATTGATCCCATTTTAGTCCCTAAGCAACCATTTCTTATCAATTTTGTAATGTCAAGAACTAAATTGAAGAAATGTGATATACTTGAACTAAATTAGCTACACATAAACATACATACATATACATACTCAATATTTTATGTTGCCTTATCTCTTTTAATCATAGACATATAATTAAAAAATCAATTTTTTTAGCTTAAAACTCACCATAAATAGTACTATGATGCTAAATGTCATTAAATTTAAAAAAGATTATATCATGCATCAAGCATACAAAAGTAATAACCTAATTGATGATCTAAATAGTAAGATGGGTGATTCACTAATTTCATGGTGCAGAGCATTCAAATCAAATTAAAACTTTTTGAACATTTATAAAAGTATATTAAAAAAATTTTAATTCGTTTGCTTTCAAAAAAAAATTATGTGAACATTTCATTTCAAATTTGTTCAGCAATCAAACATTCATTAAAAATTATCAATTAAGTCATAATATTTAATTGAAGGTGCCAACATATAAAACTAATAACAAGGAGAATGGACTTTTTCAATGCACAAAAAATAATAGTATATATAGAAAGAATAAGGCCACTTACCCAAAATTTTATCACCTTTAATGAACATATGATAATAGATTACACCAATTTACAATAGTGTAAAATGCCTTGTCAAAAAAAATCTTTTTGCATTCGGTATAAAACAAGAAATATTGAAGGTATAAATGATGCATATAAATGTTCATAAGGTTTAATTTGATTAAAGCAGTCATATAACGTAAAATTAATAATCCATAGTTCACTAGCTACACAATCTATTGAAATGCTAAATTAAATTAATGCTACATTAATGATAAATTTTGTGAATTTTTTGTCTCACTATTTCAGTACCATGGATTAAGATAAGAAGCCTTGAAATGATGGTTGGATGTAGTGTGTTTGAAAAGACAACTAAAAACTTGTGTAGAAAATTGAGTTTTCAAACAAAATGCTAGTAGTATATTAAATATTTGCAGGACACAGAGAGAGCAGCATTGCAAATTTAGCAAACATAGCCATGGAAATAAAATGATATATGCAGATTATGAGAAGAATTTAACTTACTCGTATTTCCTAGAAAGAATCCTCAAAACATACAGAGCTCCAAATACATGTTGGTCTTGCAACTGTAAGTTACACTTAATCCAGTGAAGAAGATTTGGCCATTGTTCAGGGTAATCAGCGTGGATTATTGTTTTAAGACACTCACCAAGTTGTACTCTGTATTAAATTCAGTCACAGATATTTAATACCAGGAAACTGTTGGGAATGAAAAAGTTGAAAAAAAGCATAAACTCAAAAAAAAAAAATCAAGGTCATATAGCAGAAGATTGTAAAATTACAACAGACCATCCAAAATAGCAAGAATTTTCATAGCTTTAATTTCAGTAAGAAGAGTATCCAAATTATCATTCTACCTCAAAGGATTCCAAGATGATTTAGATAAATGCAACCTACTCATAACTTTCAGGCTTAAGGCACTAAAATCATACAATTGATACTGTAATTAATGTCAATATATAGATAAGAAGAGTCAAATGATACAAAAACATAGCATCACACAAGATCACGAGGAAACCCATATAATGAGTGGCTATCTGTGAGGCAAAAAATAATACATTAAGCAGCTTTTTCTTTTTCTTTTCTTTATGGAGGGGATTGCAAGGGAGGGCAATAAAAAGTGGAATGTCAAATTGGAAAATAAAACTATGTAATGCACAAATTCATAGTAAAATCATAAGTATCAAAACAGTATTGAGCTATCTAAGGAAGAAACATTTCGGATGTACACAGCAAGAACTTGAAAGCACTTAGGACGCCGCATTAAAGAATTTAGATATTTCAAATACTACCATATTTTGAAATTGTACAACTAAATTGAGGTGTGTATGAATCACAAACATACCTCAGTAATTGAGGAACTTGAATAATGAAACCAAGGATATTCTCCCTAACAATACCTTTATCACTGGCTGAGATAATTTGGGGATCACCTGCATCATACAAATGAAATTTAAGCCTTTAAAATTGCATGTAATACAAAATTCTCTGATGCGCATAATCTAATTCGGGGTGCCTACCAGACTCATCAGGTGACCAGTTCTTAGCCACAAAGTTCTTGAAATGAATGCTTGCAACTTGGCGCACAGCCAAATCACAATTACCATCCACTATGATCTGCAACAACCTCACCAAATGCTGCGGTGTGTACTGAAACTGAAAAGCGAAACAGGACAGTGACGGGTCTAAAGCATATGGAAACGAAATTTTATGCGCATCAGGTGAAGCTTAAACCCCCAGCTGAAATTCATTCAATATTATTTGCCACAAAAATACAACAAAGTACAATCATAATTTGACATAATTCAATAAAAACTGCAGCAAGCAGTCCTAGCTATCAAAATAATAAATTCATGTGTTGGTCTATAATAGAAATTCAAGTACAAATACGCCCAGCCAGCCTAATGATCCCTTTTTAGTTCATAACAAAGGGAAGCAGGGTGATACAACGAAATCAATAGATAGAGCTTACACGAACTATTTCCAATTGGATTATAGTGACAATGGAATCACACAAAAAAGACGGCATAGATCTAGCTAATAAAAATAATGATTTTAGCGCGGTGATTGATCGTACAATCGCTGGAGATGACTAAAATGATAGGGAAAGGATCGGTGGATACCTGATTAAGGCTCTCCTCTGCTGCCTTCCGCTCGACTGGATTGGGGCTTAGCGCAGCCTGGAGAATAACGGCAAGGCTCGGGAGGTCCATGGCCGCCGATAATGGAAAAGGAGAACCCCTAGCTGGCGATCTGAATGGGGATTCGGGACCAAGAAGCAATCCTGGGGTTTCTTCTCTTTATTTTACTCGCGGGAGAGATGCGGAGTGGAGGGTTCGTTCAAGCTGTGCCCTGCTTCAGGAACGGAGGCAGAGAAGGAGAGAACCGGAGGGAGGCGGGTATTTAACCCTAGGGTTAGGTTATCTTTGGCTTGTGCACGCACAGGTTAAACTAGCTCTGGCCTGGCCGGACCGGGTCGTCTGGGCCGCTGCAAAGGCGCGACCGGCGTTAGATCCGCTCGGCTTTTTTAACAGCTCACGGTAGCCAACGCACTAAATTCCTAATCTGTAGTGAATGAGGGTTGGCTGAGTGGGCACACGCCATTTCTAAATTTATTATTATTATAAATTTGTATTATTACATATTAAATTAGATATTATATTTTAAGACTACTATCAATCATTTATTTTTTAATGTTAGTTTATTTAAGTAAATATCATTTTTTATTATTTAATTCAAATATATAATCTCATTTTATTTAACAAAAATAAAAAATTTCAAATTTATGAAAATTAATTAAAATGCTCTCTAAACCCTCCATCTCCTAAATTCTCAAAACTAGAGGTGTCAATTATTGGCCCATCCGAAAAATTTCGATTTGGGTTGACCCGTTTAGCAAACGGCTTGGATTCGGATTTTAATTATTGACCTTTGAAAAATTCGAATTGCATTCGAATTGAAATGAGTCTCGTCCAACCTCACTAGTCTGCAGTCCAACTAGTCCATCAGTATTTTATAATATCAAATACACACATAAAATATGATATGCTATGTGATTAAAAGTAATAAATAAATAAAATTATATGTCTTAAGTAAAGAATAATGATCAGAAAGAATTAAAGAGACTTGATGTGTAATAATTGATTTAATTTTAATTTTGAAATAGTTAACTGAAATATATATTTAGTAATTAATTTATTTGGGAAAGTTTATTTTGTATGCTCCATAATATTTAAAATTGAAGAAATATTAATGTTATATTATTTCTTGGAAAAATATACGTTCGTTCGAACCAAAATACCCTCGAAATTTGAGGATATGCTTGAGAGTTATAATATAAGAGATGTCCTTCTCATTCTCAGCACCCGCATCTTCTCCGATAATTATCATTTGAGAGTAATGATTATGAGAAAATATTTTAAAAACTTTTATAAGTCATTCTCCGACATGCCAACAATTGTCGTTGAAGATTAGTTATGTTGCTCATTTTGTAAACTCTTCATCTTCAATGATGTTATGTATTTGCACTTTGACCTCTAAGCATGAATCAAAGTTAGACATAACACTGCCAGCTTCAAATATTCCTCAAAACTTATTCTAACCGTATTAAAATATATTTGGGTGATGATCAAACAATGTTCAAAACTTATTTGAATCTTTTTCAATTTAAGAACAAGGGCTTCAACAATGGTAAAAAAGATTTGATTATGATTCAAAAATGTTTGGATCAAGGTCCAAAAAAGTTCAATTCAATGTTGATGTTCAAATAACTTTTACAATGTTAATCAAAATTCAATCATTATTCAATGAAAATTTGAGCAAAGTTTGAATTTGTTACCATGTTATGATTTATATATTTGAGTTTATTTTGTTATACATGTAGATATTTGTTCTAATCATACATGCAGAGAGACATTACATATATAATCGGGTCACATATAGAGCCAGGCTTGCAATGCAGAAAATTATTGAATTTTGCACTCATCAATGAATATGCAACTGAAGATCAATACGAAGGCTGGCATTTTGATTATGTATTTTTTTTGCTTCTTATTCAAATAATGTTGATTACTTCTTCAATTTTCAACTTAATGATTTGAACTCACAATTACAAACTAAAAATCCACATGCTATTATTTTATCAAAATATTTAAAATTCTAATCATGTTCAAGTGTATGTTTTATAAATTGATCAAATTTGAGCAATTTATAATGATATAGATGTGATCATATTTGAACACTTCAGTAACGAAAATCTCATTAAGTACTCGAGAGGTAATTCGACTATGATATGTTATAGATGTATGTATGTTCTGACTATTATGATTGTACCCAACTTATTAATGTGAATAGATTTCAAATGTTTTCATTTAATGCAAGACTTATTATTGCAATTTTTTCCTATATTCTGTCATCTTATATTCTGTTATGTTATTGCTATTGTAATTATATTCTCATGCATTATATTATGTTTTATAACAAGCTCCCATGTCAGAATATTATATGAACCTTAATTGATCTTACAAATAAACTATTTTACAAAATTTTCAAGCAATGCCTTATAAAAATTTTCAAACTTGATATGAAATTATCTTAATTGGGCACGAATCTCGAGGCAAAATCAGTTCGGAAACTTCAAAAATTAAATTCGAAAGCATATGAACTCCAATTTCAACGAGCTTACAGTCAAACTGAGCGTCTCGGAAATACGAATCCAACGACACCAAATTCGACCCAATCCGTGTCACGCCCCAAGATCTAACTTGGAAAGAATGTCGATCAATAGCCAAACAATTTACCAGAGTTATCTAAAACCTTCAATAAGCGATCTATCAAACATCTATAACATTTAAAACATCAATATAATAGTCGATTCATATCTCAAAACATCATGTACAATACTCAGGAACTAAACTATCAATACAAGTAGAGAAATCTATCCTGTCCTGAGTACAAAAGAATCATCAATCGATCAAAAGAACTAAAACCTGAAGATCTGGATCAACTCCTATCTCCTGCTCCCGAACCCTGACCTGAAAATATCAACCACATATAATGAGCTTTACAAAGCCCAGCAGGTCACCTAATACCTATGACTGAAATCAAAGCACGGCGATGCTATCAATATGCATGTCAATCTATCAATCTGAATCAGTCAATGGTCAATGAATCTATGCAATCCGGAAATCAAATCAGTAGTCAATGCAGCGGTAGAAGAATCAATAAACAGTAGGAAATCAGTCGATCAGTCAAATCAATCGTATCAAGTCGAATCAATCAAAACAATACTATCTGGTCAATTAAATCGATCGGTATGAAATCATAAAATCAATACAATAAAGCCCAGTCCATACCAGCAATGAATCAAATGCAGCAGTTCAATACAGTGTAGAAGCAATAGCAACAGTGAATCTATAAAATCTAGGCGGCAATACAATGAATCCATACGATGTCCATGTCCATGCTATCAATGCAGTATCTATATCTATCAATATCCATATCAATGCTCAGTAATCAATGCTCGGTAATCAATCAATGAAATCAATGAAATCGTACGATACAGTAAATCCGATCAATCAAATCAATAAGGCAGAAATCGATAAAGCAATAAATCCGTAAATCAATACAGTAAACATGCAATTCAATACTATATACTGGACAAGTAAAATCAACTGGTCATGTTGCTGTTGTAGAATCCGTTGCTGTTGTAGTCCGTACGTTGGTCTATCAATAAGAGTCGTCACTCTTTTTGCCCGTCGGCCGCCCGTCGGCATAAAAACTCCTTATAACTCCCAATCGTTATATCAATGATCAATGGTTTAAAGGAAAGCCCGTCGGCCCACCATCCTGTACAGGTCAATATCAATCTTCACCAACGTTCAACCAGGTTCCACTTGAGTTCCAGTATCAATAGTCAATTCAATCAATAAGCAATTCAATAGTCAATATGAAAGCAATCATATCAATAATCATATTCATATCGATTCAATCTATCAATCTCAGGCAATTCGGAAATCATACGAAAATCGGGCAGCGTAACGGCAGTCGGTCAAATTTACACAAAAATCCTGCAAAAAGACACGATTTCCAAATTCTACCAAATTACAATAGAATATCTATAACATCAATGCAAGACTTTTATTCTATAGAAACCAAGTCAGAAAACATCCTGATAATTTTCTATTCGATTAAAATCGCATAGAACCAATTCCGACCGGAAGAAAATTCGTAGAATACAGTCAAATCGTGTACAATAATCATATCTATAACATACTAGAAGTTGTGCGGTGGAAGTTGTGTCAAATCAAAATCATGTCGAAAAGTCGACTACGAAAACACAAAACAGATCACAACTCGATCAAAACACAACATCTTTGAAAACAGAAATAGGATTCGGAGTCCTTACCACGAGATCTCCACTTTTCCCAACAGCAGCGTCGGATGAAAAGCGCTCCGCGGTCTCCGAAAACCAGCTTTTCTCTTTTTCCTTTTCTCTTTCTCTCTCCTCAGATATTTTCGTTTTTATAAAATGATTTTCTCTCTCCTCAAAACGAGCTGATTTTCTTATATCTGTGAACTGATCGGCCAGGCCGATATTCACATCGTCCCGGGACGATCAGACCAAATCCTGATCGTCCTGGACCTCACCCAGGGCTATTGTCTGGCCGATAATTTCTACAGTACAGATCGGCCTGGACGATCTCACGATCGGCCCGGACGATCCTGTCCAGAAATCATCCAGAAAACACTCCAGAAATCAGCTGTTTTCCATGCACTGATCGGCCTGGACGATCTCAACTTCGTCCTGGCCGATTCTGGGAGGGAAATCCAATTCAGAGAGGAACAGTAAGGGAACGAGATACTACAATCCGAGCCCAAATGAGTCCAAATCAAGGACCCGAAGCGCTGTTGGAAGCTTCAAACCGCAATTTGAGTTACCAAACGGTCTCCGATTTTAACGAACTTATACTCGAATCAAGAGGCTCGACGAGACGAATCCAACGAGCCCAAGATCTCCAAATTCTGACATCACTAAGACCTTCAAATGTCTAACGAACAGTCCACGATCGTAGGATTCAATATCGGCCGTCCATTCAAACCACTCCCTATTCGCCCATGATCTCACACCTATTTACGAGCAATGCCACTCCAGAAAAACTATAAATAGAGCCCTCATTCTACACAAAGGGGGCTCAAGTGAGGAGAGAGAAGAAGAAGGAAAAGGGGAAAAAGGCGAATCCTCTCCTCCTCGACCACCGCCGAAGCTCTTCCCGCCGCCTGAATACGCCGGAACTCTGCCGGATTTTTGGGAAACGCCGGGAATTTGCAGAACTTTGTAAATTTGCTTCAAGTTGTAATCTGATCGTCCCGATTTGTGGGACGGATCAGTTTATTGTAATTTATATAACACTAGTGGAATTTTACAACTGGGCGAGGCCCCGTGGTTTTTTCCCTTTTTGGGTTTTCCACGTAAAAACTCTTGTGTTCATTCTCTTTTTGGTTTGTGTGCTGAAAACTCGTGCAACGCGAAGACGAATTTACAAACTCTACCGCCGCGTATATTCTAGCACGCAACAAAACTATATTATCTTTAAACATTCATTGATCATGTCAAAGTATCTTAAAATGCATAATAATTAGAATAGGTGATTATAATGATAAGAATGAAAGAATTATAAATAGTAAAAGAACAATATGTAATTTAATTATAATTTTAAGGTAATAATTCAAAAATATATATTTAATAACTAATTTATTTGAGAAATTTAACTTTATATGCCCCATAATATCTAAAATTGTAGAAATATACATGTTGGTTTATTTCTTAAAGAAATATGCCATAAAGTTTCATTTAGATCAAAATAATTTCAAAATTGGAATTATATAAGTGGTTTTTGACCGTTCCTTTTCTCAGCACCTTCGTCTTCTCTGAAAAATCAGATTTGCGAGTAATAGTTATGAGACAAAGTTCTAATGAACTGTTTCCAACTCTGCACTTAACTAGCCAACTCGATTACCTTTAAATATTAGTGATGTCATGCATCTGGTTAAGGCTTGGTTTGGGACGGCTTTTTTATTGCTTTTTAAAACGGAGTTCTAGTACAATTTTTTTAATTTTTGTACTAAAACTCCGTTTTAAGAAGCAATAAGTTTCCGCCTTTGATGATGTTATATGTTTGCACTCTGAAAAATAAACCCATAAAGATTTTAGACGTAAGATTACCAACTTTGAACATTTCATGAAACTTATTTTTACTTTGATTAAAATATGTTTAGCTTATGCTTGAACGGTGTTTTCAAATATATTTTTGTTTCTAATTGAGGTTTAAATAATATTTGAAAAATCTTCGACCATTATTAAAAAAAAAAAAAAATCAATCAATCAATGTTGGAACATTGTCCAACAACTTCTAAAAAGTTAAGGAAACTTTAAATTATTTGTTATGCGCTCCCTCTTTTGAGATTGACTTATTTGGCTTATCTTACTATGCAGGTGGATGCCTGCTCTAATTATGCTTGTAAAGAAGGACTATATTGCTTGTGTTACATATGATTAATTTGGCCTGTGATGGAAGAAATTATTAGACAATTAAGCCATTTTATGCAAATAGCATCATTTTATTTATTTATTTATTTGTTGAATTTCGTAATCATATGTAGATGTGCTACTGAAGATTCATGCAAATGTGAGCCTTTTGAGTTCTTATTAGGCTTTTATTTATAATAAGTTTGATTACTTCTTTAATTTTCATCTATGTTGTAAGAACTCACAATTATAAATTGAAATACAGCCACTATTACATGATCAAAATAGTTTCAATACTGATAATTAATTATCAATTTGGTTACTTTATAGTAATATAGATATGATAAAATTTTGACCCTTTAGTACTTGGATACTTACCTAAGTCATAAGAGGAGCAATTCAACTACAGTGTGTTTTGGATTTTGTGGTTGATACGTCATGCAAAAATTATCTTGATCGGGCACGAATCTCGAGGCAAAAGCTAGGTGGAAACTTCAAAAATTAATTTTGGGAGTCCCCGAACTCCGATTTCGGCGAGCTTATAGTCAAACTCAGCGTCTCGGAAATACGAACCCAACGACACCAAATTCGACCCAATCCGAGTCCAAATGGGTCCGAATCAAGGACCCGAAGCGCTGTTGGAAGGTTCAAACCGCAATTTGAGTTACCAAACGGTCTCCGATTTTAACGAGCTTATACTCGAATCGAGCGGCTAGACGAGACGAATCCAACGAGCCCAAGATCACCGAATTCCAACATCATTAAAGCCTTCAAATGTCCAACGAACGGTGCATGATCAAAAGATTCGATATCGGCCGTCCATTCAAACAACTCCCAATTCGCCCATGATCTCACGCCTATTTACGGGCTATGCCACTCCAGAAAAACTATAAATAGAGCCCTCATTCTACACAAAGGGGACTCAAGTGAAGAGAGAGCAGAAGAAGAGAAGGAGGAGAAGGAAGAAGCTCCTCGACCACCGCCGGAGCTCTTCCTGCCGCCCGAACACGCCGGGATTCTGCGTGATATTCGGGAGAACGCAGGAATTCTTCCCAACTTCCACGTGATGCTTAAATTCTTCCCAATTTGCAACAGAGTTTCCTCCTGACGCTGAAACTCCGCCCAAGTGAAGCCGGAGTTCTCCTTTGCCACCAACATACGTCGGACTTCTACCCGACGTCGAACCTTCATTCTTCGCCAAGTTTCTACCCGACACCGGACTTCTACCGGTTATCGGATTTCGCTGGACGTCTACACGAAGATGTATTTCTTTCCATTGTTGGACTTCTACCTGACGCCTGTGGGTCTCCGAAAGGATTCTGCTCATGTGAATTCGAATGCAAAGAGTACGATCACACTATCCCATAGGACAAAATGGTCGTAGACCTTTACAATCGACACAAACAGGCCGATGGAAGAGCAGATGGAGTTATAGATACGATTAGCCATGGAGGATAGCGGGTTTTCACCTACGCACCTCGATGGATAATAATATCTATAACCCTAAATTCACGAGATTTCCCCCATTCGATACGTCAGCTCGAATGAGGTTTATTTGATTGTGGGGATCGGTTTCCTACGAGCGCAAGCCCCGTAGTTAATTACATCTTAGACCTCGGTCTAAGAAAACTCTCGATTAAGGATGTTAGATTATCTCCTCTAATGGGTTTAGTGCAAGGAGATTTCTAGGCTTCCTAATCAAAGGGGAATGTCCCAACTTGGTTCAATCAAATCATGCGTGGTTCAATCAACATCCGACCGGCTAGGAGAAGTGAAAACTAGAGAAAAAAAGAAGAGAAGCAAAACACCTCAAGCAAGCACGAGAGAAAGAAGGAAGTGGCGTCATCTGTGTGACGCGGATGGGTAGGATTTATAGCCTCTGGAAAAGTAGAGAACTAACCCACCAATAAGGTGTGTAGGGGTACACTCGTACCACTCACCTTTAGACCCTAAATCTACAAAAGATGTAGTGTTGTACAAACAACGCTAACATCTACGACCTAACTAATGCAGTCTGGACTTATTCCTTGCCTGAAAAAGGAAGCCAGCTAAAATCCTAAGCACAACCAACCGTCCTATATGTATGCAAGATGGGAAGGGTCTATCCTAATGAATCAAGAATTTGTAGTTCAAAAGAAATAAATCAGGGACTCTATAATATGCGAAGGAATAAATCTAGCGTTGTATGATGCATGAAAAAGATGCACAATTAAGAGATGTCCTTAGATCCACTAATGTAATGCATGTAAGTGAAGTGCATTATAAAGAAAAGTGTATAAGAACGTATGCATGACATCCAGAGTACAGAAAAAATAAATAAGCACACCCTAAGGGTATCCTTCAGGCAAGATACCCGCACAGAAAATCATCATAGTCATGCCCACTTCGTGTGGGAAAACAGCGATGCCCAATGGCATAAATAGGTGGCCTACTCGACAGGCCTAAATGACCCTAATGGTCTCTATGGCTCACAGAAAAAAAGGGGGGAGGGGGTATCGCACCCAAAACCGAAAAAGGCCAAAATCCTAGCAGAAAAACAACGATGCCCACTTCGTGTGGGAAAACAACGATGCCAACCGGCATAATAGGTGGCCTACTCTACAGGCCTAAATGACCCTAATGGTCTCTAGGGCTCACAGAAAGGGGCAAGCTTTGGCCTATAGGGCCAAAGCTTCGTTAGTGAACTAACCTAAGGCCAGCTACCTAAATATACTAGAATACCTATTAACAAATTGTGTGTGATGTGTAGCAATTCCGATATGTAATTAAGAGTTTAAGTTGCAGAAGTCATACCTGACCGTGGCGCAGCCACTTAATAGCTCCAAGCAAGTAAATGGTTCATTGATCCCTGATCGTGCAAGACCCAATGTACCTGTTGTGGCGCTGCCACTTAAAAGCTTATAAGCAATTGACGCCGCTTGATCATTGACAATGCAACACCGGATGTACCTCGCAAAGTAAGACAAAAGAAAATATATATATAAGCGTAGATGCCGTTCAGCAAAGAAATGCATGTAAGAAAATATAACTGATAGAAAATGTAAGAATTACATTTATAGAACATGTATAGGTAGTAAATACTGAATAGCAAAAGAAAAAAAGTAAACCTAACCTAGGACTAGAAGTAGTGTCCTAATCAAACCGGTCTAAGGTGTGTGTAGGCTGTGCAGTTTTGGATAGATCCTACGTAGGATGATTTAGTTGAAATTGTTTGTATTTTGATTTTGTTAAAAGGCAAAAGGGAGATTTTAATTGAAGTTGAAATATTAGTAATTTAGGATTGATTTTAGATATGTATTTTCTTATTGTTTGATTGATTATTTTGTTGGTTGTAAATTAAAAGAAAATGGTAGATTAAATGATTTATTATCAATTAAGGTTTGATTTAAACCAGTTAAGAAATTAATTTTAGATTTTAACGCTCCATCAAATCCATTCGTGGCGTTGTGCCACCAGGCTCGAGGAACCAGGCCTCCTTAGGACACTTAGCCCCGCAGCCCGGAGTAGTCCATCCAATAAACTTCATTTTCGGAGCGGTTGTTGTGTATTAAGGGATTTGTTAATTGATTTTAAAAGATTACTCTATGTTTGATCTTTAAGAGTATTTTAATCCTAATAGATTTTATTTATAATTTACCCTCCTAAGGAAATCTACATCTTTTAGATTTTAAATTGGTTGGGAGCTAATTATTAGATTAGTTAGAATTGATTTAGGTTTACATTTTAGATTCTAGAGTTTAATGATTATAGAATGTTAATAATAGTTTAATTAAGAATTGAGTATTTTAATGGATTTTAAAATTAAATTAAGATTGGTTGGTTGGTTATTAGTAGATTAAAGAAAATCAAAATCCAAGAAAATGTGTCACTAAGTCTTTGTTTCAACGTCTCTATCCTATAGGGAACATGCATCCTAAGTCTATATTTTCTAAGACCCGATCCTTAATTTTTATCCTTAGATGTCACTAAAGTTATAGGACTAAGAGTGGTGTTGTTTTCTAATCCTTAGGACTCTCGTACATGTATTGCTAAACTTAAGAATCTATAGCAAAGCTGTCACGACCCGACCCGAGACGAGACGGATCCCGCCCGCGCCGGATCGCGACGGAGAATAGCTAACCAGGATCTGGCTTTGGATTAGGTTACTGAACTGATCTTCCAAATTCTTAACTCAACAGAAACACACAGAACAACAGAGCTACTAAAAACATCAAATGCAGCGGAACAAAACATCTATCTTTTCATTTCCTCAAAATAATCATCTACAGAACAGTACATGGCTTTCAACAGAAAGAAAGACAGAACAGGAAAGCCATGACTGTACAAAAATCAAAAGTACAAAAGTACCTAATCTGATCAGACTCTGAAATCTAATCCTGGATCTCCTTGCCCTTCCCAGAACCTGAAAACCACCAGAAAGCAAGGGTGAGCTCAACAGCTCAGCAAAGCAACAAACCACCAATCTAAATTCTCAGAAAACAAAACCAAACTTATCAGACAGAAATCAGATCAGAAGTCGGAACAGAATCGGAAATCAAAACTTACGGACAGATATCAAATCACATCAGAGTCGTACAGATCGTACAGAGCGTATCAGAACAGAACAAATCAACAGAGTCAGAAACAGAAATCAGAATCGTACGGATCATATCATATCATAATCACAATTTCGTACAGAACAGAACAGATACAGAAAGTAATACAGATACATATAGCTAAATGCCCTGACACTGACGGAATCTCTACGGATTCCGGCCCCTTATGCCTCCCTTCCCAGACACTGACTGAATCTCATAGGATTCAGGCCCCTTATGTCTCCCTTTGTGCTCACGGCACCAAAACAGATGTGCTTATAGCACCAAAACAGAATTCATCGGATCCGGAACAGAACAGATATCAGATTTCAGATTGAGCTCATTTCAGATTTCCCGTTTCACTAACTGAATCTCATAGGATCCAGGCCCCTTATAACTCCCTTTTTATAGCTTATACACATAGCATTTCAATTCAGAAGAAATCCGGACAATTCAGAAATTACCCAAAAATCGGGCAGCACAACGGCAGTATACGGAATTTACACAAAAATTCCTGCAAAGAAAATTTACCGAATTCGCACAGAATACAGATATCAACATTTCAGAACATTTATTCTACTGCACAGATAAATTCCAATTTCACAGAAAAATCCGGTCGACTAAAAACACAGTCGAATCAAAAATACCCGGACGAAAATCTTCAGAAAATAACCAAAATGTGCACACTCGGCACGTCAACAATATACAGAAAGTTACGCGGTAAAAACTGAACCGATCAAAAGATACGGACGAAATTCGCTAACGGAAACAAAACCCGGACAGAATATACCGCCAAACACGACGGAACTGAAAATTGAGAAAGGTAGAATGTGCCTTACCTCGAGCACAGCAAATTCCTCAACAGCCACTTCGGACGAAAACGGCTCCGCGTCGTCCGAAAATCCACTTTTCTCCAAAATCCCACGACTTTCTCTCTCCTCAGATATTTAATTTTTATTTTCTGATTTTTCTCTCTCTTCAAAACGACTGAAATCAGCCTTATACTACACAGATCGGCCCGGCCGATCGCAGCATCGTCCCGGGACGATCTGACCAAAAAGATCGGCCTGGTCTCCCTTCAGGGCTATTGCAGGGACGATATTTTCTACAGTGCCGATCGGCCTGGCCGATGTCTCCAATCGGCCTGGCCGATGCATGCAGAAAATCACCTGGAGCAAAACTGGGCAAAATCTGGAGCTGAATTTTCACTGATCGTCCCAGGACGATCCCAGATCGTCCTGGACGATACTGGAACAGATTTTTGATATTACAATCTCCCCAACTCAGAAAAATGTCGTCCTCGACATTATCCAGTCCAAACGCAGTCAAAACAAGTACGGGTACGACCGTCTCATATCAGACTCCTTCTCCCAAGTTGCTTCCCGTGCAGTCCGGTGCTTCCACTGGACTTTAACCATCGGAATCTCTTTATTCCTTAACTTTCGGACGTCGTACGCCAAAATAAGCTCTGGCTCTTCCTTGTACGCCAGATTCTCCTGAATCTCAACTTCATCAGCAGACAACTTCTTCCCAGAGTCTGAAACCCACTTCCTCAGAGTGGATACGTGAAACACATTATGCACATCAGGCATAGATTCAGAAAGCAATAACTTGTAAGCAGCTTTTCCAATTCTTTCCAAAACTTCAAAAGGTCCAACATACCTTGGACTAAGCTTGCTTACCTGACCAAATCTGCTCACACCTTTCATCGGGCTGACTTTGACATACACAAAGTCACCAACCTGAAACTCAACAAATCTGTGCTTCTGATTGTAATACTTCTGCTGACGATCTTGAGCGGCTTTCAATCTTTCTCTTATCAAATTGATCTTCTGAGCAGTTTCATCAGCAAAAGTGGCCCCCAAAGCCTGTCTATCTCCGAAGGAGGTCGGAGTCAAAGGAGTACGACACTTCCTGCCATACAAAGCCTCGTACGGTGCCATACCGATACTGGACTGAAAACTGTTGTTATAGGCAAACTCAATCAACGGAATATGATCTTCCCAGCTTCCGCTAAAGTCCAGAACACAAAGTCTCAACAGATCTTCCAGTACCTGAATCGTCCTCTCAGACTGTCCGTCGGTCTGAGGATGAAAGGCTGTACTGAAATGCAGTTTCGTACCCAAGCCTTGCTGAATGCCTTTCCAAAGTCTGGAAGTAAAACGTCCATCTCGATCAGATACGATCACACGAGGCACACCGTGCAATCTGACTATCTCCTTCACATAAATCTGTGCCAATCGATCAACTGAATCCGTCTGTCTGATCGGAAGAAAATGGGCTGACTTGGTCAATCGATCTACAACCACCCAAATGGCATCATGTCCTTGTCTAGATCGAGGAAAACCCATCGCAAAATCCATCGTTACCTCCTCCCATTTCCACTCAGGGATAGGCAACGACTGCAACAGTCCACCTGGTCGCTGATGCTCTGCCTTCACCAACTGACAGGCTTCGCATCTCGACACAAACTCTGCCACATCTTTCTTCATCCCAGGCCACCAAAACAAAAGCTTCATGTCAGCGTACATCTTACCACTGCCTGGATGAACAGTGTAGCCAGAATGGTGAGATTCGTACAGAATCTCCTGCCTCAAGTCTCCAGACACAGGTACCCACAACCTGTTCTTACAGAAAATAGCACCAGAATCAGAAATTCGAAGTTCAGGAGTCTTACCAGATCCAATCTGAGCTATCAACTTCGAATAATCAGAATCTGACTTCTGGGCTTCTAGAATCCGTGCTTCCAAAGAAGACTGAATACTCATCTGAGCCAACTCCAAATCACTGGAGGAAACCACCTCCAACTGCAATCTCTCCAAATCACGAATCAGAAAGTCATCACAGGTAAGCTGAATACCTGAGAATCCAGAAGACTTTCTGCTCAGAGCGTCCGCTACCACATTCGCCTTCCCAGGCTGATACTGAATAGTCAAATCGTAGTCCTTGATCAACTCGAGCCACCTCCTCTGTCTCAGATTCAGATCCTTCTGAGTAAAAATGTACTTCAGGCTCTTATGATCAGTAAAAATCTCACATCTGACGCCATACAGGTAATGACGCCAAATCTTCAAAGCAAAAACTACTGCAGCTAACTCCAGATCATGCGTCGGGTAATTCTTCTCATGTGGTTTCAACTGTCTCGAAGCATAAGCAATTACCTGACCATGCTGCATCAGAACACAACCCAGTCCTTTCAGTGAAGCATCACTGAACACCTGAAAACCCTCCGTACCTGACGGAAGTGCCAACACTGGAGCTGAAGTCAGACAATCCTTCAATCTCTGAAAACTAGCTTCACACTCCGGTGTCCAAACAAAAGGTACTGACTTCTGAGTCAGTCTCGTCAGAGGAGTCGAAATCTGTGAAAATCCTTTCACAAACTTCCTATAATACCCGGCCATGCCCAAGAAACTACGTACCTCAAATACCGTAGTCGGCCTTGGCCAATCAGCAACAGCCTGAATCTTCTGGGGATCTACAGAAATGCCTTCTCCGCTAATCACATGCCCCAGAAATGAAATGCTCTTCAGCCAGAATTCACACTTGGAGAACTTGGCATACAGCTGATGCCTCCTCAAAGTCTCCAACACAATCCTCAAATGTCTGGCATGCTCATCCTCAGATGCAGAATATACCAGAATATCGTCAATGAAGACGATCACAAACTGATCCAAATACTCCCTGAATACTCGGTTCATCAGATCCATGAAAATCGCAGGCGCATTGGTTACCCCAAAAGGCATAACCAAAAACTCGTAGTGCCCGTACCGAGTACTGAAAGCAGTCTTCACCACATCAGTTTCCTTCACCTTCACCTGATAGTATCCGGATCTCAAATCAATCTTCGAAAATACCGAAGATCCGGAAAGCTGATCAAACAAGTCGTCAATCCGAGGCAAAGGATACTTGTTCTTGATCGTGACCTTGTTCAAATCTCTGTAATCAATACACATACGGAGTGTACCGTCCTTCTTCTTCACAAATAATACAGGTGCTCCCCAGGGCGAAACACTAGGACGTACAAACCCTCTGTCAACCAACTCCTGAAGCTGAACTTTCAACTCAGAAAGTTCTTTCGGTGCCATCCTGTACGGAGCTTTCGATATCGGAGCGGTACCCGGAAAAACATCGATAGAGAACTCCACATCTCTATCCGGAGGTAAACCAACCAACTCCTCAGGAAAAACATCAACAAACTCCCGTACCACAGGGATCTCAGAAACAGAACCAACCTCTAGGTTCAGATCCCGCACCGAAGCTAAAAATACTGGGCATCCTTTCTTCCACATCCTGCTCACCTCCAACACAGAAACCAGACTGGAGAGAACACCTCGTAATCCCTGAAATACAACTCTCTCTCCAGCCACAAGCAAACTCACTTGCTTCTTCAGACAGTCTATCTGGGCCTCATACTGACTCAACCAATCCATGCCCAGAATCACATCATACGAAGAAATCGGCAATCGAATCAAACTCGATTTCCACTTCTTGCCAGAAATCTCAATCTCACACAAACAAAACTGTCGAGCAATCAATGGATTCCCAGCCGGTAAAATCACAGACAAAGAAACCGGTAAAACCATCGAATCCAAATGTAAAATCTCAAAACAATGCTCGGACAGAAAAGAATGACTCGCTCCAGAGTCAAACAAAACACGACAGGGCTGATCAGAAATGTAAATCGTACCTGTCACAACATCCGGAGCATCACGAGCCTCCTGCTGACTCAGACTGTAAACTCGTGGCTGAACTGGAACAGGAGCTGAAGCGACAGAACTACTCTGCTCCCTCTGAATCGTAGGTGGTCTCCGTGGTGCAGAACTAGAACCACCACCTCTACCAGCAAATCCCTCAGGGCGTGGAGGAACAGTCCTCGGTCTTCCTGCTGCTGAACCAACAGGTCTGACAAAGCTCTCAGATCGCTGCTCAGAACGCTGATCAAATCCCATCTGCGGACATTCTGCAATACGATGTCCTGACTGACCACATCGAAAGCACAGACCAGCCATCCTGTAGCACTGGCCAAAGTGTCGTCGTCCACAGTTCTGGCACACAGGTGCCGTACTGACAGATCCAGAACTAGTCGTACTGGTAGCAGTACCAGACGATCCTCCGCTCTTCCTGGAGTCTCCAGATCCAGATCCAGGAACAAATCTCCTCTTCCCAGAGGAACCACTGCCAGATGTCTCTCCTCCAAACCTCTTCCTACTCGCAGTCCACCGCTGCTGAGTAGCCGTCATATCATTCTCAATCAGACGAGCTCGCTCCACAAGCTCAGAGAAATCAGTAATCCGGAACGGTATCAGGGGCTGCCTCAAAGTATCTCGCAAGCCTCTCAGAAATCTGTAGCACCTCTCAGCAGACGTGCTAACCAGCTGCGGAGCGTACCTGGCTAATGCAGTAAACTCAGCCTCGTACTGCATCACCGTCTTGCTCCCCTGAACAAGTCTCAGAAAACTCTCCTGCATCTGCTGTCGTGCAGAAGGGGGAACAAACCAGTCTCTGAATACCTCAGTGAACTCCTCCCAAGTGATCAAGGAGTTCAGTCTGCCCTGAAATCTGGCTGCTTGCTGGCCATCCCACCAGTGCTCAGCCTCTCCGTCCAACAGAAAAACAGCTAACGGAACTTTCCTGTCTGCAGGACACTGCATCCCGTCAAAAGTCTTCTCCAATCTCCTCAGCCACTCCTCAGCAGCTCTGGGCTCAACAGCGCCCTCAAACCTCGGAGGCTTCAACCTCAAAAATAACTGCAGGTGTCGATCAATGTCCTCAGATCTAACAGTCGAAGCTCTGCTCTGAGTCTCGCTCATCATCTGAGCAACAAGTGAAGCAAACTGTGAAAGCGTATCAGCACCGACCACTGGGGCTGTACTCCCCACTGGTGCTGCCTGATCGTCACTCTGACCGTCTGTCATGTCTGGGTCTGGCTGATCCATACAGAAAAATCCAGAAAATCCGGAAAACTATCACAAAACAACACAAAATAACACAATAAAAAGCCAAACGACCCAAAACTACCTCCCAGACAGACGCACTGATCACTTCCTAGAGCTCTGTTTTACAATCCAACCTGTTTCCAAAACCAGTGCTCTGATACCAAAAAAGCTTGTCACGACCCGACCCGAGACGAGACGGATCCCGCCCGCGCCGGATCGCGACGGAGAATAGCTAACCAGGATCTGGCTTTGGATTAGGTTACTGAACTGATCTTCCAAATTCTTAACTCAACAGAAACACACAGAACAACAGAGCTACTAAAAACATCAAATGCAGCGGAACAAAACATCTATCTTTTCATTTCCTCAAAATAATCATCTACAGAACAGTACATGGCTTTCAACAGAAAGAAAGACAGAACAGGAAAGCCATGACTGTACAAAAATCAAAAGTACAAAAGTACCTAATCTGATCAGACTCTGAAATCTAATCCTGGATCTCCTTGCCCTTCCCAGAACCTGAAAACCACCAGAAAGCAAGGGTGAGCTCAACAGCTCAGCAAAGCAACAAACCACCAATCTAAATTCTCAGAAAACAAAACCAAACTTATCAGACAGAAATCAGATCAGAAGTCGGAACAGAATCGGAAATCAAAACTTACGGACAGATATCAAATCACATCAGAGTCGTACAGATCGTACAGAGCGTATCAGAACAGAACAAATCAACAGAGTCAGAAACAGAAATCAGAATCGTACGGATCATATCATATCATAATCACAATTTCGTACAGAACAGAACAGATACAGAAAGTAATACAGATACATATAGCTAAATGCCCTGACACTGACGGAATCTCTACGGATTCCGGCCCCTTATGCCTCCCTTCCCAGACACTGACTGAATCTCATAGGATTCAGGCCCCTTATGTCTCCCTTTGTGCTCACGGCACCAAAACAGATGTGCTTATAGCACCAAAACAGAATTCATCGGATCCGGAACAGAACAGATATCAGATTTCAGATTGAGCTCATTTCAGATTTCCCGTTTCACTAACTGAATCTCATAGGATCCAGGCCCCTTATAACTCCCTTTTTATAGCTTATACACATAGCATTTCAATTCAGAAGAAATCCGGACAATTCAGAAATTACCCAAAAATCGGGCAGCACAACGGCAGTATACGGAATTTACACAAAAATTCCTGCAAAGAAAATTTACCGAATTCGCACAGAATACAGATATCAACATTTCAGAACATTTATTCTACTGCACAGATAAATTCCAATTTCACAGAAAAATCCGGTCGACTAAAAACACAGTCGAATCAAAAATACCCGGACGAAAATCTTCAGAAAATAACCAAAATGTGCACACTCGGCACGTCAACAATATACAGAAAGTTACGCGGTAAAAACTGAACCGATCAAAAGATACGGACGAAATTCGCTAACGGAAACAAAACCCGGACAGAATATACCGCCAAACACGACGGAACTGAAAATTGAGAAAGGTAGAATGTGCCTTACCTCGAGCACAGCAAATTCCTCAACAGCCACTTCGGACGAAAACGGCTCAGCGTCGTCCGAAAATCCACTTTTCTCCAAAATCCCACGACTTTCTCTCTCCTCAGATATTTAATTTTTATTTTCTGATTTTTCTCTCTCTTCAAAACGACTGAAATCAGCCTTATACTACACAGATCGGCCCGGCCGATCGCAGCATCGTCCCGGGACGATCTGACCAAAAAGATCGGCCTGGTCTCCCTTCAGGGCTATTGCAGGGACGATATTTTCTACAGTGCCGATCGGCCTGGCCGATGTCTCCAATCGGCCTGGCCGATGCATGCAGAAAATCACCTGGAGCAAAACTGGGCAAAATCTGGAGCTGAATTTTCACTGATCGTCCCAGGACGATCCCAGATCGTCCTGGACGATACTGGAACAGATTTTTGATATTACAAAAGCAGTAGAAAGAAAAAGAATAAAAATCAGAAATAAAAGGGATGTAGGCATTGTTGTTATTGGATACACTTCGTAGAAGTCAAGTGCATCCTATAACAGCAACAATGCCCTTTGCTGTTCCTACTCCGAACGAGGCACTTGATATATTTGACACTTCTACCCACCAAGACTTTCTAAACCAAGCCTACAACAACTAAGGGAAACCAACCTCTAAAACTCAATCTAAAATCTAGACTTTCTATTTGTTTAGATTCACCCGACAATTCTTTTTTTTTTAGGAACTAATACTAAAGGGAGAAAATTCAAATAAGCAAAGAACCTCTTGCTCCGAAAAGACACTAAGGACCTTCTAACACAAAGCTACTACTAAAGCTTCAAAACCCCAAAAAACTTATCTCTTAGAAACCAATGTGAATTAATAGAAAGATAATTCATACACTAATCATTAGCTCGTTCTAAGAAAAACTACTAAGGGACTCTTCTAAACTAAGCAAATCACCAAATTAGAAGTCTCAAAATATTCTATGAAAAGTTCTAAACAAAACACTGCACAAGATCCTACAAAAGTCACCTACCAAAATCTCTTCCTTTTTTTTTGACACAAAATTCTACCCAAAGCGACCAATAATCAAGTGCCTCCTTTCATTTGGAGTGGGGTAAATTTGTGAAAATTTCCCAAAGGGATAGACATTATAAAGCCCTCCTTTAGGAAATCCTCGCAAAACAAAACAAAACAACGAAAATCCCGACATAAGACGATTCACAAAAACCCATGTAAAAGCTCCTCGACATAAAATTACTAACAAAATCTTTCAACATGAAATCAAATGTAAAACAAAATTTGAAATATCCCTCGTTTGAACATCGCTTACAAAACCGTAGCATAAAACCATTTACAAATCTTTCCAACCATGAATTCAATCACAAAGCACCTTAATATAAAACAAATTAATATAAAACAACGAGAAACTTAAACATAACTCACTCTTAAAACATTTCGGAAGCTCAAAACGGTGGAAAACTGCATATATTTCATCCCTACAATAATTCGGCACATGAAAACAATAAAAATCTGCACACGACTCGCTCCCAAAGCAATTCGGCACATAAAAACAATGAAAAACTGCACCTATTTCTTACCAAAACAGTGACAAAAACTCCATAAAAGCTGTAGGAATTTTCATAGAAAAGCAATAAAAGATTCACTCAAGTGCCATAGGTATTGTTGCATAAAAATAGTGACAAGAACTTTCAAAAATCTGCATGTAACCCATCTCCCAAGATGGCTTATAGCACAAGACATAAGAACTCTTTTCTTTTAGTCTCATTGATGAATAATTCCAAACATGCCTCCATGTATAAATTTCGACCATCAATCACAAGAGGCAAGAAGCATAAACTGTATCAATTTTTTTTATTAAGGCATATATTGATAAGTGTCATGAAAGAAAAGTGAATCTCGTTCTTTCCCAAGTTCAAGAAAACATCCTAATATGATTGCCAACAAGATTAAATTATAACAGCAAACAAGGCAAAACTACACTTGCTTAATACCTCTTCCTAAACCAATGCCTGTATAGTTTCCAATAAGCATTTATATAAATGCCTTGCATGCACTTAACAGGGAATGTTATGATCTTTTCCTATCCATACACAAAGTTCTGAACCATGTATGGCATAACGTAAACTAATGGTGAATACTTTCTTTTGCATACAAAAGTCAAGGCTCCAGACAACATAAATCACATCAAAGGCTTGGTTCGTTAACTGCAAGCTCAACTATGAAGTAAGCCTCACAGGCATACTTGATTAATTTGAATAAGTGCACAAGAAATTAAATATAACTCATTCCACGCCTATTTGTTTAACAGAATAAGACTTAAGTAAGACATTCAATTTTTCCACCTAAAAGATGAATTGAAATTTTGACTGCATGAGCACGCCGGCTCGAAACAAACAGAAACAAATTTCTTTTTTTTTTTAAGACCCCAAAGAAAGTATCCGACAAAAATACTTGCAACCTTATGTCAAACCGGATTAAAAAATTTTTTAGTGAATCACAAAGCAACTTATAGATTTTCTAACATACATAAATTCATAGCACTTTGCATAAATCAAATCATAAAACTTCCCGCCTTGACGTATTTTTCAACATAAAACAAATCATAAAAATTCCCAACATATAACAAACCAAAGCCCTTTCCGGCCTAAAGCCAGCTTTAGAGTTCTTCTAACAAATTTTCACCTCTCATGCTACACGCTATCAACGATTCAAGAAAGGTTTTAGCTTAAATCCATAAATTTACTCTAGCACAAGATATGTAACATTTGCATTAAGTCAACTTGAATTTTCAAGTGGATCATAAATCATGTGAAGATTCTCTAAACTTAGTGAGACACGTCAAATAACCACAAGTGCAGGTGAAGAAAAATCATGAAATTTCATGCTCATTTATTTTCTTTTAACTCACTTTGAATAAAGCTTTTGGTGATAAAACATAAACCTCAACAAAGCTCATTTCACAAGAGCAAATCACAAACGGATGACACTAGCATGTAAGCGATCTCAAACTAGCCTTCGTTTATGGAATGAATCACAACCATAAAAGCATGGGGTGTAGATTTCATATAAATCTCTGATACAAACAAAGCCATGAAAGTTCAAAATATTTGTTTCCAAATTTATCGCTAAAAAAAACAAAAACAAGTATTGGCAAGGCTCATATAAATCAATTAAAGGGAAATCTCTCAAATTTTATGAGATTCCAAACAAGCCACCCAATATAAAAGCATGTATCGTTGTATTGGCTTGAAACAAACTCACAAACCTCTCTTAGTGGCATTTCATCAAACAACTAACATGCATAATTTGAACAATGAAATACATGAGTAATGGCTTAGGTTTGGTACCAAACATGTGTGTATGTGTCCACTTAAGCTTTTCAGCATGATGCAAAAATTAACTAGTAACGGAATCTGCATTTAACAGACTATATCAAATCAAATAGATATGGCTATATTTCTCTCAAAAGGCTTCGTCGTGGAAGACGAGTTCTCTGCAATTAAATGATATGTGACAAAAAGATAATCCATGGTTATTGCCCAAGCCCTTGAAGTAGCTAATGAACATGACTCCACCTTGGGTACAAGTGTATAAAAGCCAACCAGTAATTTAATAACTATTGTTCACCAACAATTAACAACACAAATCATGATCAGTTTTAACATAGTTTCTAATAAATTTGTTACCACAGGTTTTCAGGAACACCACATTTTTCCAAGGCACTTGATTGAATACGGTATCAAAAAGTAACATCATTATAGGGATGACCAAAACTGATTTTTTTTTTTACAGAACATATCAAGTCTCTTAGGAATCAAGTATATTCTACACAAAGCACTTGGTATTCATATCCCTATAGAAATTTTTAAGAAAATCTGCCACAGTTAACTTATACAAAGGAATAGGGAGGAAGGGAATGGAGACGTGAGAATGAGAGGCAAGAAGAAAATCGGGAAAAAGAAAAAGAGGGAGAAGAAAAGGAAATAGGGCATACCTGCTGCTATGGAAGAAGAATGGTCGGCCAAGGTAAGGATCCCGGCGGCTAGGTTCGGTCCAGGTATGTGAAGCCAAGAGCGATTCGGGTAGAAGATTTCTAGCCTCGAGCAAGAAGGATCGCCAAGGAGGGGGAGTTCTGCCCTTGGTTCGGTCCAAAACAGAGGAGAGGAGGGGCAGCCTCCACTGGCTTGTGCGAGGGGTAGAGAGCGAGCAAGGAGGCCTCGGTCCAGGCTACGTCCGGACGAGAGCCGAGAGAGAGAGAGAGAGATCGGGGGCTTCGGCCTTGGAAGAGAGGGCGACCGAGAGAGGGAGCTCAGGTGTGAGAGCGTCGGCGTCGGGTTTCCTTGCAAACGGAGGAAGACGAGAAGACGAAGGGGGCTTCGGCTCTTCTTGTTCCGAACGGGAAAGATTGAGAGGGAGACAAGCAGGAGATTTCAAGTACGACTCCAAGAATGGGAGAGACGGACAGAGCTTCGGCTCCTTAGGGATCTCGAACGGAAGAGAGAGGGAGACCGAGCATGGGGCTTCGACTCTTCTCCGACTCAAAGAGGACGAAGAGGGTTAGCGTTCCTCTTCTCTAGGGCACGCGAACCAGAAGAAAACCGAAAGGGGGAGAGGGACGTCTGTGCCAAAAATCCCCAGAGAGAGGGTTCCGGCCTCCATGAGAATGAGCCAATCCAAGACTTCATCCTAGCCTTCTAACGTCTCCTGACGTTCTGCTTTGCTCGAAACATCAAAATAGCTCTGTGATATTCTGCTTATCCATAAAGTCGTTCAAATCGACTGCTAATTCAAGGGCTCACACAACTAGAGCTTGCAGCCGCAGCAAAATTCGGATTTCGGGGACATCTAAACCGTCGAAACCTTTGCCCGACAGAGTAAATGGATTCAAATTGCCTTGATTTAAAAGTGGGCTAGGCTCAATCGATTTGATCAAATCAAATCAAAGACGATTCAGGTCAAATTGAGCTCGTTGTAGTCAAAATAAATTGTTTGGACTTGATCGAATATGATCGAATCTAATTTGACTCAATTCGGATCTACTCGAGTTCGAATTGGGCTCGACAAGGTCTAATCGTGTCGATCGAAAATGCTCGAGCGAAAATAGAGGTCAACAACGCCGTCCTTCTGATCTTCGTCGTCAGACTACAGCCTTTTCGACCTCCGTCGCCCGCCGACTACGGTCCTCCTGACTTATGTTGTGAGATCTCGTTCCCTTACTGTTCCTCTCTGAATTGGATTTTCCTCCCAGGATCGGCCGGGACGATTTTGATATCGTCCAGGCCGATCAGTGCATTGAAAACAGCTGATTTCTGGAGTGTTTTCTGGAGTGATTTCTGGACTGGATCGTCTAGGCCGATTTTGGATCGTCTTGGGACGATCAGATACGACAAGAATCCAGAGAGCAAAATCGAAATTATCGGCATGAGGAATCGTCCGGGCCGATTTGATTTTGTTCTGATCGGCCAGGACGATGTGGCGATCGGCCGGGCCGATCAGACTAATGTTATAAGCAAATCAGCTCGTTTTGAGGAGAGAGAAAACATTTTTATAAAACGAAAATATCTGAGGAGAGAGAAAGAGAAAGGAAAAGAGAAGGAATCTTGGATTTCGGAGGCCGCGGAGCGCTATTGAAGATCTCGCGGTAAGGACTCCGAATCCTATTTCTGTTTTCAGAGATATTGATTTTTGATCGAGTTGTGCACTGTTTTGTGTTTCTGTAGTCGAATTTTGGACCCGGTTTTGTATTGACACAACTTTCACCGCACAACTTTTAGAATGTTATAGATTTGAATATTGTACACGATTTGAGTATTTTCTACGAAGATTTTACCGATCGGAATTGGTTCTACGCGATTTTAATTGAATAGAAAAATATCAGGATGTTATTTGATATGGATTCAGTAGAAGAATAGTCTTATATTGTTGTCGTGAACATTCTATTGTAATTTGGTGAATTGTGATTTTGAAGGATTTTTGTGTAAATTTGATAGACTGCCGTTACTCTGCCGAAATTTCGTACGATTTCCGATTTTTCTGAGATTGATAGATTAAATAGATATGCATATGAATGTTGATATGATTGCTCTAGATTGTTCTTATATTGCCTATTGAATTGACTATTGAATTGATCATTGATTGATTATTGATACTGGAACACAAGTGGAACCTGGTTGAACGTTGGTTGGAGATTGAATTGACCTGTACAGGATGGTGGGCCGACGGGCTTTCCTTTAAACATTGATTATGGATATATGGATGGGAGTCATAAGGAGTTCTTATAGATATGCCGACGGGCGGCCGACGGGCAATAAAGTGACGACTCTCTTTTTTTATTGAAACCAACGTATGGATATCTACAACAGCAATATGGATTCTACAACAGCAACATAGCCAGTTGATTGTACTTGTCCAGTATTATTGTATTGAATGCATGTTTACTGTATTGACATACGGATCGACTGCTTTATCGATTTCTGCTTTATTGATTTGATTGGATTGATGGATTTTTTCTTTTACTGTACGGTTTCATTGATTGATCGCTGAGCATTGATATTACTGAGCATAGATATTGACATGAATGGGTATAGATATTGTATTGATTCATTGATGCTATGGACATGGATACTATAGATTCCTTGATCTTATTGATTATAGATTCATTGATACTATTGCTTCTGCACCATATGAACCTGTTGCATTTGATTCATTGCTAGTATAGATTGAGCTTTATTGTATTGCTTTTCTAATTGATTTGATCGATTGATTCGATACGATTGATTTGACTGATTGACGGATTCTTCTGAGCATTGACGTATTGATTTATTGAGTTTGATTTATCGATTCTTCTATCGCTGCATCGACTATTGATCTTATCAACTATTGATTTCCGTACTGCATTGACTACTGAATGGATTTCCGTATTGCATAGACTCATTGACCATTGACTGTTATGGATTTGATTGACTGACATGCATATTGATAGCAGTGCCGTGCTTTGATTCCAGTTATAGGTAATAGGTGACCTGCTGGGCTTTGTAAAGCTCATTATATGTGGTTGATATTTTCATGTCAGGGCAAGGGAGCAGGAGATAGAGATTGATCCGGATCTACAGGTTTTAGTTCTTTTGATGGATTTTGATTCTTTTGTACTCAGGACAGGATAGATTTCAGTACTTGTGAGTATAGTGTAGTTCCTGAGTATTGTATATGATGTTTTGAGATATGAATCGACTTGTACATTGATGTTTTAAATGTTATAGATGTTGATAGACTGTTTGTTGACGTTATAGATGACTCTGGTAAATGGTCGGATTTATTGAAATTCTTTCCAAGTTAGATCTTGGGGCATCACATATGTCACCCGTCGACTACGATCCTCCTGACTTACGTCTCCCGCTAACTACAGTCCTTCCGACCTCCGTCGCCAGCCGACTACAGTCCTCCTGACTTACGTCGCCCACCGACTACAAGCCTTCCGACCTCCGTCGCTCGCCGACTACGGTCCTCCCGACCAAACGAACATGTCAATAGTGATTCTTTGTATTCATATAATGTAATGTACTCTATAAAATGTACATCAATCTAAGGTCTTCTCTCAAGGAAGGGCCTCATTTGTAATCGACTGCAATACAAGTGGATTCATTCAAACTGTGCTAGGCCCCATGGGTTTTCCCCCTTTTCAGGGGTTTTCCACGTAAAAATTCTTGGTGTCTCATAAATGCTAGACGCTCTCTCTTATCTGATTGCGTGCCGGATTTTCGTACAACGCTAAGACGATAAACTTTATATTTCTCTACCGCCGCGAATACTCTTGGACGCAACAGTGGTCTTATTCATTTGTATCAAAAATTTTGTCTATTTTGTAATAGTTGTTATCATTGTATGTTATGTATTACTAAAAAATATGATAAATGTTTTTATTTAATATAATGCTTCTTATTACATTTTGTCATTTGTTTTATCTGCCTTATAATTTGTTGTATTATAATTATTATGATTATATTCTATTATATCATACTTCACAATTTATAACAAGTTTGGATCATTTTTTAGCATTGTACAAACCTTATTTGATCCTATAAATAAATTAGTTTATAAAATTATTAAACAATATTTTATAAGAACTTTATTAGAATATATTTAAACACTTACACGAATATATCTTTGTCCTTTCATTCATCATATCAAACTATCTTCAAAATTGTGTTAAAGAATGTTTGATTAGTGTTTAAACAAAATTGTATGCATTTTATATCTATTTAAATTATACAATTGTTGTATCATTTTTTTTTATAGTACATACATGCATATAATATAATGTTACATTTAATATATGTCATATCATTTTTTTTTATTAATAGATATATCACAGATACATCATTGAAAATTATCTTGATTGGACACAAATTTCGATGCATACAACAACAGCAACAAGCTTTTATCGCACTACTTGGGACATATCTCGATGCATGCACATTTGAATTGAAAATTTACAAAATTAATTTAATGGTCGCCTAAACTCTGTTTCAATAAACTTACTTCCAAACTGAATAGATCAATGAGACGAACCCAAGGATATTAAAAATGGTCCCATCCAATCTAAATGAACCCAAATCGAGCACTTTAAGCACAATTGGAAACTTTATGGCATTAATTAGATGATCATATGATCTTCAAATTTGTCATGCTTATAGTCAAATTGAACATCTCAATGAGACAACTTAATGAGCCCAAAAATACTTAATTCTAACATCATTAATGCACTTAAATGCTAAAGAAACTACTTATAATCAAGAGAAATAATATCAGACGCTGATGTAGTGCTATGAATTTTGGATATATTTATGGGGCATACCACTCAAAAAAATCTATAAATAAGCCCCTGCTCAATATATGAGGGGGCATGGGGAGCTTAGAATTTGTCTTAACATTCAAGAGAGCTCTAAAGCTCTAAGAATCCCTGAGCACTACTGTCAAGCCACCGTTTGATAGTTGTCATTGGACCACCACTCGACCAACATCGTAAGGCATCCATCGGACACTGTCGTTGGACTACTGCCCAGCACCGTCATAGGACCATAGCCCAAATGACACCATCGTACCATCACTTGAATGTCGTTGTCGTACAATCGCTCAAACATCATCGTCAAATAACTGTTTACACCCCCATCAGGCCACCACCCAATCTTAATCATCAGACTATCGTCTAATTACCATTATCACATCATCGTTCTTCAACAATTGTCTCCCAACTCTGGACCTTTGTCCTCTATCACCCAACTATGATTATGTGAAACACCTTAAGTAAAAGAAGCTAAACTCTTAAACATTAATGTGCATTTTGGTGTAATAGTTGTAATTTTATTAAGAAATTCTAAGACTAGGCGCACTCGTATGGGAGAAATCCTGGGATAAGTGGCCTCCTGGAAAGTTACACCAACATGACAAAGCCATGAGGCCATTAAGCCAAAGAGGATGATATCTCGATGGTTAAGAATGGGCTATTTAGATATTCTCCTTCCATTATCGCCCAACTATAATCCTTGAATCATAGTTGCTTGACTATATTCCATCGGTCTACATCACTTGTAAATTACAATTCTCTAACCACTGTCACCCGACCATGGCTCTCTAACCACACTAGTTCGACTATAATCCTTCTAACCACTGTCGCTCAGTTATGGTCCTCTGATTACTATTGATCGATTAAAATCCTCCAACCTCTATTGTCTGCCAACTACGATCCTCCAACCGACCTCCATCACCCATCTAGTATGGTTGTTTGACCACTGTCACCTGACTACGGTCCTTTGACTACATCAACTAACTATTGTCCTCTGACCTTTGTTGCTTGTCTACAGTTCTTCGACCTTGGTTGTCGAACTATAGTCCTTCCGGCCAACATCAACCAACTATGATCATTCCAACCACTGTTACCCCATTATGGACCTTCCAACCACAATCAAATGACTGTCATTCTTCGACCTATAATATTTTTACCCTTGTCGTCTAGCTACTACAATGCCTATTGACATCATCATCCACTTATAAGATCAATATATATCATCGACATTAACTCTAACTCCCAACCTTAGCACTAGGATTTATGTTGGATTTATGCCAATTGCTCTTCCAACTTCAACCAAGTAGTATGCGCTTCAAATTGTATCAATGTCGTCGCTCAAGGAAAAGTATTATTTGTAAACAATAATAAATAATAGTGGAATCACTTTAATTGGAGCATGTCTTGTGGTTTTTCCCTTTTATGAATTTTTGTAAAAACTCTAGTGTCACTTACAATTCTTGCACTATGTACTTATCTATGTGTGTGGTGGATCTTCTGAAAAGCTAGTATGTTAAATTATTTATCTCTCTGCCACTGCAAATGTTCCAGCACATATGATCTCATATTTATCTCATATTATAGGATTAACAACTTAGATCAATGCATTTAATAAACAATTAATCAAGGAATAAAAAGGGCTATGCAATTTTTTTAAAAGTAAAATTTTTGTTATTTATTTTAGAATTCAAAATGAATTTTAAAATAATATATATATATATATATATATATATATATATATATATATATATATATATATAGAGAGAGAGAGAGAGAGAGAGAGAGAGAGAGAGAGAGAGAAATTTAAATATTATGTATATTTACTTGAAAGATAATATCAAATGGGACTTTGTAATGAAATTTTACTTGTAATAATTCTCACTTTGAAATAGGAAAAAGAGGAGAATGACATATCGAGTGCTGGTTTGGAATATAAGGAGGAATAAGATAACTTCAATAAGTATTTGGGATGATTATATTAAGATTTCTCAGACAAAAAAATTGGCAAAGATCGATAAAAATAAAAAACATGAAATCAGCATAATTCCAGCTTGCTTATATTGTTCGGTAGTAATGGCCCATTTTCACAATAATTAATAACATCATTACAAATGAGGACGTCATTAAATTTAGCTTTTGGGTAATACTTTCAATACGCATTGATATGACATTTAAATTGAATTATTTAAGAATTAAATTTAGAGTTTAAACTCCTGTTTAAGCAAATTTATAATTCAATAATTCTATTGGCATTAAGGAACTTAAATGCTAATTAAATGATCTATGATCAAAAGATTCAATATGAGCAACCAAAGAGAGTGTTATGAAACTCTGTTTAAGTTATCAAAATGTCACACTCATAATATTATAAATATACATTCATTCTCCATATAAAAGCGACTTATTCTTGATATTGGAAGGAGCTTGGTGATTTGAAGAACTCTAAAGCTCAATTCAACATTCGACGAGGATGATCACCACTAGCCACTATTGCGACTAATTGTATCGCCTAACAACTATTATCTAAGTACTACAATCCGACCATAGTTGTCCGACTAACATCGTCCGAGTGTTGTTATCGTGCTATCACCACTCCTAAAATATGTACTACAACTATATGAGTTTAAGCAAGTGCTTTCAACTTTATCATTCCATATGCTCCAACTGTGAGTAATAGTACACTTACGTAATTTTAAGTAAATATTTTTTTTTTAGTTGAATCAAGCCTTGGGAATTTTTTAGTTTTTGAATTTTTTCACATAAAAACTCTCATGTTACTTATATTCTTATATTTTATCTATGTGCACTAGTTCTTTGTGCAAAACTAAAATGTAAACTATTTTTGAAACGCTACAAAAAATTGGCTTGAACAAGCACGAATCTCGAGGAATATTCAAGTTGAAAACTTTCAAAATTAAATTTAGGACCATTTGAACTCCAATATTAGCAAACTTATAGATAAATCAAACATCTCAAGGAGACAAACCAAACGACACCAAAATTGGTCCAATACGAGCCCAAATGGGTCCAAATCAAGGAACCGAACCACATTAATTTAGAAGATTCAAAGAATAAATTGGATGACCGTTGACCTCATTCCATGCATGGGGTTCATTAATGAAAACAAAACCCAAAATCAAGATCAAATCCAAAATCTCAAATCTAAACTCAAGGCCAAAAGCCCAATTCCTATAACGCTTTTGGGGTTAATTAATTTTTCAATCACCTCAAAACCAAACCAAATGACTTTGGATTCATGATTTTTTTAAGTTGCATATTGATTAGGCACATCTCTAGGGTTAACCCTCCAAATTTGATGCCAATCCAAGATCTCCAACCCCAACATTGAATTGAAATTCAAAGACTGTAAAACCTTCAAATATTTACAACCTATGCCACTAGACTTTTCACCCTATGGAACTTGAACTTGGGACCTCCTCCAATACATTCCGACATGTCCATAGCCAGCCTTATGACATGTTGAACACTTGAACCCATAACTAAACTTTTGGTGGATCCTGATTGACTCAAAGTTAACTATGGGCCCACTCAACCCTATAGCCCCTTAAGGGGAAAGTTAAAGTTTTCCCTAAACTTCAACATGGCTCAATCATATCAAGCCATGAAACCACTTCCAATGCATCCTATAAATTATTATGAGTGCATTGAATCCAAATCCAAGCCTTGTTTTGACCTAGTTGACTAGGTCAACCATGGTTAACCAAAATGTCTCCTTAGGGTTTAAATAGGTTTTTCAAATCAAATGGCATTCCCTTGGCTTGAGACCACCAACAATGGTGTCAAATCAATAAAGTGAATATGTTGGTCCTAACTCCAACCCTTGGTCAACCTTAGTTGACCAAATCAATCATGGTTGACCAAACAAAACCCTACACTAAACATATGTCAAATTCAATACTCCAAGCTTTGCCAAGCCAACCTAAACCCTTGGAGTTGCTCATTAGGTCCCTAAGAATCACCCTTAAGAGGTCCAACCCTTGGGTCCGCTTTGGGTTAGCCACATGGCTTGACAAAAGTGCCCTAAGAGGGTTCTCCATGAGCCAAAACCCAATCTAAGGCAGATAAAACCCAACTAAGGGTTGCACTAGGTTTTCCATGACCCAATACACTTGCCCTAGCTGACCCATGACTTGGGCCAACTTCCAACCTAGGCTTTACCAAGAGAAATTGGCACCTAAATTAGATAGCCCTAGGTCCCTTACACCTCCCATGGTCAACCCATCCCCTAGCTTAACCTGGGTCAGAACCTAAGCTAGCCCAAACCTCCCAAAGTTGGCCAAGCTAAGCCATATTGCCATACAAGCTTAAACAAGCCTAATTGAGCTCACCATCAAGCTCAGGTACTTTCTAGACACCTTTCCAACTAAACCTGGCCCAAGTGGTGGCTGAAAACGGTCAGAGCGAATGAAAATGAGCTTGGGTTGTACTCCCTTCATGAGCCTTGGACAAAGCTTCCCCAGCGCCTGAGCTCGCCTCCTTCTCAGAGAGCTTTCCCAGGCTGTTCCCTCTAGCTAGTGAGCATCCATGGTCCCTTAGGCATGATCACGTCCGTTTATAGCCATGGACGAAGCTTGGGCATCCCATTCCAAAGTGCCCCATTTGGTTCTCTCATTTTGAAAACACTCCCCAGAGTTCCTGGAATAATTTCCAAGGCTCCGGAGTTATCTTCCTTGCTCTACTGATCGGTTCGAGTGAGCTCCGACGAAGTCCTTCCATCCTCCGCTCAAAGTCATACTTTCGGTGTTCCTCTGATCACGACATCTGAAGGAGAAGTGTTCCTAGATGACGTCTCAAGCTACCTGATACAAAACACCAATGGTTGGAGCTCTTTATGAGGTAAAATTTTATTCTTGAGATCATAGAAAATTCTATATAAAAATTTTATCATTATTTTAATCGAGAGTATTCGTAGAAAATTCAATGCTCCTACGATGTTCTTAACTTTGAAGGCCTACCTTCATATGAGATTTAAGACCCCGGAAATAATCAAACTTCCTTCTATTTAGCTCCGAATAGAATGAAGAAAAAAATTATTTTCTTTGAGAAAATTAAAATCATAGACAATCATAATCTTCATATTCAAACCATGGATAATAATTGATATTTTCTTTCCCGAGAGAGATATCATTTATGAACATGTCCTTTAATATGAAATTAATGACAACACATCCAGATTATTCTTCCCCCATTTTTCAAATGAATATTTGTTCGAATATCATTTTGATCATATGTAGTTCCTTCTTAATTTTGACTATCATAATTATGATGAAATTTATAATTTTTTATTCTAAATTTATTAGGGAATAATAATTTTATCTTCCAATATGATATATCATTTATAATGATGTGTTCTATTTCAGAACAAAAATTATAAAAACAAATTTTTCAAAGAAAATATAGTTACAATTGCTTTGCACTTTTCAACAAAACTTACAAATAATAGCCAAATTATATCCAAATATAACATACTTATAGTCGAATCGAGCAGATCAAGTAGAAGAATCCAACAAATCCAATTATGTTTAATTCTAACGTTATTAAGGCAATTAACTATTTAATGAATGCTCTATGATCAAGGGAATCTATATGGGGCACCCGATGGAGCACTCTGAACCACCTCTGGATCTTCTTCATAGTTATGGGACATGTCACTCTCAAAAATCTATAAATAGACATATATTATCTTTATAGAGAGAGCTCTGAGGCTTTAAGGATCCTAGAGTTTTATCGAAGCACCACCACCGACGAACCTCCGTCAACCACATTCGAAACACCGCTTGATCTTCATATTCTATTTGTGATACACGCGGCATTAGCCCCCTCCCGATCAAGGTATAATCAATTACATGGGTATTCAATTCGACCTCTTCAACTCATCCTAACATCATCAATTAATGCTCTAACAAATAATCTCGGATAGGTTAAGCATCTTTGGTGAATTCCCGTCATCAAGTAATGCTTTAGAAAATAACCTCTGATAGGTCCAACATCTTTAATGGATTTATCTCGATCTCTTTCACATAGGTTAATGTCATCAAATAATGCTATGATAAATAATCTCAAATAGTTTAAACATCATTATCAGATTCCCTTGACCTCTTTCATATAGGTTAACATCACTAGGCAATGCTTTAACAAATAACATCAGATGGGTCAAACAATCTTGATGAATTCATCTAAACTTATTCCACACAAGTTAACATCAACAAGCAATGCTCTCACAAATAACCCTGAAAATCTTAAATATTCTTAGAGGATTCTCTCTACCTCTTTCTTAAAGGTTACTGTCATCGAGAAATAATCTTACAAATAACATCGAATAAGTCAGACATCTTTGATGGATTTGTCTCAATCTCTTTCATACATGTTAACAGCATCAAGTAATACTCTGACAGTTAATCTCAAATAGGACACATTTTTAGTGAATTTATCTCAATCTCGGTCATACATGTTAACATTATCAATCAATACTATGACAAATAATCTAGGATAGATCAAACATATTTGGTTGATTTCTCCCGACTACATTCATGCAGTTTAATGTTATCAATCAATTATCTAGCAAACAATATTGGACATATTTAACATCCTTAGTGAATTTTATCTGCCGCTTTTACAAAAGGTTAATATCATCAAGAAATGCTCTGAAAAATAACCATGGAAGAGTAAAACATCTTTGATTTATTTCTCCCAACCTCTACCACAAAGCTTAACAATATTGAGTATCATTCTGGCAAACAATCTCTAATTTGTCAAATAGCTACAGTGGATTTATTTCGACTGTTTAGCACCATGAAGTAATTCTTAGTAGATTTTTTTTAACCTCTTCTATATATCACTTTGAAGCATCCATCTTCAACCCCTTCTTCAAGGAAAGATTAAAACCTTTACTCAATTGGTATCATTACTGTATCGATATCATTAATTTATAGTTACACAATGCAACAACTAATTTCTAAAATTACATTACTTGTCATATTTAAAATTAAAAAAAAAAGAATAATAATGCACATAATATGATAGCTTTAAATTTTTTTTTTAATTAAAATTCCATGCCAAATGACAATCATCTAATGTGCCAATTGTCATCTCTTAATCACATAGACCAATTTAGTATTATAAAAATATATCATATTTCTAATCAATATTTAATGAATCGGTCAAATTTCAAGCCAAGCATCTTTGTATAAAAATAAATTTATTTTAATTTGAATTCAATTAAATTTATAATAAGCAATCCAAATTCCTAAGCTAATTTACACGTATATGATAGGTCAACATTTTGAAGCTTCCTATGAAGTGTGGTCAAATTGCAGGCCTGAGTGGACACGTTCGTCATTTCTTTAAAAGTTGGGGGCATTTAGAAACTGGCTCTGCTTTCCTTATTTAAAATCGCACGCTTACGTGCAGAAAAGAAGGCAGAAAAGAGGAAGAAAACGGAGCAGAGAGAGAGAGAGAGAGATGGAATTTGGAGATGGTGAGTTTGGATCCTCTTCTTCTTCTTTTTCATCAGTAAACTTCTGTAGAATATGCCTTGAAGAAGAGGATGAGAAGTCCTCAAGCATGGAAACTCCCTGTTCCTGCTCTGGAACTCTCAAGGTAACTAGCATAGACGAAGAGGAAGAAAGCCTTTGTTCTTTCAATTGATTAATCAAATTGCTGTACTTTCTATAAAGAAGTTTGAGTTCTCTTTAGTATTTTTCCTTAGTTGAGTTTCTTCTTTTTCAGTTTGCTCACAGAAGATGTATACAGAGGTGGTGCGACGAGAAAGGGAATAACGTCTGCGAGATTTGTCTCCAGGTTTGAATCCATATGGATTTAAATTTGAATTCCACGCGCGAAAATTTTCACTGAACTGAAATTTGAATTCTCCAACTGATTTTTCTGGCTGGCAAATTTTCAGCATTTCATCTTTTTGGTATGGAACTTTGTTGGATTTGAGACTTGGCTTGCTATTCTGTTTTTATGCTCTTTGGTCTATTGGATAATATCTTGTTTATATTCTGTCCTTTTTTTCAAATAATTTAAAACGTTATTTTGTTTTTAAATAATGGACATAACAAAGTTTTGTTTTGGAAGCTATATTATGATGTAAGATGGTTTCTCAACTGATATTTTTGCTTAAAACTTGGCTTCTCTCTCTTTCGGAAGTTTGCAAGGCTGAGTTGCTTCAAAGCTTAGAACTTTGACATAGTCATTTACTCGATTCTTAAGCAACAACCATAGGCATATATATATATATATATATATATATATATATATATATATATATATATAGAGAGAGAGAGAGAGAGAGAGAGAGAGAGAGAGAGAAAGAGAGAGAGAGAGATTAGTACTAAAGTACAAATGTTTGTAAATTTAGATAAAATTAATATGCTCAAATTTGGGAAAAATTATTAAATGCGGAGACTGGACGTAGCACGCATTCGGACTCCAATGAAATGAAGCCACATGATTTGTACATATTATGTGTACAACTTGTACACAAGATGTATATAAAAGAAAATTATACACACCATATGTACAAATCACATGGCTTCATTTCATTGGAATCTGGACGAAAGTTACGTTCGGACTTTGTACATAATAATTTCTCCAAATTCGGACCGATAGGAAGAGAAAAACTCTATGACCATCCGTACTATATATTTAAAAAGTCATTGCTATTTTCACTTAATTTATTCTTATTTCATCAATTTTGCAGAAATTTGAGCCAGGCTATGTTGTAGCCCTTCCTCCCCCTACTAAGCCCCATTTAGTTGATGTTGTCGTCAGCATAAGGTAAATTTGTCTACTCTTTGTGTTGTGATTTTCTATATAAAGAATACTCTCTCTCCTCTCTCATTCACTTTAATTTGAACTATTCTCTTCTCTTTCTCTCTCAACTTTTAATTTGAATTATACTCTTTTTCTCTCTCTACACTTCAGTTTCAATTATTTCCCAAAAATAGTGCCCATATCTTCTGTGTCAATTAAATATTTTTACACCCCTTGCTTTCAATCTAGTATTAGTAATATGCTTAAGTAGAAAACCTACTGGAATGGGCACAAACCCTAAAGTGGTAGAAGGCTAGATTCCTTGCTTTTTCTTTTTAAGCCAACTTCCACGCCTGCAAAAGTAGCAACAAAAGAATTCACATCAAATGATACTAATAAAGATTGAAAAAATGTCAGACGAAGCTTGGAGGCGACAAGGCACAACCACCATGAGCCTGAGAGCCATACTGTACTATTCATCAGAAGCAGCGAACCTGAAAGAGAGTACATTGTGTCATCACAAGCATACAATCGTAGTGTGACATTGTGCAGATTAATAGTTTTGATGGTGAGTGATTTCTCATATTAAAATTAATATATTTTGATTTTGGAACTAAATAATACAAACTCTTTGTACAGTTTACAATCAGTCTTTTAGTCAGACAAGTCTTTGTTCTGCAATTTGAGAATGCTGAAGACTTTGCATTCAGTCTGGCAACAGTGAGTATTGTGTATTTTGTTTTCTAAAGGATATTTCGTTTGGGACGGCTTTTTTATTGCTTATTAAAGCAGCTTTATAGTATAAAAATTTTATTTGTTATACTAAAAAGCTGCTTTAAAAGCAGTAAGAAAACCGTCCCAAACGAAATCAGAATCTATCAACTAATTTTAAAACTTGAGATCTTATTGTAGGTATTTATTCTGCGATCAGTGGGTATTTTGTTGCCTTTCTGCTTGCTAATGCGTCTGATCACTGTCATCCAGAATGCACAAAAACTTCAGTTTCATGTAAATTTCATCTCCTAAATTCTGTAAATTTTCTATAGTAAATATTGGCTTCATCCTTACATTTGTTGATTCCATCATCATTCTTATCTTCCAATTTACATTTTGTTATTATTATTAGCAGGACAATGAGGTCTTACAAATCCAGGAAGTGGAAAATGATCTGGAGCAGCAGTAGGAAGGACTTGGATAAAGCTCTTGATAACAAGCCAAACACGTTTACAAACATATACACTAGGCAGAAAAAAGTAGGGGGGAAATGATCATGATTAAACAATAGAAAAGCTTCACTTTTTTGTTTCTGTCCTTGAACCATTGAGGGCCAAGCCTGGGAGTAAAGTCTCACTGTCCCTGGAAACAAGAAAACCTGAAGAATTGGTTGTTCATTGTAATTTGAAGAATTTCATTATGATTGATTCAAATGCCTACAGTATTAAATCACTTGTTTATCTAACAACTGGAGCTTTTGCTTGATATGTCTTTGCAAAGATGACTGATTTTGAATTAAAGAATCTTTCAAAAGATATCACTGGCATCCAAGCACAAAGCTTAGAATGATCCTTGCACTTAACTTGGATCCAAAGCTACTTACAAAGAAAGAAGAGGGTAAGCAGGCCTAGGAGGGGCAAGCGGAGACTCGAGGAGAGGCAAGCAAAAAACTTAAAATAAAAGCATTCATTATTCTTAAAGATAAATAAAGGTACAAATAAAAGGAAAATGCATAAATAGCTGAATAAAAGGTAAATATATAATGTCATGATGATGTCCATTACTTATGATTACAACTAATAAAATCTAAGACAAAAATTCCAAATAATGCAACTAAATTATTTCTTTGCCATGCTATATTTACTAAATGGTGTTAAATTGATTGTTATGTTACCCAAAGGAGGGAGAAGCTAACCCATGAAGAGTTAGAATGGCGGTACTAATTAACTGTAAGATGTACGATGAAGCGATTGATTCTTGTATCATTTAACAAAGAACAATCTCCCCAACAAATAAGGTATTGTCGGGACCATGACAAAGCCAAAAGAACCTTAGGCAAGCTTGTACAAGCATGTTATAACATAATTTTGGGGCTTAAAAGTTCCCCAATATAGCAAAATATTTTCAATATTAAAAATAAGGCTAATCACCTATCAAACATCAAATTTAAAAAAAAAAAAAAAAAAAAGTATTTGAACTACCTTCCTAATAATTTGATAAGGATCATATGCCCTTGTTACTCCCATGAGCCTATGAAACTTAATAACTTACTTTGATGATACTAATTAATATTTTAAAAAATATTAATTTTTATGAATGAGTATAAAATCACTAGAGACAACAACCAAGGATGTAAAAAATGGACAATCATTACAAGGGATTGAGGAAAGATAGGCATTGTTTTTCCATTTTTGTCAAATGTTAAAAACTCAGTAAAATATGAATATTGTCTAATATATATATATATATATATATATATATATAATTTTATTTTTGAAATTGAAGAATTGGCTAACTTGTATATACAATCCAAGAACGTATAGATGATATATTTGTACATACGATGACTAATCATACATAAGATCATGATTACTATGGTTGTTGGAATTCAAAAACTACCAATTGGAAAAATAATTGGTGCAAAAAATTTGTAGCAGCCTCATGTAGATTTTCTACTCGCCAAAATCACCTTCTTGAAATGGTACTAGTAGATACAATCAAAATCTTGAATGAGCTGTAATAGCTATAACTCTATATAAAAAATAATTTGCCAAAATATTTTTGAGCTAATTTTACATACGATTTAGTGATTATATTTATGACAAATTATAAAATAAAAAACTGCAGGAAATTTTCCTTTGCAACTATTAGCGGCTACATGGTATTTTGGCATGCATTTGGCAACTAAAAAACCTATAAATATTCGCTCATTTCATGAGGAAAATGATAGGAAATACTTGATTCCAAGTATTTCCTAATCACTTTAGCCAAAGATCTCACAGCAAACTGCTGTCCACAGCAGGAAATCAGCCAAAACAGTGGGAAAACGCGAGAAAAACGATAGAAACACGAAGTAAGGACTTGTATTTTACTAGAAGATGAAAGGAAAATAGCAAAGATACAAGGATCCTCTATTCGAGAGGAGGATCGCACTCTCCCAATCTCTAGAATTCAATCTAGAGCCCTAGCCACCAAAGAAGAACAAGAAAAGCTTTCACAAATTATCTCCTAACCCTAATCCCCCCTTTTCTCCCCAACTTAATGCATACAATTCAAATCTAAAACAAAAGGACCTAATTACCCTTGCTTCCCCTCCTTTTGGCTCCAAGAAACAATTCAAACTTCAAGTGGACCCCACCCCTCTCCCTTCTTCTTGTGTCCGCCGGCCCTCCTGGCGTAGACAAACAAAGCCGGCCCAAGGGGCTGGGCCGGCTGGACCGGTCCTCCTTGGACCGGTCTAACATTACCGCCCTCCCAAAGAACCACCTTGTCCTCAAGGTGGAAGTCAGGAAACTGTTGCTTCATCCGCTCGTAAGGCTCCCACGTGGCCTCGTAGTCAGGGAGGTTCTTCCATTTGATCAAGACTTCAGTTGCTCCGTCCTTTTTCTGACGAACCTCCATGAGCTCCAGAGGTTCCAGTATCATCTCCATCTCTTCCGTTAATGTTCCTGGCAGCTCCGTACTGGTAGCATGATTCCCGATGGCGCTCCTCAACTGGGATACATGAAAACGGGGTGTATTGTCGACGTCGGTGGTAGCTGCAGACGATAGGCCACTGCTCCAATTTTTTCCAACACTTCGTAAGGACCGAAGTACCTTGGAGCAAGTTTCTCATTTCTCCGGTTGGCGATCGTTTTCTGTCGATATGGGCGGAGTTTCAAAAATACCTTCTCGCCCACCTCAAACTGAATATCCCTCCGATGTCCATCAGCCTGTTTCTTCATAATCTGTTGAGCCCTCAACAGATGTCTCTTTAACTCTTCAAGTATCTTATCCCTCTCCTCCAAATACTCCTCGACGGACGACACGGGTGTACTGCTACTCTCAAAATGCACCAAGTGGGGCGGGTCCCTTCCATACAATACCTTAAATGGAGTCATCTGAGAGGCTGAATGAAAAGAAGTGTTGTACCAGTACTCGGCCCATGATATCCATTTTGCCCATAGCTTGGGTGTTTCTGATACGAAGCATCTTAGATACGTTTCCAAACTTCTGTTGACCACTTCTGTTTGTCCATCCGTCTGTGGGTGGTACGCCGTGCTTCTCTTTAGTACTGTCCCTTGTAGTCTGAACAACTCCTTCCAGAAATGGCTGAGGAATACTTTATCTCTGTCTGATACTATCGCTTCTGGTACTCCGTGTAGTCTGACTATTTCCCTGATGAAAACTGATGCTACCGTCACTGCGGTGTATGGATGGCGGAGAGGAATAAAATGAGCATATTTGCTCAATCTATCCACTACTACTAGAATCACCGTGAATTCCTCAGAACGGGGTAGCCCATCAATGAAGTCCATGGATATCTCCTCCCAAACTCGTCCTGGTAATGCCAAAGGCTGCAGTAACCCTCCTGGTGACATGGCCATATACTTATTCCTTTGGCAGATCTCGCACCTGGATACCATCTCTTCCACATCTCTGTGCATACCTTTCCAGTAAAGCTCAGCTGCTAGCCTCCTATAGGTCTTTAGCACTCCTGAATGACCTCCCACTGCAGTTCCATGAAACTCCTGGAGCAATTGTGGAATGTGTACTGAAGTTCTGGGCAACACAAACCTCCCTTGATACAACAATCTCTCCCCCTCCAGTGAGTACCCTGGATGGCTCCCTTCTTCTTTCACTAGCTCAGCTCTGATCTTGCTTAATTCCCCATCTTTAGCACTCTCCTTCTTTATGGCTTCCCAATCTAGCATCATTGGGATTGACACAGCTACTGTCTGCAACTCGCCCATGCACCTGGACAAGGCGTCTGCTGCCTTATTTTCTACCCCAGGTCTGTACTGAATTTCAAAATCATACCCGAGCAATTTTGATAGCCACCTCTGATGCTCCTCGGTCACCATGCGTTGCTCCAACAAATATTTCAGGCTCCGCTGATCAGTCCGGACGAAGAAATGCCTTCCAAGTAGGTAGGGACGCCACTTTTGAATGGCCAAAACAATTGCCATCAATTCCCTCTCATATACAGATTTCAGACGGGCTCTGGCAGTCAACACTTGGCTGTAATAAGCAATGGGCTTGTGGCTCTGCATCAGTACTGCTCCCAGCCCGTATCCTGAGGCATCTGTCTCCACAATAAAGGCCTGAGTAAAATCCGGTAAAGCTAAGACCGGGACTGTGGTCATAGCTTTCTTCAACTGCTCGAATGCCGTAGTAGCTGCCTCCCCCCATAAGAATCCATCTTTCTTCAACTGCTCAGTGAGTGGCCAGGCTATAGTGCTGTATCCCTTTACAAATCTTCTATAGTATCATGTAAGCCCTAGGAACCCCCTCAGCTCCCTTAGATTTTTGGGCAAAGGCCACTTAAGCATGGCTTCAATCTTGGACTGATCTGCTGCTACCCCTTCCTTGGATACCACATGACCCAGGTACTCCACACTGGTTTGTGCGAAGCAGCACTTCTTCAAGTTAGCTCTCAGCTGGTGCTCCTAGAGAACCTCTAACACTTTCTTTAAGTGCCCCCAGTGTTCTTCCTCCGTTCTACTATATACTAATTAAGATGTCATCGAAGAATACCAAAACAAATCGCCTTAGATATGGTTTGAAGATCATATTCATGAGTGCCTGGAAAGTGGCTGGGGCATTGGTGAGGCCAAATGGCATCACCAGGAACTCATAGTGACCCTCATGAGTTCTGAAAGCGGTCTTGGGCACATCTTCTTTCTTCATTCGGATCTGATGATATCCAGATTTCAGGTCGATCTTGCTGAAAATCACCGTTCCACTCAATTCATCCAACAATTCGCCAATCACTGGTATGGGAAACTTATCAGGTACCGTTTCCTTGTTGAGTTCACGATAGTCTACACAAAACCGCCAGCTGCCATCCTTCTTCTTCACCAATAAAACAGGACTAGAGAACGGGCTGGTGCTGGGCTTGATGATCCCTGCTTCCAGCATTTCTCTGATCAACCTTTCTATTTCATCCTTTTGAAACTGGGGGTATCGATAAGGTCGCACGCTGACCGGCGACACTCCCTAACTTAATGTGATGGCGTGCTCCTGCTCCCTGGGTGGGGGTAACCCTAGAGGGGGTTGAAAAACCTCCTCGAAATCCTGGATCAAAGGTTGCACCGAGATGGGTATGTCTCCCCCTTCCTCCCCACTCGCTCCCTCTAAGCTATGTAATTCCACCAAGTAGTCTCCCCCTTCTTCCTGAATTGTTTTGATTAGGGATTTTAGAGAAACCCCTGCTTTGGTCAGCCCGGCATCCCCTTGGATCACCTTTTTCTTTCCCCCTTTTTCCAACTCCATTCGCAGTGTGCCCCAATTGATTTTGGTTTCCCCAAAGTTTGTAACCACTTCATCCCTAGGATGACATCCGTACTCCCCAGTTCCAGGGGAAGGAAGTCTTCCTTCACTTGTATGCCTTGAATTTTTAGAACCACTCCTTTACAAACTCCTCTCCCCATCTCCACCTTTCCCGTGCCCATCATCACTCCATAGCCTCCCGTATCCACTAACTTCATCCCCAATAGCTCCACAAGTTGGGTGGAAATGAAATTGTGGGTTGCCCCACTATCAATCAACACCACGACCCCACGGTCAGCTATCTCTCCCTTCACCTTCATAGTGTGACTCGGGGTGAATCCCACTACAGAGTTAAGAGAGACTTCTGCCACATCCAGATGCATCTTCTCTTCCTCCTCCACTTCAGACTTGCTCCCATCTTCCTCCTCGTCTTCCTCGTTATCACAAACGAGGAGAACCTGAAGAGTTCTGTCTCTGCACTTATGCCCTGGCATATACTTCTCGTCACATCGAAAACATAGCCCCTTTGCTCTAGTCTCCTGCACCTCCTTCTCAGACAGCCTCTTGAACTGTCCCCCAATACCTCCCCCACCAGATCTCTCCTTGGGCACCTCCCTCTGGCTCCCTGGGGCTACCCCTTTTGAGGGTAGTACAGCGGTAGTCATCTTGTACGATCCCCCCGAGTAGTTGCCTCGAGCCCCTCTTTCCGATCTCTTCTGATCTTCCACCAATTGCGCAAGCTCCATAGCCTTGCCTAAGTTCCTTGGCTCCAGCACCCGAACAGCTGTTCTTATCTCCGGTTTGAGCCCTTTCATGAAATTCCCTTCCAGGGCCGATTCAGAGATATGACCCAGACGGCTAGCCAAGTACTCGAATCTGTCCCGGTAGTCGGCCACGGTCCCCTCCTGAGTCAGAGCAAAGAACTGTTCATAGAAGTCTCCTCCCCTATCGGCTCGGAAACGTTCTAATAAACAATCCTTGAACTCTCTCCAGTTCCTGATAGGCTCTCTCCTGTCTCGCCATTGATACCATGCCAACGCCTTCCCTTCCAGACACAATCCTGCCGCCGTCAGCTTCTCTTCATCTGTCAACCCGTTGACAGCAAAGTAACGCTCCACCTTGTAGATCCAGCCATGGGCATCTTCCCCCTCAAAGATGGGCATCTTCAACTTCCTCACCTTCGGATCCCTTCCGTTACCCCGGTAATCTCCATAACCTCCCATTCCTCGAAGATGAGGAGCTCCCCAAGTGTCCCAGTCCTCCCTCCGACGTTGATATCCGAGTCCATCGTCATAATCCCCTCTTCCCCTTTCAAAATCAGCACCTCGACGCTGATATTCTTCTCTTCTTTCGCCAAAGTCTGCACTTCCTTCATATTCTCCCCTCCGGCCTTCAAAATCCACACCTCGACGCTGAAAATCAGCACCTCGACGGTCGTTTCCCAGGCTCATCACCTCTCTAGACAGTGGCTCTAGAGGTGGCATGTCATCGTCTCCCTCAAGGATCTCCACAGCCGGATTCCTCCTCCCCCGAAGCGGGTTCGGATTTCCTCCTACGCCATGGTCGCCGACAGTCTCTCTTGCTTCCGACGCCGTCGGATTAGTCTTCATCTCAAGTAATTTCTTCATCATCTCTTCCATAGCCGCGAACCTCCCTTCCAACCTCTCATTGTTGGTGGAGATCTCCATGAATTTCCCCTCCAGATCTGTCTTCAGTTGACCAAACTCGCCTTCTAAAACTTCCACCTTCTTCCCGGCCATCTTTCTTTTAACGGATCCACAAAAATCTTTTTCCGGAGACGACGATCTTGCTGAAATTTCAGAATTTCAGCCGCCGGTGGTCCCGAATCGGTGCTCTGATACCAATTTGATAGGAAATACTTGATTCCAAGTATTTCCTAATCACTTTAGCCAAAGATCTCACAGCAAACTGCTGTCCACAGCAGGAAATCAGCCAAAACAGTGGGAAAACGCGAGAAAAACGATAGAAACACGAAGTAAGGACTTGTATTTTACTAGAAGATGAAAGGAAAATAGCAAAGATACAAGGATCCTCTATTCGAGAGGAGGATCGCACTCTCCCAATCTCTAGAATTCAATCTAGAGCCCTAGCCACCAAAGAAGAACAAGAAAAGCTTTCACAAATTATCTCCTAACCCTAATCCCCCCTTTTCTCCCCTACTTAATGCATACAATTCAAATCTAAAACAAAAGGACCTAATTACCCTTGCTTCCCCTCCTTTTGGCTCCAAGAAACAATTCAAACTTCAAGTGGACCCCACCCCTCTCCCTTCTTCTTGTCCGCCGGCCCTCCTGACGTAGACAAACAAAGCCGGCCCAAGGGGCTGGGCCGGCTGGACCGGTCCTCCTTGGACCGGTCTAACAGAAAACACAATAATTCATCTAATATTTCTCTTACAAAAAACTTCACTCGCAAGGTCGTGACCTACAAATTCTTTATGAGAACTTTTAAATCAAGGATCTTAATCTCAAACACCGCCTTCCACTTATTCAATGGCCTTGGTGAAATGAGCTAAGAGTGGTTTCTTATCACCTTTAAGAGAACCACTGGTTTCTCTTGCTAAAGGACATTTCTATACATGCAATTTGTGAAGGAAAGAGTAATGGAATTCTTGTACAGGAGATCAAACCACTATATCAATATGCATTCTCTATTTACTTTAATTCTTGCATTTTTACTTATTTACAACTTAAAAAATTGTTTTATTTTCATTCCTCAATAACTACACACTTAACTCATGGAATTTCATGGTTTCAAGTTATGGAAGACTTGGATGTCAATATTTGGCAATCCCTCAAAATGAAAAAAAGTAAAGCTTGGTAGAAACAAGATTTAAAAATCCCACCAAGTTTGTCGAAAGAATAGCAATTGATATGCCACTTAGTGAATGGACGCCTGATGAGATAAATCTCGATCAATTGAATGCAAAATCCGTTGCTTTTTTTTCTCTATATTTGTGCACTTAAATTCAACAATTATCTATTAAGTGTCTCTGCTCAAAACTTGCAAGGAGATATGGATTAGTTTGTTTGTCACATATGAAAGAAATAATAAAGTTCTCCAATTCATATTGACATGCTAGTTCATAAATATTAAATATTCTACATTAGACCTGAAAGTCAATATAAAAAAATGTAAAATAGGTTTACTAAAAACATAACTGATTGAAAATCTATTAGTAAAGAGTACTCCAACCAAGAGAAAGCAAGGAAGGTTCTTATGAGCCTTGCTAAAGCAACGGTAATCACGAAAGCACAAGATATCTCTACTTGTTTACTCGATCTTCTACTTGTCGTCACTTATGAATAAAATTTGGACAAGAGAAATAAAGATAAGAACAAAAGAATGCAAAGGCTCTAGCACTCAAACCTCCAGAGTCTAAAGAAATTGAGCAAGAAGAAAATTTAAGTGATGAGGAAATAATACCAATGATAAAAAGATTCAAATCTTATCTCGAGAACAAAAAAAAAATGTTAAGTGGCAAGATGAGAAGAAGCCATCATATGACAAAGGTAAGTCTAGTTTCAATATTGATAAAGAGAAGGATAATATTATTTGTTATGATTGCAAAAAGTTTGGAAGCATATAATAGGATAGTGCAAAACTTGAAGAAGATAAGAAGTAGAGAAGAAAGAAAACAAAGAAGACTCAAAATATTATTTGGGTCAACTCACATTCAGAGTCAACTTCAAGTCAATTAGAAAATGAAAAGCATAATGTAAGCTTCATAGCCAAAGATGGTATTGAAGAAGTCCTAAAAAAGGATAGGCAATAATGAATTTATTTATTAATAATTGGAAAATATGCTAGAAGAAATGAACGATAGTTTTACAAAACTAAAAAAAATCAATTTACAGGAGTATGCTAGTTTACAAATTAGAAGAATGTTTTTTAATGCAAGTTTTGACTTTGATGCTATACACGAAAAAAATGACATGAAAGTTGGGGAATATTTGAAATTCGAAAGAGAATAAGCTATTTTAAAAGCTATAATGAATTTCTAAAATTCACAAGCAAAATCTTCATACAAAACATGGGAAACATCTTAAACCATTGCACAAACAAGAAAAGTTCATTTTAAAATTACAAGTCAATATTCAATGTTATTATTGTAATAAATTTGGATAAATATTTCCTATGTGCAATTTGAGAAAATATCATGAGTAAGGATTTATTTGGTTACCAAAACACACACCTACAAGCTACGAAGCATGCACATTTTTTTTATGTAAAGGGAATCTTAATGTAGAATCTTAAATAAAATAAGCATGTAATTTTTCTTTACAGGTACTCCTTTACAATAAAACTAATTGATGCGTGTGATACCTAATGACATAAAATTCAATCATATTAATAATATTAGCACCGATAGTTGTAAGAAGAATAATGTTTCAAAATAATAAATAAATAAATTATTGGTTTAAGCAACGATTAAAAAGGCGGAAGAGGCGTATGCACTGAGGCGCGACTCAAGGCGAGGCGAAGCATTTGCGCGTTGAGGCTTACGCCTCGTTGGATTCGGCGGAGCGTGCGCTTATTTCGCACGGGGCGTAGGCTTCGGTTCGTAATGCCTCGAAGCGAAACGAGGCACCGCTTCAATTTGTAAGTATATAAACCGAGCGGTGAGAGTCGTATAAGAGTCGAGTATTAGGGTAACATACCTGCTTCTGCTTTGGGTGAGAACTGAAAGGCGAACTCCGCCGACTTCGACGACCACAGTTCGGTCGAGTTCGAACATAGCTGGAGGCGATCGAAGGTAACGATTTATTTCTTCTTCTTCTCTTGCTTCCCGTAATATTCCCGTCATTTGCTTCATGTCTCGCTTCTTCTTCTCCAGCTTCCTGTAATCGAAGGTTCTTTTTTCACGGCTAAGTAATGATATTTCTTCCCGTTATTTGCTTCATGTCTCGCTTCATCAGATTGTACATGCTCGGTACCGTTCAGTACATGCTCGGTACCGCTCAGTACATGCTCGGTACCGCTCAGTACATGCTCAATACCGCTCAGTACATGCTCGGTACCGAGCTAGTACTTAGCGGTACATGCTCGGTACCGACCAGTACCGAGCGTGTACTGCTCGGTACCGAGCGTTATTGGCTCGGTACTTCCAGTACCGCTCGGTAGTACCGCTCGGTACCGAGCAGTACATGCTTGGTACATAGCCAGTACCGCTCGGTACCGAGCGGTACATGCTCGGTACACGCTCGGTACAGAGTGGTACATGCTCGGTACGCTCGGTATTGAGCATATACAACAAGCAGAATTTCAAAATTACTCTTATAATATAATTTTGCGCCCCCGTAAACCCCCGCAGGGGCGTTGCCCCTTGACCTTGCGACCTGACCGGGCAGGTCGAACCCCACCAGGGGGCAGCGCCCCCTTGGACCCCCGGCAGACTGGTATATTTTTGTAGTCATGTTGTTTTATTATTGGTATTTGGTAGTACAAATAATTGTTAAAATATATCCTATTGTTAGCATGACTAGTGGCACAAGAAGGAAAGACCCTGCATGGAAATATGGAACTCAAGTTAAAGTATCGGGTGAAGGTGCAAAGAAGGGATATGTTTATATGAAATGTAATTTCTGTGAGAAACGCATAACTGGTGGCGTCAAGAGATTGAAGGATCATCTAGCCTGCACTCATGTCAATGTGGGACCATGTGCAAAAGTTCCTGATGAGGTGAAGAAGGAATGTACAAATTATTTAAAGAAGTTTGCCACCACAAAGGATGTCACACAAAGAAATATGGAAGAGATGATAGGAAACTCTTCTTACTATGGATCACAGCATGAAGGTTCCAGTATTGGAAGCCATCTAGTTTCTTCTGACCGAGGCAGTCGGGGACCCATGAATAGATTTATGCTAACTATTGATAACGACGAAAATATAAATACTCAGGATATTCAGCCTCCTACAGCTACAAAAGAACTCAGGAACAGAGTTTGTTTGGATATCCCCAGATTCATCTATGAAAATGGGATTCCATTTAATGTTGTTAGGAGTCCGTCGTGGATTAATATGTTACGATCTGTTGGAAGCTATGAAAGAGGATTACAACTTCCAAGCATGTATGAGCTGAGGACTTGGATGCTGAATGAGGAGGTTAAGACAACTTCAAAAATGATGGATGATGTTAAGAAGACTTGGATTGAGACAAGAGTGACAATAATGTCAGATGGTTGGTCAGATGTTCGACATAGAAGTATTATTAATTTCTTGATCAACAATCCATATGGAACAGTTTTTCTCAAATCAGTAGATGCTTCAAGCTTTGTAAAGGATGCACAATTATTGTTTGAAATATTGGATGAAGTTGTGGAGGAAGTGGGAGATGCCTTAGTAGTACAGGTTGTTACTGATAATGCAAGTGCATACAAAGCTGCAGGAAGAATGTTAATGGAGAAGAGGCCTCATCTTTATTGGACTCCTTATGCTGCACATTGTATTGACTTGATGCTTCAGCGGTTGGGACAGTTGCCTCAACATAAATCAGTCATATTGAAGGCCAAATTCGTTAGTAAGTTTATATACAATCATTCTTGGGTACTCAGCTTGATGAGAAAATTCACTGACAAGGAAATTATTAGATATGCTGTTACCAGATTTGCTACTGCATATTTAACATTGCAGAGATTCAAGGAGTTAAGACAACCTTTGGAAGTAATGTTTACTTCTGAAGAATGGGATAAAAGTTCATGGGCCAAAAAACAAGAAGGAAAACAAGTTAAAAAGATTGTTATGAAAGACGATTCATTTTGGCGCAGTACAAATTATGCTTTGAAGACAACAGGACCATTAGTAAAGGTGCTTAGAATGGTTGATGGTGAGAGGGCCCCGGCTATGAGATTTATTTATGAAGCAATGAATAGGGCTAAAGAAGACATTGCAAAAGAATTGGGAGGTCAAGAAAGTGCCTACAAAGAAATATGGGATATTATAGATGAAAAGTGTGATCGACAATTACACCAACACTTACATGTTGTTGCTTAATATTTAAATCCCCAATTTCATTATGATAAGGATTTTCATGTTGACAAAGAGGTGAAAACTGGTTTGTATGCATGTATGGACAAACTCATTTCTGAAAAAGACTACCTTAAAGTAAATGATCAACTTGAGGATTTTCATTTGAAGAAGGGAATGTTCGGATTTAGAGCAGCACAAGCATGCTACAAAACATGATTTCCTGGTATGTTTATAGTTTGAGTATTTATAATTTTAATGTTAATATTTATGTTCAAGTCTTCTACTTCAACCAATATTCATAAAATACTATGTTTGTCTTCATGTAGAACATTGGTGGGCTCAGTTTGGAGATGATGTTCCTGAATTGAAAGCTTTTGCAGTTAAAGTTCTTAGCCTAACGTGTTCGGCTTCTATATGCGAGCGTAATTGGAGCATTTTCAATCAAATTCATACAAAGAGGAGAAATCGATTGGCGGCAGATTGAATGAACAAACTAATTTATGTTATGTTTAACAAAAAATTAAAAGATAGATATCTCAAATTGCAGAATCAAAGAATTATTGAGAATGAAATTGACCCTTTGCTTGTTGATGAGTTACAATATGATGATGAATAAGTTATTCCTAAGAATGTTGATGTTTCTGAAGTTGAAGCAGAAGGAGAAACTCATATCAATGAAGAAGACAATGAAGCAACTACCCACGTATATAAAAGAAAGAAACAAAGTAAGATTGAAGCTTCAAAAAAATTCAAATGTATTATTAAATATAATGAATTATTTTGTATGTTACTATTGTTTCATTTTAGAACTAATGAAATATTAAATGATATAGGAGACAAAGGAAAAAGTATTATAGATGAAGAAGAGTTTGAGGATGACTTTGACATTAATTATGAAGATTCTCTGAAGACAATCAAAGTGATGATGAGTCTGCTTTGGGTCTTGATCCTAAGGGGATGTTTTATTTTTAAGTGAGTTTATTTTAAATCTTGTATTCCAGTAATATTATCTTAAAACAAATCTTCAAATTCATAGTTGACATAATATTTTGTTATTTTTTGCCATTATTTATAATTTTAAATTAATTTATTTTAATCGTTTTGAGGCTTACGCCTCGATCCGCCTCGAGGCTTACGCCTCACCTAGTTTAGAAAAAACGCCTCGATTCCCGATTTCGCCTTTGAAAATCTTGGGTTTAAGTAATGTCATTAAATTTTCATTTTCTATTGAAAAGATCCTAATAGCAGAAAGTTTAATGCACAATCTATTAAGAATTAGCCTGTTTATAACAAAGGTTTTAGCATTATATTTTGTCTTCAAAATGTCTTTTGAAGTTTAATGATAAGGGTTATTTTAAAAGGCTTTAGGCATGAGAATTTAGTTTCTTGAGTTTTGACATTGATAGTTTGTATAGTAATGGTATGTAATTGAAAACCACTTGAAATGATTCTTTGTTTTTTGGTTGATGGTGATCTAGAAAGATTTGAAAAGCTTAAAATTAAAAAGCATAAAAATGACTAATAATTTACCTAAGGATTGGAAGTATTGTAAGAGCCACCCTAATGAATAATTTTTTGGAGATCCATCACAAGGTATTATGTCTAGAAACCTTCTTAGAATTGAAATGAATCACACCACCTTCATATCAGAAGTAGAACCTAAAGATGTAATAGAAGCTTTTTAGGATGAATATTGGATGATTGCTAGGCAATATGAACTCAATCAATTTGTTAAAAATGATGTATATGAAATGATTGTTAGACCAAAAAATCAATGCGTTGTTGGAACTAAATGGGTTTTTAGGAATAAATTAAATTATCAAGATTTATTTTTAAGAATAAGATGGAATTAGTAGCTGAGGAGTTCAGCTAAATAACATAAATAGACTTTAATAACACCTTTGCTTCAATAACTAGGTTGGGAACCATTAGAACTCTCCTAACATATGGATGTTTGAAGTATTTTTCTCAATGTCATAACTAAGGAAGACATGTTCGTAGAATAGCCTCTAGATTCAAGGTCCTTGATTATCTTAATCACATCTATAAATTAATGAAGGCACTATATTGGCTCAAACAAGCACACTGACTATGAATTTAATGCCTTGGTATGTTTTCCTTAGACCCTGGATATATGAAGGGGAGAGTAGACACCACTTTACTCTTTAGAAGAACCTATAAAGACTTCCTTGTCATCAAAATATATGTGAATTACATTATCATTGGTGTATTTGATAAATTTTTGTGATATGAATCCTACAAATACATGAGCAATGAATTTGAGATGAGCAAAATAAGCAAACTTAGCTTATTAGGGCTTTAAGTGAAGCAAGAGAAGAATGACACCTTTCTTAATCAAACTAGGTATATGAAAGAACTCCTCAAGAAGCTTGACAAGAAGAGATTCAAGTCCATAGGAACCCCCATGAACCTCTTTAACAAACTAGCAAAGGATTCCTACCGGAAAATTCCTAAATGTTTAACTTCATCAAAAACATAATAAATTCATTATTATACCTTACTACAACCAAACCCAACATCATGTTTAGTATTTGCATGTGTGCAAGCTTTTACACAAAATCTAAATAATCATATCTTATCACATTAAAACACATTTTTAAATATCTTATTAGTACATTTAATCTTGGAACTTATTATCCTTGGAATGCACTTTCTTATGATCTTATTAGATTCTCTTATTGGTTGATCGGAAGAGTATATTAAGGGGCTTGCCAATTCTAAGCGCACTCGCTGCTCTCATGATCCAGTAGGAAGCAAAACTCAATCGCACCAACTACCACAATGATGAAATATATTGCAACAAAAAGTTATGTTGCGCAAGTACTTAGTTTATACAATAACTACTATATTATAGAATGCACTTAGAACACATCCACATCAAATGAGTTAATATAAGCATAATATACTTATAAAAATCCTATACATGACTCACATACTAAACACAAAGATTAGGCGTCATTCATTAGGGGTCATGCAACTTGAGATGCAATAGATATTGAATTTATTAGCACTAGTAATCAACTAGAAATTATTTTCACGAAACTATCAACAAATGTTACATTTTGTACAACTAGAAACACGCGATCCATGCTTAAAATATCCTGATTATTTCTGAATAACATTTCATAAAAAATTTTCTTAAATTTTTTTATCATAATTCATACATATGATCCTTCCTCATACATACAAGCTATCTCTTGGGTCAAGGGCACATATGATAGTCCAAACAATTAAATTTTCATCCCTGTCATATGAATTATAGTTCATCATCTATGGTGGAAGGGGAAAGAGTGATCTAAGTGCACGAATTGTATCATAAAAACAATCGGTCACTAAAATAATCATATTTCAATTATCATCAATCAATAGCAATTAGTTACAAATTAAGGATCGCAATTTATAAAAATAGGGCAACAAAAATAAGACCGATTGCTTCAAGGAAAATATGATCATATATAATCATAACAAGCATTCAAATTAAATATATATTTTTATCCAAGTAAATATTAAAAAAAACTAATAAGAAAATATAAATTTAAAAAAAATGAGAAATTCAGTCCCAAATGGAAACAATCCTAAAATGGCTTGAAAATGATAGTTCAAACCTATTGAGACCTAGTTTATTTTTATAATTAGCCTATAAGATTTGGACTTTTGTGAACATATCTAGCCCATTTAAAGGCTAACACTACAGCACCTACCCCAAGGTTTAAAGAACTCTCTTAGAGAGTTAAGATATAAGTAGTCATCCAAGAGTTTAGAGGCTAGCTTTTACATTTCCTCCTTGGTTACCTAAGTATCATTTGAATAAGATTTGCTTTTCAACCTAATTGAAATTTTGTGATCAACACTTTTTTTCAAGTGTCACTTCATTGAAAATGATATTTTCAATATTCTAAATGGAGAGACGAAATTAGAATGATGAGATATGTTAAAACAATAGTTGTACTAGAAATCCCTCCCGTAAAAGAATCAACAAATAATTTCTATATTCAAATGTTTCTCATGATACAATTTATCTTCAATATTGAAAATACTGTTAATAAATATATTAAGAGACAAATAAAAAAAAATAGGCACTGGAACTGATTTCCTACGAATTTTGAAATGCAGTATCTTATATTTCATTTATGCAAAGCATTCAAGATGTATATGAATCATAACAAAGTGACCTTCATAATACTCAGGCAATTTTTTTAACATTTACAAAGTCAGAATAATTCTATGCAATTTAATTTATTTTCTAATCTCATCATGTAAATAATATATTTGATGATGATAGCAAAATCAAAATTGCATGCAATGGTCAAAGGGAAAAATCATTAATTATGTTTTGCTCGTCGATTTACATATAATGTTATTTTATGCAAATTCATTAGTAGAAGATGTGGATCTCAATTAACCAAGCTTTTCCAACTAAACATATTAATAGATTCCAAGATTTCTACTTACTATAATGTCTTGACCATTTGATTAGGGTTGGGGGGGAGCTGATAAAAACCTAAGGGTGATATCTGATAATTTTATGAGGTATTACATAAATAAGAATCAAATATAACATCTTTATAAAAAAAAACTATAATCTTTGAAAGCTTATGTAAATTTAATATTTCTGTATAGAAAGTGTTACTACATAAGATTCATTTGTAGTCTTAGTGCATCAAATAAAGTGTGTCATTTTAGAAAAAATACTACCACCAGTATATTATTATAGCCACGAAAAGTACAAGATAATCCTAGCACAAAATTCACAACATACACCCTAGAAGTCAACGGAAGAAAAAAAGGTAAGTATACATAACATGCTCAATAATTTTACCAATTTAGTATGTACACAAATAACTACCAATCATAACAATATTCTTTCTTAATGAAGGCTAATAAAGTTAATATTCAAGAAAATGTATAATTTTATCTAAGCCAACATGGTGTTAAATGCCACCAGAATGTATTGCCTATCATGAAGAGAGGTTTACCACCTTTATAATGATCTCCAACTCAAATAATATAAGAAACAAACGAAAAATATGGCATCCTTCTGAATGTGAGAAATTAAGTGAAAGTTAAGACAAATTACATACTCTCTTATATTCTATCACAAACATGCATGTTAATGTACATGTAAGTTAAAGAGAAAACAACCCCATAATAATGCATTTGTTGATTAATTGTGAAAATGCCAATTGACTTATTCAAGATAAAGATGTAATCTTGAAGGTGTCTAATCTGATGGTTTATTGTGAACACAAGTTGTCTTTTTTTTAAATCATGCAAGTAGCAGAACAGAAATAATAACATATCCTTGTGATAATGAGAATCAAATGAAAGTCTAAACGAGTTATATGCACGTCTTGTATTCTATCACAATCATGCACATTAATATACACAGAAGCTATGCATAAAGAAACTTATAAGGTTATAATAATGCAATTGCTGGTTTATCGATAATAACAGTTGAATTTTTCAAGATAAAGGTGTAATCTTCAAGCATTCAATCTACTTGACATATCTATTACTCTATCTTTTAAATATTAATATATTTCAAGGTCTGATGATAAAAAAAAAACATTGGAAGCAAGCAATGTTGCCCATATTTAAAAACATGAGTGAGAGCATAAAATTTTCTATCATAAATAGAGTACCTTTGTTTAACCTCATTCAACTTCTCACTCAAGTAAATTCAAGCTGGTTTTTAGTGGGACCAGATTTTGAGGGCTTTAGGTGTTTATTTCAAGTAGTATTATTTCCCTCACACATACTCATAAAGAATAAGACATTCAAGTTCTTGTTCTCTCACTTTAGCTAATAAAATGAAAAAGGAAGGCTGCTCTCACTCAAACATATTGCTTTTATTCTTCTTATTTTTTTCTCAATTTCTACATCTATCATTCTGATGTGACACATGCATGGAGTTACAAAAAAGATAAACAAGAGAATTTATTAAAAGTTAACCATCATAAAATTATGCATCGAATCAAAGTAAGTTATGAAAATTCGCGGTTTTCCACTTGCTTAGGCAAAGAAATACATGAACAGTAACCCAGACACTCTCAATCCAATACAAATGCGAAGTAATGTAAAAGCTTATAACACAAATCCAACAGTTAATAATGAGATGTTCGCCATGAGGATCAGCTCTCTCTCTACGAATCTAGGCTGAGTGGAGGAAGATCTTCCACACTAGAAGTGAAGTGACCACTATGAAGGACGAGCCGAGGAACGTAGTTGTTGGGAGGTAGCCGGAGTTGGAGGAGGCACGGAGCGTCCAATGAGGGACCACGGGGTTCTTGGTCGTTGAAGCTCAATGGTCCCGGCAAGACAATACACGATACGGTTGACGTAGCGTTCAACTGTGACATCGTACTCCCAATCCGGCTCGTAGAAGGGGGAGAGAAAGATGTCGATATCCCCTTGCTCGTTGTACGCGAAGCCGTGATCGACCTCAGGATCAGCCATGCACAATAAGAATGGGGATGAGGGAACACAAGGAGGAAGACCCAAGAGAGAAGAGGGAGGTGGAGAGGGGAGGCCGGCGAAGACTAGGAGGGAGAGGGTGGGGGACGATTTGGAGAGGTGGGGAGGAGGCTAGGGTTTGGAAGAGATTAGGTTAGATTGGGGTGGAGGTGTGGTTTAATCTAAATCTAAAATTAATCTCAAATTTTGATTAAATTGGGAGGGAAATAATTTGAAATTTGATTTCAAATTTATTGTAATTAATGCATTGATGGAGGATTAATGGGATGGGGCCATAGAGGGGGCCGACGACATGGAGATAGAGGGAAGAGGGGTTTTGAATAAAAACTGAAATTAATTTCGGCTCAAGTGAAATTGGAGGGAAAATATTTGAAATCAATTTTGGATTTCAAACAAGGGTGGAGTCAATGAGCATTCAATGGGGGAAGCCCAAAAAGGGGGCCGGCAGCATCATGAAGGAGAGAGAGGATTTGTGAAAGAGGTAGGGGAGTTTCCAAATAGGCAATGAATATTAGGAAAGAAGAAAAATAAATCCAATTTGCTTTATTTGAAATTGGATTCAACACTGAAACTTTTCTGATTTGGAATTCCTTATATGGAAAGAATTTGAAATTCGAAATTTGAATTTCAAATATGAAGGCCAGGGGAAAAGAGGGCCGGCGGTTGGATGGTTGGAGGTCAGTGGCCAGATGGCCGGCCAGCGGGTGGGAAGGTAGCCGGAGGCTTGGGTGTCCCAAGGAGGCCGATGGCAAGGAGGGAGGGGCTCGGGTTCTCCAAGGCAGCTAGAGGGGGTGAGGTTTTCTCTAAGGAGGAGAAGAAGGAGAAAGGTAGGAGGAAAGGACAATCTAGAGCTACAAACCTCAAACCCCACAATCACTAGGACTCACAAAGAGATCCACAATACTATCTCCTCAAGAACTCGCAAAGAGATCTTAGGAAATTTCACGAACTCACAAAGAGATTAACAATAGAAAAAATTTCATTCATCAATAATCATGAAAAAAAATGATACAATAGAGGGGGTCATAATATATAGGCCTAAAGAAAAACAAAATACAATGACGTAAATACCCCTGGGGCTACTACTCAAGACAACTAAAAGAAAGGGTACAATCGGTAATATCAAATAATACATAACATCAAAATAGAACTAAACATCAAAATAAAGATTGTGGATCGTGGCCATCGATATGCGCCTCCTGCGTTGATATACTCATCGAAAACGTCTGTCGATGTCATCATCACATTCTCTCTCAAGCTCTCTTCTCAATTTACCTTGCTCACATTATTTCCCCAACCTGATAATTAAGTAGCTCACTCGCTTTGATTTTCGGTGTCAATAGAACTGAAATATTCGCGCACCTCTATAAGTGACTCCTTCCTTTGGAGTCTCACTTCTGATGAATTAAGATATTATTATTATTATTAACTTTTCTTAGCCTCCTTCCTCTCCAAGATTCTAGTTATCAAAATAGAAAGCCAAGCCTACCCAAATGGCCCCATAAACTGGGCTCTTACCCACTATGGTTACCATTTCACTATGGTGCTAATAATTGAGGTTACTCACCATGATAACTATAATGTGATAGCTGCTTATGATAGCTAAGCTACTATGGCTAGTCTATAGTTATTTTTCCTACAGTTGCTAAGAAGCAGTTTAAGGAATCATTCCACTAAGAGTGATGGGGCAAATATCTTTGGCTTATATTTACCTCACGCCTGAGCCTTCAGCAGACTATAAAGCACATCTAGGTTAACTCTTCAAGCAGACTCATATCAATTGTGGGATAGTATAAAATGCATTGCCCTTGCTTAAAATACAAACTTTCAACTAACAGAATGATTGAAATTGTGACAAGAAAGATGATGTGGCAATAATATAAACCTAAATAGCAAATCATATAATAAATTGGACCAAACACGGCTCAAATGCTGATTAGCATCTAAAGCATAATAAAAAAAAAAGATTTTCATAGTATGAATATCTAAATTACCTTTGAAACTACATTACAATTAACACAGCATGTCAGCAGGGGCAATGGGGCATTCAAATATATTAAGGAATGACTGCAAAATAACTCAGAAAAGCCTCGGCCCAGATTGATAAGGTCCTCTCCTTTTAACTCTCTTCTTCATTCTCTCAGACCAATGGTTCAATATGTTTGATGCATCGAACTTCCCTGTGAAACTCATCTTTTGCGCAAGCTCGCTTAGTACATCAGGTCTCCCAGACCTAGAGAAATCCGCGGACAACTTATTATAGTCCACCTGGGGTACACTCATCCCCTTGTTAATCATCTCCTCTATGTACTTATATGCCTCTTCAGGCCTTCCATGGCGTATATGTCCACCAATAAATACTGTAAAAGAATTGACATCAGGACAAATCCCCTTGCCCAGCATTTCCTCCCAAACTGCACAACCCATTTTGTAATTATTCCCATGGAAGTAAGACTTCATCAACATATTGTAAGTGTGAAGTGTAGGCTCAAACCCATTTTTTATCATCTTCTTGTATATTCTTACAGCATCATCTGGCATGTTCCGGTTGGTCATCAGCTTTATCAGAGCATTATAAGTTCGAGCATCTGGCGGGCATCCCTTCTGACTCATCTCTGCAAGCAAGCTTGAAACTTTATCCATCTGCCGAGCATTTCCAAACCCAACTATTAAGCATGTGTAGGTAGCAACATCTGGTGAGCAACAGGAAGCCAACATTTCATCAAAACAGCTAACAGCTTGTTCCATTTTTCCAGCCTTACAGAGATGCTGGATTAAAATAGTGTAAGTTCGGGTATTTGGCCTAGGGCCTTTTGCCTTCATGAGCTCGAACAGCTTGATCCCCTCGGACCTCCGGTTCCCTCGAATCAAGCCTTCAAGCATAGTATTGTGGGCAACAATGTCAGGCTTGAATCCGCTATCAAGTATCTCATTCCACACCCTCCCAGCCTCGACCAAGTTCTTAATCTTACAGAAACCATAAAGAAGCGCAGTATAAGTGCGAAGATCAGGGTGATACTGATCCTTCATTTTTTGTAACAGTTGATGTGCTTCCTTCCCGAGCTTGGCTTTTGAAAGAGCATCAATCAAGCAGTTGAAAGTGTCCAATCCGACATGGAAATCATACTTCTTTATCAATTTGAAGATGCCTATACACTTCTTCATCTCGCGGGCTGCAGCAAAGGCCTTAACGGAGATCTTGAAGGTGTCCATGGAGAGAAGGCCTTCCTTCCCCATCTCTTCGAGGAGGACTACCATGGTCTCGAACTGCCGAGTCTTGCCGAGGATGCCGAGCATCTTGTTGCACGTAGTTGAGTCGTGCAAGAAGCCCGGCCTGGCTGCAGCCCACCGGAAGAAGCGATAAGCCGGACGATGGGCATGGCGGAAGCGGTCCAGAACAGCGACAACGAAGGAGGTATCGATCTGGACATCGAGCTCGTCGAGTACCGCCTCCATGTTGCGATCGGAGGAGAAGAGCTCGTCAATCAACTTGCAAACCCTATCCACATCATTGGAGTTTGGCGGAAGCAGCGGCGGCAACGAGATCGACTCGTCCGAATCTGAATCGGATTCAGATGAGGAGGAGAAAGACCGAATAGGTTTTAGGAGGAGAGGCAACGGTGGCGGGATATGAGATGCGAGATACGAATGTAGCAGTAAAGTCGGAGCTTGACAGTGAGGATGATGGAGGCGACAATGAGGATGAGAGACAGGAGAGCGAGGCAAGGGCAAAGGAGGACAACGAGGAGGGAAGGTTCCTCCCGCCTTGCCGCTAGCGGCAAATGGCGGACTTTGTCTGAGGCATCGGAGTGGATCTGGAGAGAACGGGGTGGGGATGCCATGGACATGGGCGGCGGCGGCAGCTAACTGGCGGAGACCGGAGTAGGGATCTGGTTTCCTAAAGATGAAGGCCATTCCAGTGCCATTAGGCCATCTCCGCCCGAAAAACTCATTCGTCACTCCAAAATGTCTGTAACACTCCAATCGAATTTCATTTTCTAAAGTAACAAAAAAATAACCCGAATATATATAGGTTTTCATATTTTATTTTATATTCATTTTAAGGAGGTTTTACATACATGCCACTTTATTTTATGTTATTTACATATCTAACATTCAAAACATTAATATTACATGACTAACACCCATAGAACAAATTTAGGTGCTGGAATGAAATATTAAAGTTTATACGATGATATAAATGGTAGAAAATGAATTATAGAAGTGGTATATTTAATATTAAAGTTGTAAATGAGTGATTTGCATGTAATATTAATATTTTGAGTGTTAGATATGTAAATAGTATGAAATAAAGTGATAGGTACGTAAATTTCCCTTATTTGAATCATATTTTTATATTTATCAATTTTTTAATTAGAGCTATTTATAATTTTTTAATATATATATATATATATATATATATATATATATATATATATATATATATATATATATATATATATATATATATATATATATATATTGTTCGATTAGTTAATTTGAAATATAAAATTGCCCTAAATAAATATTTATTAAATAAAATAAAAAATTACATTAAAACACATAAATAGGATTGAAAAAAATGCACATGAAACTAAATATTCGAATCAATATGATTATCACACAAATGATCAATTAATATATTTTGCAATATAATTAATAACCTAGTTTTTTCTTTTAAAAAAAAATAACGTGGGTGAACAATGCGAATCCAATTTTGGCGTCGCATTGTTCACTTCCCAAATAAGTGGCTTTTTTGGCGTTCGGTTGAAACTTTTAGCATGCAGCATAAAACTGTTTAGAGTTCAACTACATGTAGCGCTTCGTAGCCCTATGGTTTCGAGCTGGATATTGCTTTTAATGAGCATTGGAGTTGCTTATGGAAGTGATCTTTTTATTCTTTTAATTTTTTATTTTATTATTTATCTTTTTATTTAGATGAAATAAAAAATAACATAATGAGCAAAATCCCAATATGTCTCCAAAAACTACCATTACACTCAATGCAAGAAAAGCAAAATAATATGCATTTATTCGCTCAAGTCATATCAATACATTTTATCTTATCAATTTATGTGATAGGTATGAACATTATCAATCATAATGAATTATAATCATGAATAATGATCATAGTGAAATTAAGAGTTATTGTAAGTATATAATATATCAGTAATAAATGAAAAGGGCCTCATAAAGACTACCATATGAATTCATGGAGCAATACAATTATATCTTAGATCTATCATTCAGACTAACATCATGATTGTCATTTCTATGTCCAATCATGTTATTTATGCAGTATGTATCATATATCTTCATTTAAATTAGCGAGATCCAAAAGAAAATCATTCAACCTATGATGAGCTAGGAGATCAAGACTCAATAAGGGAATGCAAGTTGTGCATTACTTCTAAGACATTTTTGTTGTGATAAGCATCTTTTTGCAACTAGATCTACTAGAGTGCATTAGTGATATGTTTAAGGTGCTTTTAACTATTTATAAAATTAATTGTAGAACTTTTGTTGGAAAATAGGTTTTTTTGAAAAAAAAAGTGTATTTTATATTTTTTTTTCTTTTTTGAAAAGTTGTAAAAATATTTTTGTATGACTGCCACAATGTAGTTGTTATGATTGAAAAAAATTGCTTTTCTAGATAAAATATTAATTAGAGAGAAAATAAATTAAATGTGAATTTTAATTATTTTAATTGATAAAAATCCTTAAAATTATTTTCAAGGCTATGAGCTAAAATTCTCTCAATATAAAATTAATGCTTGACACTAATCATTTGTCCTTGATAGAAAAAAAAAAAGGTTAATTGCTTTGAAATGTGCCATTTTTTTCCTTATCTTCAAGTATCAAAGAAGCATCATGCATTTATGTAAGAAAAAACATACAACAACAACAACAACATCAAGCCTTTGTCCCACTATGTGGGGTCGGCTACATGAATCCTTTTTCGTCATTGTGTCCGGTTAAATGTAAAATTCTCATTTAAATCTAATAAAGAAAGATCATTTCTAATATTTTATAACCAAGTTTTTTAGGTTTGCATCTACCTTTCTTAACATAAGTCGAATCTAATACCTCAATTTTTCTAATCGGGTCATCGGAAGGCCTCCGTTTAATGTGACCAAACCATCTAAGGCGACTCTCTCTAATCTTATCTTCCACTGGAGCTACTCCAACATTTTCACGTATATGCTCATTTCTTATCCTATCTCTAAGGTTCAAGCCACTCATCCACCTAAGCATCCTCATCTCCGCAACACTTAACTTAGTATTATGTTTCTCTTTTAATGGCCAACATTCGGCACCATAAAGCATTGCAAGTCTCAACACCATCTTATAGAATTTTCCCTTAAGTTTGAGGGGGGACTTTTCTATCGCACAATAAGTCCAATGCATTTCTCCACTTCAACCATCCAATTTGAATTCTGCTGATAATATCCCCATCTATTACACCATCACTCTGAACAATATAACCAAGATATCTAAACCGTGTACTCTTATTAATGACATGATCGTCCAAAGTCACCATCCCTTGACTAGGTCTATTGCTACAAAAATTACACTCTATATATTCAGTTTTAGATCTACTCAAGCGAAAACCTTTATACTCTAAGGTTGACCTCCATAACTCAAGTTTACCTTGAACTCCCTCTCTAGTCTTATCAACAAGTAGAATATCATCAGCAAAAAACATACACCAAGGTACATCCTCTTGCAAATGTCTAGTGAGAACATCCATGACTAAAGCAAAAAGATATGGACTTAAGGCTGACCCTTGATGTAATCCAACCGAAATAGGAAAATACTTGATCAAACCACCTTATGTTTGAACACAAGTAATAGCTCCTGCATACATATCTTTAATGATTTGAATATAAGTGTTATTAACTCCTTTCTTTTCAAGAACTCTCCATAGCACTTCTCTTGTAACTTTAGCATATGCTTTCGCTAAATCAATAAATATCATATGTAGATCCTCCTTATTCTCTCTATATTTCTCCATCATACCTCTCAATAAATGTATGGCTTCCATAGTGTAGGCCTACCCGACATGAATCTAAATTGATTTTGAGAAACATTAGTATCACGCCGCAACCTACGCTCCATAACGCCGCAACCTACGTTCCATTAACTTAAGAAAATATAAAAACATAATTAAAAAATATAATTAAAATAAATTTACTTATACAATCATTACAATATGATTATAATTATCATTAAAATGATGGATACTATTATTTGGGCTTAATTTTTACTAGTTATCTTTAAGTTAATAAACTGTTTAATCTCTCTCTTACGTTAATGTTTCAACTTTCATTAAATCAAACAATAAATTAGTTATTTAATATTTAATATTTTCATAATTTTTTAATTCGTTGAAATTTAAATTAAATTATTTATGAAGTGATTATCTTAAAGTAATTTATTTTCTTTTTTTTCATTTTAATTTTGTGAAGTTCTTTTTTGCAACATTTTCATTTTAATTTTTTAATCGCATAATTAAAATAAATTAATGCTACAAAATGGTTAATTACTACCTACTTTTAAAAAACAATGAAACTAACAAATTTATATAAGTAGGATTTCATAATAATTTAATTTAAGATATAATGTTTAAAAATAAATTAAAATTTTAAATGCTAACTAATTAACTTCTTATATGATTAAATAATCTTGCACTATAAAACTACTAAAATTCTGCCAAAATTTAAGAATGTGATTGTTAGGTAATTTCAAGAGAGATAAATGAAAAAGGGAAATTTGAATTTATATGACCAAAGTGCTTGGAATTGAAAAATTGTGCCGAATATTTTATTATTTTACAAAATATGCCCAAAATTTTTTTAGACTAAAATTACCCCCTTATGCAGAGTGCTTAGTGAAGTTTGTCATGAATAAATTTGGTATGAACTAGTTTGAATTTGAATTGTATTCATACCAAGTTCAAACAAGATTCAAATAAAGTATGAATTTGATTCGAACATTTATTCACATGTGTTAACTCCCGCAATTCATTCCCCGGCAAGGTCCTTTCAGGTTAGCCAACTGTCTTGAGTTCTTGTTCATAGCCAATTGCTAGTCCCAAATTTTCATGCTGGTCTCATTCCTTAATGAAAACTCATATGGGCTTCACTAATCTTGTGATTCTAGTTGTCCAAAAACAAATAAAATTGCTATTAATACTTGTTTAATTTTGATTAGATTGGTAATTATGAGTCATATAGTGTCAACTGAGTCCTTAGGAAAGTTATATAAGTGGACTGGAGAGGTGAAGTTTAACTTTATCAAAATTTTCCAGGACTGCCATGGCGCCAGGATTAGCAATGCCACAACATTCAATTCTTTATTTGGGAGGAGAAAATGAGGGAGCATTGCGGCACCAAGAAGCATTGTCACGGCGTCACGACATTGAGCTCTCTGTTTGGAGGATTTTAGGAGAATTTGGAATATTCAGCTGAGCGTGGCTATGACACCTCCAGGTTAATTTAGTATTTGGTTCAATCCGTTCTGACCTGAATTTAAAAAGGTAAATATTTGAAATTTTATTTTTTGAACCCATTTCCATGTGTTTGGAATTGTTTTGATGTATGAAAAAGGTCTTCATGTGTTATGGAATGAGTCATAGGGATTTGAAATGCATATTGGCGAATTCTATAATTTTTCCCCTTTGAGCGCTATAATGTTGGGTGTTTGAGCGCCACGATGTTGCCTGCTTTTAGCATTCGACCAAATTCAAAAAGTTGTCCAAATCAAAGTATGTCACATTATGTCTATCTCAGTTTTCAAAAATACGAAATTTTTTCTGATTATTCGATTAATTTTATATTTTATTCACTAAAAAATGAGAATAACATTAAGCAACCATCTTGCGCTGTAGCGCTTGTTAAAATTCCAAAAATCTGAGATTACAACACTGCAATGTCATTATTCAGCACTAGGCACCACTACTACCACGGTGCTCGGACACCCAACATTGTGGAGCTCCATGGGGAAAAATTCTAGAATTTGCCAATATGCATTTCAAACCATTGGGACTCATTTCAGAACACATGTAGATATTTTTCATACACCAAAATACTTTCAAACACGTGCAAATAAGTTCAAACATAAAATTTCTCTAACTTATTCTAGAATGCTGCAATGCTAGTTCAAATTCCAAAAACTTGAGGTAACAACACCACAATGTCACTATTCAGTAACTAGGCACCACTGCAGCACCTCACTCAAACACCCAACATTGCAGCACTTTAAGGAGAAAATTAAAAAAATTGCCAATATGCATTCCAAACTAGGGCTGCAAGCGAACCAAACGTTCGACGAACTACTCGTTGTTCGGTTCGATTAAAGCTCGTTCGTGATCGTTTAATTAACTAACAAACAAACTTGAACAATATTTTAAATGCTCGATTCTTAAATAAACAAGCTTGAACACTAATGCGTTCAGCTCGTTTATGTTCACGAACAACATCAGTTGATGTTCATGAACAAACTCGATAAAAAGCTTGATTCGGGTTCGATTAAAATCGCTCGATAAAAACTTAAATAATATGTTATTATAAAATTGATAAATATACATAATATAAAAACTTTAATTATAACATAATAATATAATTTTTTTTTATTAATAACAAGAAACATTTCATATTTGTCCTTGTTTGTTAGGTTGTTTGTTTAGGATGTTCATGAACAAATTTAAGGTTTGCTTGTTCAACAGATTGTTTGCGAAATATGTTCACGAACATAGCTTGTTTAAAGCTCGATAAACACTAAACAAACGAACATGAACCAAACATGAACCAAACATGAACAGCCTTAAATTAAATGAACCAAACATGACTAATCATAGCATCAAATTATATTTAGGAGTAAATTGGGACTACCATTAAATGAATTTGAATATATATATATATATATATATATATATATATATATATATATATATATATATATATATATATATATATATATATATATCCCTCCCTCTCCACTAAATTTTCCTCCCCTTGCTCACTTGTGAACGAGTTATCCAAATGTTACAAATGGGCAAATTTGGTATCATAATGTCCATTAGATAAACTATAAATTAAATAGTTTGGAACAATATCCTCTCCTTAATCACATAATTTATAGTTTGGTTTTTAATTATGTGATTAAGTTGTGTCTTTAGTGATATAAAACTATAAATATTATATTGACTAATTAAGATTTATATTAAATATTTAGTGATATAATAATTAAATACATATAATATACTAATAAATATTATTTAATTAAAATGGTTATATAAAATATAATTAAATTAAAATTTTATCAATTTAGATAATCTAATGAATGCATGAAACCGTTACACATAATCACCGGGCTTCAAAAAATAATATTGTGTATTCGTTGGACTAAATGATTATACATATTCTAAAATACGTAATTTTCGTACCTCCTATTTTTATTTATCTACTCCTTTTTAAATTATTACAATGTTCGGCTCCTCTTAATTTCAAATCCAAACCCTTAGGAATCATTCCAGAACACATGTAGATCTTTTTCATATACCAAAACTCTTTCAAACACATGCAAATGGATTTAAAACACAAAATTTAAATTATTTATCTTCTTTAATTTAGGTTAGAACACATCACTGAATTTGGGAGTGTCACAACTCTACTCTCCATAGAAAAATATTATTATCGATATTTTAAAACTCAGATATTATATCACACAAAAGAATCAGGATATGATATGAAAAAATGTCTCTTGGGACATATAAGGGTCATAATCTTTTGAAATTATATCTATGATCGGGAATCTAAATCTAAATTTTTTTCAGTTGGAAGTCATAATCGGCCAAAATCTTTTAATATTATGTTTGAAAGATGAGTAAATTTTATTGTGACTCATAAGGGGCTAGGATCTTGTGAGATTTTTTTTTGGAACTGGAGAAGTATGTGATATATATGAACTAATATGTAATATGACTTTCAATTTACTTACTGCTCAGTATTATTATTTGAATCTTTGGATAATTGTTATACTCTTATTACGTTGCTCAGCATAGTAATTTATTTAGTGGCTTTTAAATATTCTAAAAATGTTCAATAAAATAAAAAATATGAAAATTTAGATCAATGTTTGTGATATACTGAGCTGTTGTAGCTCACTATGCGCATTATATTTTCATAATATATGAAAGGAAAGTAACCTGTTGATTAACAGTTTAGAATCTGATTTGAGTCTATATAGGTATTTTTATATTTTGATATTTATAGCCAAAACTAGCTTTAGTTATATTTTTCTTTGTGCTCTATTCTGTAGTCATATATTATAGTGTAGATTATATATATACATTTTGATGAAATGAAAGAGATTTTATAAATGAGTTTATTTTCAGTATTCTGAATGTTTTATTAGCTCTGCTATTTATTTTTTATTTAAAATATAAAGTAGTAGATAATATGAAACATTTTTAAAAATAAATATTAGGATTCGTTTATCACAGCTCAACACAATAAAACATATCCTATTAAGGTCGCTTGTGACAACATTGGCGCCAAGCATACTAGCGGCATAATGCTAGGTCAAATTAATGGTTTTTAATTATTAAAATATCATAAACCATTTTCTAAAAACCATTTCACCCCACTATTTTGTTGGAGAAGAGATGAGGAGAATAGAGAGGAGAGAGAAAGAGAAATAGAGGTTTGAGAGGCCAAGAAGCTGAAATTGTCCTTCAAGCCTATTCAAAATATCACATAACACAAGGTGGACCTCTAAACTCTTATCTTTGATTTTAATTCTAGTGGTTTCATAAAAATATATGGATAAAAAAAAAAAACTTCCTCAAATTTTATGATTTTTTCACCGCATAACTTTTGGTATGTTATTGTACGCTTTATTCCAAGTATTTTAACTATAAGAACTTAATTTTCCTATGATTGATTTTTCCTACTTAAATTCCTAAGTATATAAGTTGATTGAAGCTTTTCTGACAATTATAATAGTTATATACAAGCCTTAAAATTTCCATGTGAATACTCCGTTGAAGTTAGAATTTGAATGAGGAAAGTTTAGTGTGTATAATATTATATAGTCAATGTGATTTTTTACTGATAATTTTGGCAATTCATATATCATTCAAGCATATCATTAAAATCAAAATTAATTACTATTGCATTTATATTTGCACTACTCATAGCATGGCACTGGAGAAGTTATGATATATTGAAAGTGCACTCTGTGTTATGCTATAAGGACTTCATATATTATGTTCTTGCTCCATTTGTCTTATGTGGATGTGGGAGGGATTCTAACACACTTGTTGAAAAGCATATGTGGGAGGTTATATTGTATTATTTTGTTTTGATTTTGTCCCCACTTACTATATGTAGGTATGGGATGTTAAATAGAGGTATAAGTGAAAGTAGAGTTATAAGCAGACATCATGACATATTCATTATAATCATGCATTATGTATTATGATAATTTAATGAATCAGGTGTAAGGAACATTCTGAATTGAATGTTAATAAAATTTAAAATTCTGTATGAACCCAGATGGAATGTGAAGGTTAAGTCCAATGGAACACGATAATAAATATTTTATGATGTATCTAAAATTTATTTGAAAGTGGCACTACAAGTATAAGTAATAACTTTAGATATAAGTATATTGAACCTAGAAAATCATATTATGCTACTATTTTATTCATTCTTAACAAGTTATTGTGTTTCTAATTAAATTACAATTTAATATTTTTAATAAACATCGATATATGTGATGGGGGAAGACAAAAGTCTACTGAACTGGTTATACTCATAATTTTAATCCACGTTCAATTCATTTTTAAATTAAAGTTCAATTTTGAATCAATTCAAACTATTTTCTCTTATGATCCGCTCTAATAAATAGTTCACATACATAAAATGGGGTTAATTTAATGTGAAAGGAACTTTCATATATATTCCTTTACTAAATAAAATAATGTACATATTTATTAAAATTTAGGCATTTTAAAGTCAAAGTTTTTAATAATAATTATTGACTCTTAAATATTTTTATTTTAAGAAAATAGTTTTTTATTATATATAATTTTATTTTAATTAATTATCTGATATATTTCAGATATAAAATCATAAAAACACGTCTACTAACAATTTTTTTTTCTTTTTTCTTTTTCATAAATGAATGCATGAAGTTTGTCCAGTTGAACCCAAAAAAATATGTTTTTGCAAGAGAACTTCGGAGCCTCTCCGCACCTGAGGCGAGAGAGATAGCGAGAGAGGGGGGAGCCGTTGTGGATCCGCATTTGCGCTGGGATCTGTACTGTATATCCAGTGGATGAAACCCCCCACGCTGCTTTCTCTCACCATTGACTCAGCTCTGCTCCACATCGCCCACATCAAAGATCTTTCTGCTGTTCCCGATTTCATCCTTGTCGAGCTCTTCCTGGTAATCGTTTACGATTCTCCCTCTTCTTCCTCTCTTCTGCATCTCCTATTAGTGATAGCTAGGATCACCCATCTTTCGCTGGGATTGGCGCCGTTTCCCCTCCTATGTATGAAACCGGGCTTCAATGGCCCTGCTTTGTTAAGCCTGGAATCGGAGTATATGTGATATGATTGATCCGCGTATTTTTGCTCGGTATATCCCGAAGGCAAATGATTTCTCCATCCCTATTCCTCGAATTATGATTAAAACTGTGATGTGCAAGTAGAAAATACTAAGTCTAGGGTTTTTTTTGTCAAAAACTGTTGGCTTGCATTGGTTCTTGTATGGATAACGTGAAATTTATTTCATATCTGGGCTCTTTATTGTGCCTCTCCACAGGATTGCCTTTTTGTTTTTGCGATGAACCAGTAAGTCAATCGAGCTTTTCCCAGTCAATCATATTTTTTTGTCTTCATATATTTTTTCTTCTCTCTTTATTTATATCATACCATCCTTTTCTCATTTCTGAAGTATTACCCGGATTATGTTAGCTATATTAGTTAATATGATTGATGCGAGTTGGATTGTTTTTTTCTTTTGGAAAAAAGAAATATCATCTCCATTTTTAACCCTGCTTTAAAAGATTCAAAATGGCATGTAAGCGTGCATGTGGGCCAGTAGGCGAGTCTCAACCATTTTAGCCTGCAGTTATATTTGACTGTCATTTTCATGTGTGTTGTATTCATCACGATGAGAGATTGTTCATAGCGATTGATTGGTCTATTAAAGAGAACATTCTTAAGAAAATGATCTGTAGTTCATGTCTCATTTGGTTCCATGGCCTACAAATGGAAGAAAGTTTGTTTGAAGTTTGGTAAGTCTAACAGGTAAGTTCTAATATTGAATGACAGGTTGGTGGCTGTTTGAAAGAGTAGACGTTATTGAACTATGATTCTTTAGAGAATGAGTATAATTTTGTGAATTGTTCTATTTTAAATTTAAATCACCAGATATTTACTCACTAATATGTCGTTTTAAAGCGCTCTTTGTATTTCAAGTGGTCCTCAATATATTCAAAATTGGTCAATCCGCTCAATGCTTTGTGAAGATGAATTGGTTGTTCAATTTGATATAAATACTTGAATTTTCTGCAAATCACATTATCTTTATTGCTTTTCCTTGGAATAATCCAATTTTCACTTCTAAATGCAGCAAAAAGCTTTCTTTTTCCAACTTAAGCTGCAATGATACGTTCAAGCAGACACCTATATTAGCAATAATAGCAAATTCAGCGGTTTCAATGTAGTCTAATACAAGATCGATTACTTTTTTCACCAGTTAGTATGGATATGGCACTAAATAATAGTTTCACATTTTGAGGCAATGTGATTCTTGGTAATATAAAAGTTCATTACCATAAGGGAATGCTTGCAAGCTTGAAAAAAGTTGTGCAATAAAGAAAAGGGGAAGCCAAAGTAGCTAATATCTATCATCATCATAATCTTTTTAATAGAGGTAGATTGGAGTACGATTGATCGCTTTTAATGCAGAGTTTTTGAGTTTAGCCTTTGTTCTTGATATTCCATCCCCATTCTTTGGAGCCAGAATGATCATTGGATAAATATCGGTGGCTAGATGATTGAAGATTGCTCTTTTGCTGTTTGGGGAACCTGTTTTCAATCCTGCGTGTGTGCCCGCTAGTCCAACTAAAGGGCCATTGTAGGTGCAATCAAGGAAGGAGCCTGCAATTCAGTACTTATCATCAAGCCCTAGGTCATAATTTGGAAGTGGTTCATCATCTTATATATCTTCAAAATTTTCAGATTCAATGGGTATGTATGTAGTTATTAGTGGAGAGACTACAGTGGGAGGGAGTACTATGATTTCCAGTACATTTAAGTTTTTCTCCCTTAATAAAAATTAGGTTCTTTGCGATTTTGATAGCTTTACTGTGCGTATAATAAAGAAAAAGCTGGAGACTTGCTTGGCTTATTCAATAAAAAGGATTCTTTATAAAAAATATTAATTGAATAATTACAAGAGGGTTAATGTTGTAGAGATGATGGGGGTAATGAACCCATTGTTTGATCGAAATGAGGGTGTATGTGGATTGGAAAGGAAAGATGGAGTGGCATTTTAAATTTGGCTTAAGAGGGAGAATGCAGTTTATTTGGCATGAACTAAATGAGCACCGAGCAGTTTAATTTATAGGCCTTAATATTCAGCACAGAACAGTTTTTTTTTTTTTTTTTAAATTTTAAGATAGGATTTTTTTTACTTTTATACCTTTTTGAGCTCACAAGTTGAGAGAAATTGAGGAAAAAGAGTATGCAGTTAAGGGGATAGTTTTTGAAAGAATTATTGTTTATTCATTTAATATGTTGTGAAAATGAATATAAAAATAAGGGTCTACACGTCATAAAATTTGGAAATTCAAATTCCAAAAGTAAAAATTCCTATCAATAAGTAGAAAATTCTAATTACAAGAAATGAAAATTGAAAAATAATAAAATATGAGCATCTACCCTTATCCCCTTCCCTTTCCCCACCGTCTTATCCTCCAAGGGCTGACCACATGCGGTATAGGAGAGAAAAAGTGGTGAAGGGAAGTACAGATGATAGGCTTGTTTATTTTTTGATTTGTCGCCTCTAGTATGCTCCCTTGTAACTCCTTTTGCTCTCTTGTACTGCATACATGCTAAACCCAGCCATTCCACATGCAAACCCAGCCATTCCACATGCAAACTTGATTTAGTCATGTTGATAGCCCTATTTGTATTTGGTGCGTTATCTTGGTGCATTACTGTATTTTGGTCATCTGGTTAGCTATGCCCAATGTTGGGAAGATCCTCCTGGATTCGCATTAGGTTGGACCTCAACTTTATAATCAATTAACAATCCATATCCTTTGATAGCCTCCTACAACAGATTATAAAGTCTAAGCCTAACATTATAGAGGCGCATATATTTCATTATTCCAAAACTAATGCTCCCCCTTTTTGACTTCATTAAAGAAGGCTCTTCCTAATCATGTGACTATATAAGATAATCATTTCACACTAACAAGTCCAGCGTCATCATCATTTACTTCAACTTCCATAAATCAAAAGTTAAAACTTGTTTATGCTTAATGTAAGAGAAAAATAAAAATAAAAACCATCTTCTTCAATTCAAGGAGATTGGAGCAAGATACAAACAATCTTTGGTGAAACCCTAGATCTAATTATTTAAATCTTTCTTCTTATATAATTGTTCCTTAGAGACATTCTCTATATGTGATCAAGATTCACTTAAGGACTTCTACCGTCACTCTAAGTCTCAATTTGAGAGCTTGTAAATATAACCTTAAGTTACGTAGATTTGGATGTAATGGGAATAATGTTATTATGCTTGATCTGTATTCCGTTCCGTCAAAAGCCCAATGTTTGGGTTTTTGGGTTAAACTCATAAGAGTTAGAGCCTTAGTTATCAACTTATTATTTTCTTAAAGAGTTGTGGCACATTCACTCTTGTAAGTTAAAATTAAATTGGGTAATAAAGCACCAGTTACGAAGGCTTCCTAAAATATTCTAATTAACTCGGATTCTTGAATCACTAACTATAGAAAATTTAACCACTTATATAGAATACTATGTTGTCTATCAAATACATTCATTCATGGGTATCTTAGGTTTGAGAGAAAATTCACCAGCTACCATTATTTTGAACCCGTATCATTTGGTATCTAAATGTAGATCCTTGCTTGTAGGTTATGAGGAACTCATCATTGTGAAAACTAGGATAGAAACCTAAACCTAGCCAAGGGTGATATTACTGAAAATCTAGTTGAAGGAAAACCGTCCACATCATGCCAAGAAGGACTAGAAGGAAGATGAACTAAACTAAAATGCTTTTAGTTAACCTGGTCAAGTAGATATGATGTGAAACAATCAACGGAATTGTAGGATTTTATTAAGAAATTTATTTTAGCAATGAAATTATAGGATTAATGTTTTACTAAGTTATGACTTTTAGTTGTCGTGGTTATTGACTTGTTTCAAGCATGCAGTTAAATGTTAAATTAACGGGACAATCTGAAATAATAACAATAAAATAGTAAAACAAACATGTAGCTAATGATAATCCGCAACTTAACAATTAGAATTTTCACCTTAGAGTTTCCATCTTGATCGCTCTTTGGAAGTAGGGTTAGCGGGGAATGAAGGTTAGCAAGCTCAGTGATGCCACTAAAAGATAGAGGATGTCGGCGGTTGTAATCAACGGAGAGTTGGCCGGAGTTGGAGAGACGGATGATCGTCCGGAGTTGGAGAGACGGGTGATCGTCCGGAGTTGGAGAGCCAGCTCCCAAATAATAGGAAGATACGAAGTTCCGGTGGCTGTTGGAGGGCTTGGAAAGAAGTAGGCGGCATCCAAGAACCTTCTTGAAGTCACGGTCAGCAATTTGAAATGTCCGGGCAACGTTTGAAGACCTTCCGATAGGCTGGACAGAAAGAAACAGGTGCAGATTTTTCCTGGACAGCAACCCTTACTGTTGGGAAATAACTTGGACACCTTCTATGTGGTCGTGGGTGCTTTGCACCCTAGCAGAGGGACTTCCGAGATAAAGAACAGCAGGATCCTTCTGCTGGAAACCAAAACTGGCATCGAAAATCTCATGAGAACATGGAGAAATCGTGGGATAATGCTTGGGGAGGGCGGCTGGAGGTGGGATAGGTTTGGGAAGGGGAATTGGGAAGGCTGCTGGGGGGATTTGATAGGTTAGGAGGGGCAGTTAGGGGTGTCAATTTTTGACACGACCCAAAACCCAACCCGGAAAAATCCGGGTTCGGGTCGACCCGTTTGTGAAACGGGTCGGGTTCGGGTTGACCCGGCAACCCGAAATTGACCTGAAATTTCTTTGCCCGGATCTGCTGCCCGCCCTGCCCCAAGCGTCAACTGTCAAGTCGCGTGAGTCCCCAACTCCGAAGCGGCCAATCTCGTGCCTCCCGAACGGCCGAACCCGAAGTCTCGCGGTGCGCGTCCCCAACGGCGGAACCGGCGAACCCGAAGCATCACGCCGTCGCTGGTTTGCTGGCTGCCTGGCTCGGGCTGCTCGGCGTCGCGTGCTGCACTGCTGCCACTGCCGCTGCTCCGCCGTTGCTGCGGCACCGCTGGTAGTAGCGACCGGAAACCAGCGTTTGAGATTTATTTCCGGGTCGGGTCGTGTCAACCCGACAACCCGTGCAGGTTGGGTCCGGGTTGAAAAAGACGACTCGTTTACAAAAAAACGGGTCAGGTTCGAGTTGACCCGTTTAGAGCCGGGTCAATTTGGGTTCGACCCGAACCCGACCCGTTGACCCGAATTGACACCCCTAGGGGCAGTAGATGTTGGGAGAGAAAGGACAAAATTCTGAAATTTCTCTCATATTTTGTTTAATTGGGTGTTAGGGAATTTCAAATTTTGAAATTTGAAATTGGGAGGATTAGGAGGGAAGTAGGTTTGGGATCTTAATTAATTGGATCCTTAATGAGATACCAATTAATGAAGATTGGTGAGGTGGAGAAAATATTTTGGGAAGAAAAGAAAATCTGATTTTTAATTTCAGATTTTGAGTTGGAGGGAGGGAGGGGAGGGAGAATTAATGTGAATTCAAAATCTCCAAATTAGAGTTAGGGAGCCAGCAGTTTTAGGAGGGGATTAAGGGAGCATTAATTGGAATTTGAATTGGATTGGAGAGAGAAATCATGATGGAGAGAGGGGCCGGCCATGTAGAGGGGAGAGAGGGAGTTTGTGTTTAATATGTGGGCCCCAAGGAAATTAATGTGATTACAATCAAATCTGATTTTAATTTCAGATTTGATTTAAATTGAAATAGCTTCCAAATGGGGTTTAACTCTCTGGGAATGAGTTTTAAAATTCAAAATAGATTGATTGCCAACAAGGATTCTTTCCTAAATAGCATGGAGCCATGGAGGTAATTTAGGGAAGTAATTATGACAAAATTCGAAATTCAAATTTGGTGGGCTGAGGATTATGGGTCGGCGGGTTAAGCATGAAGAGGGGGAGAGGGAAGGGCCGGCCGGCGGCTGGACTGGTGGCCGGCGACTTGGGCGACCAAGGGAAGGGGTGGTGGGTTGGGTATGGGCTGTTTTGGAGAGGAGAAGAGGGTGAAGATGGTGATGCTGGCGAGATGAACAAGACAAGGGGGTGGGGATGGAGGGGGAGGGAAGAACCGAGGAACCGCGAACCTTGGAATCCACCAAGATTGACGAGTATTGCAATCACCCACTTAGGGTTGCTCTTCTCACGAACTGACCAAGAGATCATTTAAGAAAGGGGAAATTTTCATTCATAAGCACCATTAGAAAATAATACAAAGACTAGATTTTCATATATAGGCCTCCAAAGCACAAAATATAAAAGACACAAATGCCCTCAGTCTACAACATGACACAAATCCCTCATAGGGGTACAATTAGAAAACTGAAAAATAAATAAAAAATGCACTAATACACATAAATAAAAACTATGAATCGTAGCCGTCAATCTACGATCCCGCCAATGTCGAAATGTACGGTGGATGTCCTCATCAAGATAATGAGCTCTTGTGCAATGTAAAAGCTTCCAAGATAGAACATATCATGGAAGAGTATAAGAGGACATTAAGGAGTACCCAAAAGGACCATATGTCATGCCCCAAGTGTAAACTTGAAAGAATTGCATTATTTTGTCATCTAAATATCAACCAGAACTTGCTAATTTCATAAATATAATAAAAACAACAAAAAATATAAATTCATTTCTATTCATCCAATAATTACCCCTTAATCAGAGACTCAAAAACACATAAAGTTATCGTGATGTAGCCAAAGTCATCCATCACTAACACAATATATCATGATTATAAAAAAAGAAAACCAACAAATACAGAAAGAAAGTCTAGCTTTCTGCCCGAATCAATCTCATTGTACAGGTTCCTTACCCTTATCTAAAAACATATAAAAAGCATATAATGAGCACATAGCCTAAATATATACATAATGAGCACATAGCCTAGCAAGCAACCAATAACTATAACTTGAATTAATGCACCAAAAAAAAAAAAATCATGTAATCTTTCGTTTTCTAAGCAATGTAACATTCAATATGAATAGTATGATATATGTATGTATGTATATATATATCTATATATGCTTTGTATCAATCTTATCAGTCTTATTGTATACATAAATCATTCATATCCTATATCCTTCAATTAGCCAGTCAATATCATCAATCACTCAATCAATACCATCAATCACTCAATCAATCATCAAATATCATATGCCATCAGACTTATGTATCAGCTGTAATCAGTTATATTTATGATATGTCATTTGTCATCGCTATCATCTGTCTGTCATCTATCATCAGTCACATCTCTTGTCTATTATATCTATCATCTATCATTGATCATCTCTATCACCTGTCACATATTTAAGTTGTTATTTTTTGTGTATAGTTAAAGCATTTATGAAATATTTCAGTTAATTATTTTTGTGTGCATCACTCTTTGGCATGCTATATAAATGTCTTCTTAAACATTATTTAAAATGGTGCAAAACTTAACACTTTAGTTATAATTTTCTCCTTTTGAATTCTTTCCCAAGTAAGCAAAGGTGTAAGCTGTTTTGGCATACTACATCATGTCCAAGTTGCTTGCTAATGTATGAGTAACTAATATATGAATATGAAATAAATTACATTAAATGATACACCATACAAAGTCTATAATTATCAAATCAAGGGCGGAGTCACATATGAGTCGAAGGAGCTCATAAGATCAACAAAATTAGGATGGCTAAAAAATGCAATGGAATCTCATGACAGTCTTATAATGTCTTTGTGCATTATATTGAAGTCATATTTGTCCCTTTGGATAATTCAACATAATAGTTATTCTCTGAATCTCTATTAAAAGAATTTCCTTAAGCTTAAATCCCAGCATTGTAATTAAAACTTGATCCTTCATTTGCCTCCAAAGTTTTCGGCGTTCTTGTATCTGAATATTCAATTGTTCTGCGGTGTGATGCAGCGACGTATCCGCTACAGCATTGCGAACCATGTGTTATTAAATACTTTATAATGATAAACTTATAATTTATATTGCTCTTATTTTAGTTTTTCCAGTAAGGAAGAGTGCCCAGCTTGATAAAACAACAAAAAACTAAAGCAGAAACTAACCTTTCTTAATTGCAAATATATGTGAAGTGCTGAAAATTAAGTTCCCAGTGTTCTCAATATGCTTTATGCAAATATCAATATTTATATTTGTCGGAAAAGCAGGATGTGAATGTTGAGATGAGCAAATTGATACTGCAAACATAATTTTTACTTGAGTTGTTTTATTTCATAGGTTTATGATTTTATTTTAGTTTATTTTGTTATAAATATTCTTATAAGATTATTAAGGTGATCCTTCATGAGAACGCATTGTGTTCTCTAATCCCTGGATTGGTCCAGCTCGGTTTGGTGCTATTGGTTCTCTGTTTTTTTTGCTAATGTTTCTTGTTATGTTCGTTTGGATTCAAGTTCTTTGTGGATTTACTTCTGGAGTTTAGTTGCTTATTGTTTGATGGGCTTCTATGGGACTTTGTGTGGGTATGTGAAGCTTCCACCTGTTAGCTTTGTGCTGTGCTTCATCCTATCATTTACTTTATCTGAATGGTACTTATGTTTACTGTCGCCGTCTTCTCATGATCATGACCTTCTAGGGTAAGTCAAATCTTTGTACTGGCATTTCTTGGATTGGTACTTTGATTATTTCTTTTATTTTATATCTTCTAGTTTAGATTTTAGTTCCAAGTCATCTTGTGTGATTGCTTTTGGTCAAAACTTGTACAATCTTGATTTTTGCAGTGTGATTTTTTATCTGCGTGTGATTTTATTGAAGTTGAATCATTTGGGGTAAATTTATATGTTTTTTTCTTTTTCATCAAAAGAGAAACTTTTTTAACTTGATGGTTTTAAACTTCAAATTTTGATTCAGCGTGCATTATTTATGTTAATTGCATCTTATGTTATTATTTAAAAAACCTCAAACTCTCGGACATCCTGCATCAATACCTGTAGGTTGCATATAGTTGTCTCTGCACTTCTGCAGCCTTGAGAAATGAAAGCTCCTGTACTGATAACAATATACTTTTTGCTTGCCGCAGAAAACCTTGAGTGCAGGAAAACTAACAGAGAGGGTCCTCAAGTTGTTTATGTCAACTGGTAATGAGGAAATCGTCTCTTTTGTGGAGTCGCTCAATATCAAGCAGATACTAATCCCCGTCCTTCCTACCAGTATGAGGCTTGCAACTGACCATCCACATAACATATAGAAACTAGAAAACATGCGCTTACCTTGTTATTTGTTCTTTCCAGGGTGCTCCGAAAAATTCTAGGAAAACCGATATCTTTCTTTTTTACAGATCATACTAATCGTTAGCTTCAAGCAACAAAATGTTTTTTGAGATTTGCGACAACGAGGTGGACATTGTTATTGCTGCTCTTAAGCCAGATATTACCACATTTTTGGAGGGATGGCGACCCATCTTTTCCAGATTTCACCTTATTATCATCAAAGACCCAGACTTGGAAGCTGACCTTGAGATTCCTACTGGCTTTGATCACCAACTGTACACCAAATCTGACATGGAGAAGATCATCGGTTCCAGTCCCATTAACTTTTCAGGCCATTCATGTCGTTATTTCGGTTACCTTATTTCCACCAAGAAATACATCATATCAATTGATGATGATTGCCTTCCAGTAAAAGATGTTAGAGGCAATCTGATTAATGCTATAGAGCAGCACATGACAAACCTCAAGACACCAGCTACCCCATTCTACTTCAACACACTTTATGATCCATTCCAAAAGGGTTCAGATTTTGTCCGCGGATACCCATTCAGCCTGCGATGTGGCGTCGAGTGCGTAATATCTTCTGGTCTATGGCTTAATTTTGCTGACTATGATGCCCCGACGCAGGCCGTAAAGCCTCATGAGAGGAATTCGCGATACGTCGATGCGGTGATCACTGTGCCTTTACGAGCAATGATGCCTGTGAGTGGGATCAATTTTGGATTCAGACGAGAAGTGGTAGGGCCTGCGTTGCTACCGGCTTTGCATTTGAAAACGACGGGGAAGCAGAGGTGGGAAGCACTGGAGGACATATGGTCTGGGTTGTGTGCCAAGGTGGTTTGTGATCATTTGAAATTTGGAGTGAAGACAGGGCTACCCTATGTGTGGAGGAATGCTTCAGGAAATGCATGGGAATCACTGAAGAGAGATTGGGAAGGGGTGAAGCTGGTGGAGGAGATTGTGCCTTTCTTCCAGTCGGTGAAGCTGCCGAAAACGATGATTATCGCCGAGGATTGTGTGCTTCAGATAGCGACTTTGGTGCGGGAACGATTGGGACCTGTCGATCAGGTCTTTATGCTCGCTGCAGATGCCATGGAGGAATGGGTCAAGCTCTGGAAGACCTTTGAATCTGAGAGAAACTGAAGAGTTTCTTTTTCTTTTTTCTTTTTTTCAAGTTTTCTTGATGCACAGAGATGGAGGTTGTCATGAACAGCAGAAATAAGATTCAGGTCCTGTGATGAACCATTTCTTAGTTTGGAATTGATATGAGGATATTCTCATTAGACTAAAAATTTCAAGTCTGAGTTTCTCCTTATTAATTTGGTTTATGATGATCTTGCCAATTGGTTTGCTTTGTTCTTTATTGTAATTTGGTACCAACATCCCAGGTGAATCTTTCTGAACTTTAATGTTACAAAGCAATCCTTTTTTACCGTTATAGAAATGACTATATTTAAAGAATGCAAAGAAGCTAACATATAATTGTTCCATAAAGCTCGTTATAAAGTGAAGAAATTGGGCTGCCTGATAACTCTTCAAAGGTCAGGCAATGCATGATGAATTCTATGATGATAATGAGTTCTTTAATCGACAAATCTTGTGGGATGAATTCTCTGCTTGTTAAGTGAAGGCTTTGTTGATTGATAGACGAGTTCCTTTGAACGAGTAATGAATAACTTTGGCGAGTTGAAAATTTGAATATGTCAAATATGATTTTTTTATTGATGTTTACATTTTTGAACAAATTTTAAGAAGAAGCATGATCGAAATTTAAATTATGTGAATGAGCATAATTTTATAAAAATTTAAAAAGAGGCAAATCAGCTAAACAGTTTGGTTAATTTTATAGAACGTCAAACTATTTGACGCATTATATGAAAAATGTCAAATAGTTTGGTTAATTTTATATGTACAAATTTGGATCATATTGTAAGATTATTTATGATTTTGAATTTTGTTTGAAAAAAATTTATTGAGTATATAAAATCTATTAATTATTGGACATTAATTTTAACATCAGCTATAAAATATGCACCAAATTGTATAATGTATCTCATTTAATATAATTCCAACAAGATTAATTTATAATTCATTAATTCAAAATTTGAACTAATTCTACTTGACAATATCTAACACATAGTTTATATTTCTTTTATTAAAAATAATCTTTGACTTAGTTTAAGGTAAGTTTTGTACAATTAAGTTTTAATTAATTGTATTATAAGATCATGGCCATACTGTACAATCATGATTATAGTATACAATTAACCAATACTCTAATTTTCAGTTAAAGTGAAATTAGATGTAGAGTTTCTCCATTACCCATTAAGGAGAAAGGCTTCTTAGATGAAGTAAAATTAGATGTAGGGTTTCTCCATTACCCATTCAGGAGAAAGACTTCTCTACCATCTAATTGTAAAATATAGGAGTAATGACAGGAGAAAGACTTCTCTACCATCTAATTGTAAAATATAGGAGTAGCGACAATCTCATGAGGAGTACTCATGGAGTGAATGTAGGCCGTTGGCGCTAAATCATTATACATCGACTTGTATTTGCTTTCAACACATTTACTTTATTATATCTTTTGATGTGCTTTAAATGCTTTGTGTTGAGGTGAAATATATTGTGATTTAATCTTTACTTGTGATACAAAATCTAAAAAATATATATTTTAGAAGAATTTTTATTCAAAGAACTTGTTGTTTGAGAATGTTTTTGTAGATCAAAAGAAAAATACGTTCTATTTGGATATGATTTTATTTTGTTTAAAAAAATTTCAAAATGACACAAATTTACGCCCTCTTAATTGTGTCAATACCTTTCATCCATTGCACAGTCCTATCATCCCATATTTGGAGTTGTTTGACAATCCTAACATCCAATATTTAATGGTAAATATTTGTTCCTCATCAATTGGATTGAGGGAATTAATGATGTATAGATCTATGTGCATATGTCTCTTTCTTGATAGATGTACAAAATGATCAATCAAATACTTTTTACTCTTTTACCTTCTCCTTTTACAATTTAGTAAATTAGTCGTACTTCTATGTACAACTATAATAGATGAATTAACATCCCATGCATTCTCGACCTCCTTATATGTGAAAAATGGCAAGGAATTGGTCCCTATCTTCTCCACGTACACCTCCACCTCTTGCTCTATTTCCTTCTTTTTTTTAACATCATCCCCAACCTCAATTAAGTAAATGTTGTTGAGTCTATAATAAGCACCTCCTCAGTTTCATTTGTCCTCTTCTTTTGTTATGTACAACACTTTGAACTTAGATTAATTGCTCCAATCATATTTGACTATTCTCTAATCTAAAATGACTGTTCTTCAACTCCTTTACAACCACAAAAAAGTTATTTCATCTCTTTGTAGAAGGGCGTGAATTGACTTCCAATTGCTTATGCTTTTTCTTGCTTTCATGATTTCTCCTAAAAAATGGTGGTGTTCACTTTCGTCTTGGTGGCTTTAATTAGGATATGTTATTTAGGAATATATACAATAAATTTATAGAAGTTTGTTTCATTTTCTATATGCACCAGCTTAAGATGAATAATTGCTTGTAAAGAATAAATTAGTAGTTAATTTAGAATAATGATCTATAACATGAATAAAAAATATTTTGCTTGTTTGAAATCATGATCCCCACTTACATCATTATGCATTAGCATTGATAGTAAATATTTTCTTATGTGCACTTTGGTGCTCTTCTACACAACATCCTTGGCAACATCTCTTCAAGGAACTTAGCACATCTCCTCCCTAGCTGTAATATCTCGTTCCCTTACTGTTCCTCTCTGAATTGGATTTCCCTCCCAGAATCGGCCAGGACGAAGTTGAGATCGTCCAGGCCGATCAGTGCATGGAAACAGCTGATTTCTGGAGTGTTTTCTGGATGATTTCTGGACAGGATCGTCCGGGCCGATCGTGAGATCGTCCAGGCCGATCTGTACTGTAGAAATTATCGGCCAGACAATAGCCCTGGGTGAGGTCCAGGACGATCAGGATTTGGTCTGATCGTCCCGGGACGATGTGAATATCGGCCTGGCCGATCAGTTCACAGATATAAGAAAATCAGCTCGTTTTGAAGAGAGAGAAAACTTTTTATAAAAACGAAAATATCTGAGGAGAGAGAAAGAGAAAGGGAAAAAGAGAAAAGCTGGTTTTCGGAGACCGCGGAGCGCTTTTCGTCCGACGCTGCTGTTGGGAAAAGTGAAGATCTCGTGGTAAGGACTCCGAATCCTATTTCTGTTTTCAAAGATGTTGTGTTTTGACCGAGTTGAGATCTGTTTTGTGTTTTCGTAGTCGACTTTTCGACATGATTTTGATTTGACACAACTTTCACCGCACAACTTTTAGAGTGTTATAGATATGATTATTCTACACGATTTGACTGTATTCTACGAATTTTCTTCCGGTTGGAATTGGTTCTACGTGATTTTAATCGAATAGAAAATTATCAGGATATTTTCTGACTTGGTTTCTATAGAATAAAAGTCTTGCATTGATGTTATAGATATTCTATTGTAATTTGGTAGAATTTGGAAATCGTGTCTTTTTGCAGGATTTTTGTGTAAATTTGACCGACTGCCGTTACGCTGCCCGATTTTCGTATGATTTCTGATTTGTCTGAGATTGATAGATTGAATCGATATGCCTATGATTATTGATATGATTGTTCTAGATTTCTTTAATATTGCTTATTGCATCGATTATTGCATTGATTGATTGATTGATCCTGAAAGACAAGTGGAAACCTAGTTGAACGTTGGTTATAGAAACCAACGTGTATTGAACGAACTACAACAGCACTATTGATATAGATTGACCACTACAACAGCACTATTGATATAGATTGACCACTACAACAGCATTATTGAACGAACTACAACAGCACTATTGATATAGATTGACCACTACAACAGCACTATTGATATTGAACGATTGATAACTACAACAGCATCATGACTAGTGTTTGTGCTTGTCGAGTAAGACCATTGTATGGAATTGTATGATCTTGCATCGTATGGATTTCCTGATATGCATTGATTTATTGATTTCCGATTGATTTATTGATTTGATGGATTTATCGAATTGATTTCTTATCGTACGGATTCATTGATTTCATTGATAATCGTTGAGCATTGATACTATTGATTATCGACATTGATATGGATATGATATGGACATTGATAGATATAGATACTGCATTGATAGCGTGGATATGGATGGCATAGATTTATAGATTCATTGATACCATTGATTCTGCATTGATTTGACTTGCTACTATAGATTTATCGTATCGCTTTTCTCATTTGACTTCATTGATTAGATCGTACTGATTTGACCGTATTGATTTGATTGACGGATATTGATTGATTGCGTTGATTTATCGAATTGCCTGCCGCTGCATTGACTGGTTTTATTGACTATGGATTTCCACTGCATAGAATTGATGATCATTGATTCATTGATTTCCGCTGCATAGACTCATTGACCATTGACTGATTCAGATTGATAGATTGACATGCATATTGATAGCATCGCCTTGCTTTGATTTCAGTTGTAGGCTTTGGTGACCTGCTGGGCTATTGTAGCTCATTATATGTGGTTTAAAATTTCAGGTCCGAGCAAGGCAACTGGAATGGAGTTCGATCAGAATGTCAGACGAATCCTTTCGCTACACGGATCTTGGGGCGTCACAGGTGGTATCAGAGCAAGTGTAGTGAAAGGATTTGATTGATAGTTTGATAGAATGAATCCATTCTATTCATTTTGCATACATAGTGATTGACATTTGATTGATTGCATTGTGTGTTTTGTATGGATTTCGACGAGTTTTGTTTTGGATTTGGATTTCGATCGATTTGGTTTGCTTCGTGTTTTGCTTCGTACCTTTAGGGAAATGTCGGGACGACATTTTTCTAAGGTGGGGAGATTGAAATATCTCGTTCCCTTACTGTTCCTCTCTGAATTGGATTTCCCTCCCAGAATCGGCCAGGACGAAGTTGAGATCGTCCAGGCCGATCAGTGCATGGAAACAGCTGATTTCTGGAGTGTTTTCTGGATGATTTCTGGACAGGATCGTCCGGGCCGATCGTGAGATCGTCCAGACCGATCTGTACTGTATAAATTATCGGCCAGACAATAGCCCTGGGTGAGGTCCAGGACGATCAGGATTTGGTCTGATCGTCCCGGGACGATGTGAATATCGGCCTGGCCGATCAGTTCACAGATATAAGAAAATCAGCTCGTTTTGAAGAGAGAGAAAACTTTTTATAAAAACGAAAATATCTGAGGAGAGAGAAAGAGAAAGGGAAAAAAAGAGAAAAGCTGGTTTTCGGAGACCGCGGAGCGCTTTTCGTCCGACGCTGCTGTTGGGAAAAGTGAAGATCTCGTGGTAAGGACTCCGAATCCTATTTCTGTTTTCAAAGATGTTGTGTTTTGACCGAGTTGAGATCTGTTTTGTGTTTTCGTAGTCGACTTTTCGACATGATTTTGATTTGACACAACTTTCACCGCACAACTTTTAGAGTGTTATAGATATGATTATTCTACACGATTTGACTGTATTCTACGAATTTTCTTCTGGTTGGAATTGGTTCTACGTGATTTTAATCGAATAGAAAATTATCAGGATGTTTTCTGACTTGGTTTCTATAGAATAAAAGTCTTGCATTGATGTTATAGATATTCTATTGTAATTTGGTAGAATTTGGAAATCGTGTCTTTTTGCAGGATTTTTGTGTAAATTTGACCGACTGCCGTTACGCTGCCCGATTTTCGTATGATTTCTGATTTGTCTGAGATTGATAGATTGAATCGATATGCCTATGATTATTGATATGATTGTTCTAGATTTCTTTAATATTGCTTATTGCATCGATTATTGCATTGATTGATTGATTGATCCTGAAAGACAAGTGGAAACCTAGTTGAACGTTGGTTATAGAAACCAACGTGTATTGAACGAACTACAACAGCACTATTGATATAGATTGACCACTACAACAGCACTATTGATATAGATTGACCACTACAACAGCATTATTGAACGAACTACAACAGCACTATTGATATAGATTGACCACTACAACAGCACTATTGATATTGAACGATTGATAACTACAACAGCATCATGACTAGTGTTTGTGCTTGTCGAGTAAGACCATTGTATGGAATTGTATGATCTTGCATCGTATGGATTTCCTGATATGCATTGATTTATTGATTTCCGATTGATTTATTGATTTAATGGATTTATCGAATTGATTTCTTATCGTACGGATTCATTGATTTCATTGATAATCGTTGAGCATTGATATTATTGATTATCGACATTGATATGGATATGATATGAACATTGATAGATATAGATACTGCATTGATAGCGTGGATATGGATGGCATAGATTTATAGATTCATTGATACCATTGATTCTGCATTGATTTGACTTGCTACTATAGATTTATCGTATCGCTTTTCTCATTTGACTTCATTGATTAGATCGTACTGATTTGACCGTATTGATTTGATTGACGGATATTGATTGATTGCGTTGATTTATCGAATTGCCTGCCGCTGCATTGACTGGTTTTATTGACTATGGATTTCCACTGCATAGAATTGATGATCATTGATTCATTGATTTCCGCTGCATAGACTCATTGACCATTGACTGATTCAGATTGATAGATTGACATGCATATTGATAGCATCGCCTTGCTTTGATTTCAGTTGTAGGCTTTGGTGACCTGCTGGGCTATTGTAGCTCATTATATGTGGTTTAAAATTTCAGGTCCGAGCAAGGCAACTGGAATGGAGTTCGATCAGAATGTCAGACGAATCCTTTCGCTACACGGATCTTGGGGCGTCACACTAGCTTAGGATTAATTTTATAAGCCCAATCTTATAGTGTTATTACATATCCAACCACACTGTGTTGGATTGGGGCAATCTTCTTTAAAATAGTCGCCATATAATGAACAATATTTCTCTTCATCCCTCTTAGCATCTTCTCCTTTAACATCTTACCCAATGTATATCTAAAAAATGCTTTTTTATTTCAACCAAGCTAAGTGTCTTAGTAAAAATAGTATTTTTTTCTTGAATGCTCTCTCCATATATGAATTTTTTAAGTTTTTGTCTTCACTAAAGTAGTTTTCTAATGACCTACTCTCTTTGTTCATCATATTGAATTCCTTATCGGGTGGGTACTCCAAACCTTAGCCCAATGATCACAACAAATTTAAAAAATGCCAATTAATCTTTCCTTGACTCCAATTTCAAACACAATGGAGCAACCCTATTTCTATAATCATCAAACATCCTTAATAACAACTAATAAAACAAGGCGTATAGAACAATAGTTCAGGACTTGAAGAATTGACTAGCCTTAAATTGTCTAATAATTTTTTTCTCCATCATAACCCCAATTTTATATGTGACCCAAGCAATATAACTACTCTCTACATTTAAAATTTGTGAAAATGGCTACATACATAAAAAAACAAACTCAAATGAGTCAATCCTAAGAGAAATAATTATGGCAAAACAAAACTAAGTATGATTGAATCATGATCAAATCATCTCCAAACATGATCAAATTATCTTTGAACCCACTTGAAATCATGATTGAATATTGTGTGAACTATATTTGAAGCTTGTTTAAAACTTTGAACAAGATTTGAAGATGTATTTACCATATTTGGAGATGATTCAATTGTGGTTCGAAGATGATTTAATCATAGTTTGAATCATGATCGGACCATGACCAAATCATAATCAAACCATATTCAAATTATCTTCAAACCATCTTTGAATCATGATGAAGCCTTGTGCTAACATGTTTAAACATTGTTTGAAACTTATTTGAAACTTTGAACATAGTTTGAAGATGGTTCAATCATTCTTTAATCATGTTCAAAGATGGTTGTTCTTAGACGAGTCAAGCATGATTCGAAGGTAGTTCGATGGTTATTCTAGCAAGTTTGTTGCAGATACTTTGATAACTAACACCATTTTAGTTTTTTGACTTAGATGTGAACAACACATTCAAAGCTAATTAACTAAACATATAATATAACGAGCCTTTAATACATGATGAATAGAGAGACTATTTTCGTGAATCTTTGTGAGAGCCTATACATACATGCTTTGCGATCACTCTATACAGAAAAGGTGTTGTGAAGAGCAGGGGTGTAGGAGTTAATATGATTGATATGTAATTATTATACGAGGTTTTAGACTCTGATTTGTAATAAACTCAAGAATTTAGGTTAGAAATGAAGTTTTAGACTTATTTCTCGTAGGAAACAAAAAATCGGCATATTTCCCTAATTGCAGGTAATATAATGCATATAATATCATATTTTCATAAGATTTGATTTCTCTATTTATTATAAATTGTTTTTTAAATTATAATGTATACTATATATACAGGGATTATTAATTAGTTTATTATGTCAAATTAAATTAAATAAAAATATATTATACTGTAAAATACTTGTGTTAAAATTTTTTATTGCGTGAATTTTTCAAATAAATTTTTTTTGAACCAGAATTGTGAATGTTCTATTAGTTTTCAAACTATTTTCAGTTTTATTAAGCAAGGATGATATCTCCGAAGGATTTTTGCGGCGGCTCTAGGGTTTTATGGCCTTTACGAAATTCCCCGTCTCCCAGCCCGGCTGGGAGCTCAGGAGAAGAAACCCGAACAAGTGCTTTGCTTCGACGCTTGCAACCCCTTCGTCGTGCTCATTTTATTGCCAATTTCTCACTGCTAATCCCCAATATTATTATTTACCTGTTGCTTGAGTTTCTTTCCAGCGATGTCTTCATCGATGAAGAGAAAATCCCTAGATGGTGCGACTCCAGAGAATCCAATACCATATAAATCGCAGAGGAAGGACGAGCCGATGGTTATCGATGACGGTATGACCTGCCTACACGATGTGTCTTACCCGGAGGGATATGTTGCGTCTCGCTCGGGGCCGACCCGCCCCACCGAAGGGAATTTGAAGCCTGCGAAGGAGTTCTCCTTCGTGCTCGATCCCTTCCAGTCCGAAGCTATTAAGTGCATTGAAAATGGCGAATCCGTAATGGTTAGAAGCTTCAGATTCTATATTCACTCTTCTTGAATTTTTTTTACTTTTTAGTTTACTTGATAGATTAATCTTCAGCACCAATTACTATTTTTTAGTTGTTTTTTGATAGTCCGGCAAGTTGTCTCCTTTTTTGCTTTCTTCTCGCAGGTGTCATCGTGCGATTGGTTCCTCGTTTTCAGCTTTGGTGCATGAAAAATCAAAATGGTCGGCCTTCACTCAAAGAAATCAAAATGGTCAGGTTCGCATGATTCCTCATTGTCAGTTTTAGTGCATGAAGAAACAATGTTTGTCTCCAGCTCTGCAGCCAAATTTTGAGAAGCTGATCAGAGCCTGGAATCGAACAGTTCCTGACCATTTTTCTCAAGTGTTTCTTGTGATTGAAGGCTGACCATTTTTCTGAATCAAATATTCTGATTAGAAAATACCAAAAAAGTGCATTTCCTCAATGCAAAAGCTAGGTCTAATTTGTTTTTTCTCTTGTAGGCATATCAGATATGAGAGAAATCTCCCATTTACATCCAGTGATAGTGTAACGGAGCTCAATGGCTACAACAATAAACCTTCTTCCCAATTCCTTCGTTTAACTTTAATTCAAAATCCAGGAGATCCTCTAATGGGAACAAGATTTATTGTGGAAGTTGTTGAGCTTTGTTATGCTCGGTGAAAATTTTAAAAGGACCAAATAATATATGTAATTAAGGAAAAAAGCCATAATACAATGTTAGGCCGGCACCTGAGCCGGCTGGACCGGTCCAACCTGGACCGATCCAGGTTTATTCCCGGCGGAAGCCAGACGAACAGGGGGAGGGCGGAAAAGCTAGGGGGCCCACTTGAAGCCAATTTCAAATTGTGGGAGGGAGAATTTGAATTAGAAGGGGTAATTAGGTCTTTTGTAACTCTCCTTTCATGTTTAATTAGGGAGATGAGGGGGGAATTAGGGTTATCTTGATTTTGAATGTGATTTGGGAGATCTAGGTTTTTCTTTTGGGCTCTAGGCTACGACTAGAGATTTGAAGAGTTTTTCCTTCCTCTCGAATCGAAGGAAACTTGTATCTTTCTTGTCTTTTGCATCGATTAGTGAAATTCAATCGTTTGCTATTGTTTTTCCTATTTTTCCTACGATTTCTCTTAGATTTTTCCACTGTTTCTTGTGTTTGGTGGCTGTTTTCCCATAGAAAACAACGGAATAGTTGCGATTTGGCTTAGATCCGATAGGAATCACTTGAAATACTCAAGTGGTACCTATCAAATTGGTATCAGAGCGAGATCCGGGCGGTGGAGGGCTGTTTTTTCCACTGTTTCGCTGCAGTTTTTCGCAGATTTTTGGTGGATCCGGAGGCATCTTGTTGGTTCTCATGGCATCTAAGCGGGTATAAGTCTTGGAGACCGAGATGGGTCAACTTAAGGCGGATATGGAGGAGAAGATGACCACATTTAGCGAGAATGTGGAAGGGAAATTCATGGCCTTGGAGGAGATGATGAAGAAGTTGTTGGAAGGGCAAGCACGGGCTGTGCCAGCAGTGGAAAGAGGAGAAGGTAGTGGGAGCAGGGGTAAGGAGAAGGTGAATCCAGAAGAGGAAGAGGAGGTGGAACTGCTTGACAGCAACGGGAGGATGCCACCTCGGGAGTCCATCAGGCGAGAAGAACATGACAGAAGGAGAGACTTCCGGGAAGGAAGAGAAGATGATTGGCGACGTCGGAGGCCCGACCTATTGGACCGGCCGCGGGGGATCTATTACCACCATGGCGGGGGACCAGGGGAAGATGGCTACCGGCGGCCAAGGAGGGAGGATGAGCCCCGATATGGAGAAAGAGGAACTTGGGAAGACCCCATAGCTTGGGACAGAGGAGGCCATGGGGGGAATAGGGCATACGGGGTGGACACGAGGGCCAGGAAGCTGAAAATGCCAGTATTCGAGGAGGGAAATGTGGATGAGTGGATCCACAAGGTGGAGAGGTATTTTGTAGTGAACGGCCTGATGGAGGAGGAGAGATTGATGGCTGCTAGCATGTGCTTGGAAGGGGCGGCATTTGCCTGGTTCAAGTACATAAATAAGTGGGAATTGGTGAGGTCCTGGAGGGACTTCAAGGAGGCTATCAGGGAGAGATTCAGGGGGAGCAGCCCATGGGAGATATCAGAACAGTTCTATGCCCTCACTCAAGAGGGAACAGTGGAGGAATACAGGAAGAAATTTGAGAGTTTAGTGGGAGACATGGAGGGCCTTTCAAACAGTACTTTGGGGGAAAATTTTATGAAGGGCCTCAAACCAGAAATTAGAGATGCGGTGAAGGTCATGAGACCAAGAGACCTGAGGGAGGCAATGGAGTTAGCTCAGCTGGTGGAGAACCAGAAGACCAACGCCCAAACTTGGAGGAACACGCACTCAGGAGGGCCCACCAGGACAACCACCACTTACTTGGCTCCAAAAGGGCCAAGCCCTAGCTTTCCTAGGGAGAGTGGAAAGGAGAAGAGCGGGGTGACCACATCTGCTGGAAGTTTCAAGAAATTGACTGAGGAAGAGATGCAGGAGAAGAGGGCTAAGGGCTTTTGTTTCAGATGTGAGGAGAAGTTTGTTCCAGGGCACAGGTGCAAGGATCGCGCCCTTCGGGCTCTCACCGTCTATATAAGACGAGGCGCCTGAAGAGTGTGATGATTCTGATGAGGAGCAGATTGATCCCCAGTTGGAGGTAGCCGAGGTCTCCCTCAATTCTGTGTTGGGATTTACTCCTAGTCATACGATGAAGGTGAAGGGGAAGATCCTTGGGAGGGAGGTAGTGATCCTGATTGACAGTGGGGCAACCCACAATTTCATATCCACCCAGGTGGCGGAGGAGCTAGGGATGGAGCCTACTAAGACAGGCAGTTATGGGGTGATGATGGTGACAGGAAAGATTGAGTCCAGCACCGGGATCTGCAAAGGGGTGGAGATGAGGCTATAGGAGATCAGGGTGGTAGAGGACTTCCTACCCCTGAAGTTGGGTAGCACAGATGTCATTCTGGGCATGAAGTGGCTACAGACCTTGGGTGAAACCAAGGTGAACTGGGGGACCATTGTGATGGAGCTGATTGTAGAGGGGAAGAGGGTGAAGCTAAAAGGGGAACCAGGATTGTCCAGAGCTGGAGTGTCACTCAGATCAATGGCGAAAATCATCCATGAGGAAGGAGGAGGATTCCTTGTGGAGCTGCAGAGCCTGGAGGAGCAGGAGGAGGGGGAGGAAAAGCTCATTCCCACGTTGGTTCAGTCTCTTCTACAGGAATTTGAGGATGTGTTCCAACCTCCGGTGGGACTATCACCTGCAGAGAGCAGGAGCACCAGATTATCCTGAAAGAGGGAGTATCTCTTACCAGTGTGAGGCCTTACAGATACCCTCAGGTGCAGAAAGATGAGATTGAGAAGCTGGTGGGAGAAATGCTAGAAGGAGGGATCATTCAGCCCAGTGTGAGCCCTTTCTCTAGTCCAGTTCTGCTTGTGAAAAAGAAGGATGGGAGTTGGAGGTTTTGTGTAGACTATAGAGCTCTTAACAAGGAGACTGTGCTTGATAAGTTTCCTATCCCTGTGATTGACGAGTTGATGGATGAGCTACATGGAGCAGCCTTGTTCACCAAGGTCGATCTGAAGTCAGACTATCACCAGATCAGGATGAGGAAGGAAGATGTGCAGAAGACGGCCTTCAGGACTCATGAGGGCCACTACGAGTTTCTGGTGATGCCTTTTGGCCTCACCAACGCACCTGCCACATTCCAGGCCTTGATGAACCGGATCTTCAAGCCACACCTCCGCAGGTTTGTGTTGGTATTTTTTGATGACATTCTAAAATATAGCAGGACTGAGGAGGAACACCTAGAGCACCTGAGAGTGGTGTTGTGTGTGCTGAGGGAGCATTAGCTGAAGGCCAACTTCAAGAATTGTGACTTCGCTCAGGCACGGGTGGAGTACCTGGGGCATGTGATATCCCAGGAGGGAGTTGCTGCAGATCAGTCCAAGATAGAGGCAATGCTGGCATGGCCTCAACCCAAGACCTTGAAGGGGCTCAGAGGATTCTTGGGATTGACAGGCTACTACAGGAGGTTCGTGAGGGGATACAACACCATAGCGTGGCCACTGACAGAGCAGTTGAAGAAGGACAACTTTTTATGGGGAGAAGCAGCTTCAGAGGCTTTTGAGAAGCTGAAGAAGGCCATGACGACAGTGCCAGTGCTTGCTCTGCCGGACTTCAACCAGGTGTTTGTGGTGGAGACAGATGCTTCAGGCTATGGATTGGGAGCAGTGTTGATGCAGAACCACATGCCCATAGCTTACTTCAGTCAGATACTGTCGTCTCGGGCTAGGCTGAAGTCTGTCTACGAGAGAGAGCTGATGGCTATTGTACTGGCCATCCAGAAGTGGAGACCTTACTTATTGGGCAGACACTTTATTGTCAGGACTGATCAGAGGAGCCTGAAGTACTTGTTAGAGTAGAGGATGGTCACAGAGGAGCAACAGAGGTGGTTGTCCAAGCTGCTAGGATATGATTTTGAGATCCACTACCGACCGGGACTAGAGAATAAGGCAGCGGATGCCTTATCACGCTGTATGGGGGAGCTCCAAGGGATTGCTGTATCAGTACCAGTACTGATAGATTGGGGAGCCATCAAAGAGGAGAGCATTCAGAATGAGGAGCTAAGGAAAATCAAAGAAGATGTGTTATCAGATGGGAACAGCCACCCAGGCTACTCAGTTGTGGGAGAGAGACTGTAGTATCAGGGAAGGAGTGTGATTCCAAGGTCTTCCATCCACATTCCCCAGCTGCTACAGGAGTTTCATGGGAGTGCCATAGGAGGGCATTCAGGAGTGCAAAAAACTTATAGCCGGTTAGCTGCTGAATTGTACTGGAAGGGGATGAGGAAAGATGTAGAGGAGATGGTGGCGAAGTGTGATATCTGTTAGCGGAGCAAGTACCTGACGATGGCACCAGGGGGATTACTACAGCCTCTGGCCCTACCAGAGAAGGTTTGGGAGGAGATTACTATGGATTTCGTTGATGGGCTTCCAAAATCAGAAGGGTACACAGTTATACTTGTAGTGGTCGACAGGCTGAGCAAATATGCTCATTTCATTCCCTTGAGACACCCGTACACAGCAGTGTCTTTAGCAGCAGCTTTTGTGAGGGAGATAGTCCGCCTGCATGGGTACCAGAGTCTATTATTTCTGATAGGGACAAGGTGTTCCTGAGCCATTTCTGGAGGGAGCTATTTAGGATGCAGGGAACAGTATTGAAGAGGAGCACAACCTACCATCCACAGACTGACTGGCAGACGGAGGTGGTGAATAGGAGCTTGGAGACATACTTGAGGTGTTTTGTGTCTGAAACACCAAAGCAGTGTGCCAAATGGCTAGCTTGGGCAGAATATTGGTACAATACTTCTTTTCACTCGGCTACCAAGATGACACTTTTTAAGGTGTTATATGGGAGGGACCCCCCACATTTGGTACACTTCAGCCATAGTAGTACTCCAGTATCTGCAGTGGATCAGCATTTGAAGGAGAGAGATCAGGTGTTGGAAGAGCTTAAGAGGCATTTACTTAGAGCACAACAACTTATGAAGAAGCAGGCGGACGACAAAAGGAGAGATATACAGTTTGCAGTTGGGGACAAAGTCTACTTGAAGCTTCGACCATACCGGCAGAGGACTATGGCCCAAAGGAGAAATGAGAAGCTTGCAGCAAGGTATTTTGGCACTTTTGAAGTGGAGGAGAGAATTGGAGGGGTGGCCTATAGATTGAGGCTCCCTCTAACAGCCAGAATACACCCCGTTTTTCATGTCTCATAGTTGAGGAGAGTGGTGGGGGAGCATGCAGTGAGCCCCGAGCTGCCCAGCACATTGAAGGAGGACATGGAAGTGACATTGGAGCCTTTAGCGGTAGAAGGAGTGCGCATCAATGAGAAGGGGGAAAAGGAAGTGAAGATTAGGTGGAGCGGCCTCCCAGACTATGAGGCCACCTGGGAGCCACAGGAGAGGATTGCAGAGCATTTTCCTGCTTTCCACCTTGAGGACAAGGTGGTACTTTGGGAGGGGGGTATTGTTAGGCCAGCACTTGAGCCGGCTGGACCGGTCCAGGTTTATTCCCAGCGGAAGCCAGGCGAACAGGGTGAGGGCGGAAAAGCTAGGGGGCCCACTTGAAGCCAATTTCAAATTGTGGGAGGGAGAATTTGAATTAGAAGGGGTAATTTGGTCTTTTGTAACTCTCCTTTCATGTTTAATTAGGGAGATGAGGGGGGAATTAGGGTTATCTTGATTTTGAATGTGATTTGGGAGATCTAGGTTTTTCTTTTGGGCTCTAGGCTACGACTAGAGATTTGGAGAGTTTTTCCTTCCTCTCGAATCGAAGGAAACTTATATCTTTCTTGTCTTTTGCATCGATTAGTGAAATTCAATCATTTGCTATTGTTTTTCCTATTTTTGCTACGATTTCTCTCAGATTTTTCCACTGTTTCTTGTGTTTGGTGGCTGTTTTCCCATAGAAAACAACGGAATAGTTGCGATTTGGCTTAGATCCGATAGGAATCACTTGAAATACTCAAGTGGTACCTATCATACAACAACAACAACAAGCCTTTATCCCACTATGTGGGGTCGGCTACATGAATATTATTACTATATTTTATATTATATTAAAAAATAATACGGGAAATTATTTTTCATATTTATTATACGAGAAATGATTTCACGTATTTGCTCCTAATATTTTAATTACTCTAGCTTTTTTCCACTAATTTTAATTTATATTATCCTTCTCTTAAGAAATATATAAATAAATAATTTTTAAATATTAGATTAAATTCTATTTTTATTGTTAAATTCTATATCGAAAATGCAAAACAAAATTTGGTTTTCTAAGAAAAACAAAATTTGGTTTTCTAAGAAAAACAAAATTTGGTTTTCTAAGAAAATGCATTTTATATAGAGAAAGCAAAATGGTTTTTGGTTTTCTTAGAAATCCAAAATTGGTTTTGAATTTTTTATGGAAATCGCAATATTAATTTTGGTTTTCTGAGAAAACCAAAAATAATTATGCTTTTTCTATACAAATCCTAATTCCTTTTGGTATTTTTGATCATTTATAAATTTTAACGTAATTACATCTTTTATCCTTAAGTGCATAACAATAATGAGCATTTAAAAAAATTGGCGTTATGCCATCAATGGATAGAAATGTGGATTTCTCTCTACTCTCTGAAGTCTACAAAGCGAACTGTTAGGTAAACCTAGCTTCTGCATTATGGGGATTCATTTCCTTGGCAAGTTTTGGCTAGGAATTAAAACTATAAACTCAGTATTTAAAATTCGAAATTTGAATTTCAAATTATTTCGATCTTTCCAAACCAATTAGGCTATTTTAGGTTGGTGTTAATGATGATTGATTTTATCATCCAAGGGGAAATAAGAAGGGGGTGGTCGGCGGTGGGGCTAGGGCTAGCTAGGCCGGCAGTTTGGGGGTGAAGGTGGGGTGGTCGTTGGCATGTGGATGGGGTGAGGGGTGGCCGGCGTCTTAGAGGGAGATTGGGGAAAAAGGCTGGCCGGTGGAGGTGGTGGGTTGGATTGGCCGGTGGAGGAGGTGGGTTGGATTGGCCGGCGGTGGTGGGAGGGAAGATAAGGTGGCCGGTGATAGAGAAAGGAAAACGAAGAAAATATTATGAATACTAACCGCGAGTCCCGGAATCCACCGGTGGCTGACGGGTGATGCAAGACTCTCTTCTAGGGTTTCTCCTCTCAAGAACTCACAAAGAGATCAACAAGACAAAAAAAATTGAAATTTCATTCATAATCATCATTGACCTCATAAGAGGGAAAAGAGGGCTATAAATAGGCCCCATACAAGAACAAAACAAAAGACCAAATTACCCCTTGGGGTTACATGCATCTAGTCCATCAAGTGAGTTTAAAAACGGAAAAGAACACTAAAATCATAAAATTACAATACATCAATCAGAAATAAAAGATGCGAGCGTAGTCGTAGATCTTCGATGTCTCCTTGCGCTCCTCCGCTAGAATATCCTGTAGATGTCCTCATCAATTTGGTTCCAAGCTTTATTGCTCAAAAGAAAGCTTATATTGAAAAAACATTACTGAGGAACGACTTCTCTAAAGTTGCTGTTGAGCTGGAGCCAATATATGACAAGACAAACATTGATTTTTCATGCACAAAAGCTTAAAATGGAGGACCAAAAATAGATGATTTGCCATGTATAAAACTTGAAAATGAGAAGAATAAAAGCTAGAGACGTTTGAAAACTCCATATAAATCTAGTGAGAACCATGGGTTAGAAAAGATGGAGGGTTACAAAGGCAATCCAACAGCAAGGTTGGATTTCATGGCAAACATTCTTTGCAAATTAAATCATCAAATAGTGTTCAAAATAGTGAGAGTGAGGCCATTGCCTATCATAGTGATAGCAATCAATAGGACAAAAAAGCAATGAAGTTTCCATCATGAGTCACCAAAATGAAGATGAAAATAAGAAGAAATTAGTAACATATATCACAAAATCAGTTGATATCCATGAAGAATCAAGATTCATATCTTCTTTTGTATCTAAGATCTAGAAATCCATATGAAAAGAAAACTAACCACTTCAAAATTGCACGAAGATTAACTTGCGATCAAATGATAGAAAAAAGCTAGCTTTAGGACCGCACATATGTTGATTAGTTCTAGTTCAATTCAAAGAGGACAAAAACCATCTTTAGCAATAAAATATCATCATTTTAGGAGAAGGTGGGCTTTCAAAAGCTGCTTGCACTTTATCAATACCGCCATAATGCAATTCTTTGTGAGCATCAAAACTCCCATGTAGTCATATCTAGACACCAGCAACGATTCTTAACTATATTTTTAGTTATGTGGATTGCTAAGATTTTCCTCTTGTCCTTATGATTCTTGATCAAACTCTAAAAGTTACATTACAGGCATCCACAAGTGAACCAAAATGTACTTTTGTGAACCCAGTAAAATCCCAAAGCTTCTTACTCTAGAATTCTTTCTCTCTATTCTTTCTATTATGGGTCTTATATGTTTTATAAGCAAGGTTTTGGTATTGCTCAAGGAAAAATTTTGGATCCAACACTAGTAAACTTTAGATCTTTGTTATAGAATATATTAAATCCCCATTAAATAAAAAAATTGTTTAATTTTGAAACGAGATAGCCTATGCTATGATATTTGTTGTTCATTATACTTTGTCTTTTTTTATTTTGTTCAAATGCACCATATTTGTTATCTTAAGAGTGGAAAAAATTCTAAAAATTTCTTGTTTTAGTTAGCGTCTTGTAGTCATGATCATTTAACAGTTTATTTTATGTGCTCATACCAATAGCCAACATGGTTGAGTCTCACTTGATTTTCTTGCTGAGCATATTTGAGGTCTAATCCATAAGGTGGAAAAGTGAAAATATAACAGACTCATCCTTGGAAGCGATAATCCTAGCCATTCACTTGTCGTGAAGGTTTGAGTATGTGGGGGACACAGTTGAGTGGTTGAAATAATTTTATTTGAGGTGATGGTTGAAAGAAAGGTTGGTTAAGTGTTTAAACAATGGCTTGCTCTTAGGCTCCCATTGGGGACTTGGATTTAGGTTCTTATGGTTGAAGATTCTAGTCATGGAACCACTTGGGAATGTTAGTGACTTAGTGTAATGTCTTTAGATGCAATTTGGATTTGATGAAATTCCAAGTGGTTTAGAGGCAAAAAATTGGGGAACAACCAAGATTTGGTCAAAGTGATATTGTTTGGATGGATTTGACTAGTCTTGAAATATTGAGTTGTTTGTATGGCTTAGATGTGTATTTAGGGGTCGAAAAGTCTATAGAGCGTTAAAGTAATGTATCGAGGTTGCATCTTGAGTAGATGGAAATCCAAGATTTTTTAAGGGTGATGGAGGAGAAAAAAATCAAAACTAGGTCGAGAGAACCCTAGTTATGTTTGCCGGCTTCAAGAAAGCTTTCGTGATATTTTATGGCTGTAGGATCTACAGACATGCTTTGGGATGATGCTATGAAAGATTGGTAGATAGACTATCAAGTATATGAAAGATATCTGTCTTTTACTAAGAAGAAACCAAAAAGAGGGAGGAGCGGCCACCAAACTCTTAATCCTAGAGGTTTCACTCTTCTGTTTTTCTCAAAATATCAAAACAACCTTTTGCATTTACTCTAGTAATATTTAAGCAATTATATCAGGTTCTACAATTAAAAAAAAGAATTATGGATGAAGGAAAAATCAAATCTAATGATGCAAAAAAAAAAAAAAAAAAAAAATCTATTGATTCAAATAAGTGGGGTGAAGCCACTTCAAGAGTCTCTCCCCACATGGGTTGATTGGCCTAAACACTTCCTAATCAAGCCTAAACTTATTTAAAATAACAGCTAAATATCTTTGAAATGTTCCATATAAAATTATGAATTAAAGGTTGAAAATTAAAAAATTTTGGACTAATATTTTGAGTTTATAGTTTTAATTTTTATTACAAATTTTTTGAGTTCTATATCAAGGCTCTTTATTGATGCTTGTCTTGATCCCATGTTGAGCCCTTGATCTTGATATTTTCATGGCGCTTTCAGAATTAACGTGATATTCTACATAAAAAACACTTCATATCATTGAAATTTATGATTCTTCTTATGATGTCAAATAACTGGTTTCTGTCTATTACAATGCTTTATTTTTTGTTATTTTTTTGACAGGTATCTGCACATACATCAGCTGGAAAAACTGTTGTTGCTTTATATGCTATCGCCATGTCACTGAGAAATCAGCAAAGGGTTATTTACACCTCTCCAATCAAGGCTCTAAGCAACCAGAAATACAGGGAGTTTAAGGAGGAGTTTTCAGATGTTGGCCTCATGACCGGTGATGTAACCATTGAGCCCAACGCCTCTTGCCTGGTAGGTTAACAAATTTCCTTTTTTTTCTCATAAGGTACCACAAAACTGGTACTTCTGAAACTCCCAGACTAGAACACCAAGCAAGATTAACAACTCATCATAGCAGAAGTCTGATTCTTGATGTAAAAACTACATTATTTATTTAGTTATTAATTTTTTATATAAAATATTTAGGTGATGACCACTGAGATTTGGAGAAGCATGCAGTACAAAGGGTCAGAGGTAATGCGGGAAGTGGCCTGGATCATATTTGATGAAGTGCATTATATGCGAGATAGGGAAAGAGGTGTTGTGTGGGAAGAAAGTATTGTTATGGCTCCCAAGAACTCACGTTTCGTTTTCCTTTCAGCTACAGTCCCTAATGCTAAGGAGTTTGCTGATTGGGTGGCTAAGGTTCTTCATTCTACTCTGCTAGTTTGTTTCTATTTATCCTAAATGATTTCTGTGGAATCTTACGTGTTTTTATGAAGACTGTTGTTGCCCAAAACTTTTGAATTCCACCGCTGTGTGAACATGCAGTGATATGCTTAAAGTTGCATGTTTGCTTATTTGTGAAGCTTTGTATTTCTTTGTTTTATTTGTAAAATTTGCTCACTCCTTTTATCTGTTTGTTTTTTTGTGTCCATATGAATATCAGATTCATCATCAGCCTTGTCACATAGTTTACACAGATTATCGACCAACTCCTCTTCAACATTACATTTTCCCTTCCGGTGGTGATGGTTTATATTTGGTGGTTGATGAGAAAGGAAAGTTTCGTGAGGATAGTTTTCAGAAAGCTTTGAATGCCCTCGTTCCTGCTAAAGATGGAAATAGAAAAAGGGATTTTGGGAAACTGCAGAAGGCATTGCTGGAAGGAAAACCCAGTGAGGAAAGTGACATTTTTAAGCTGGTGAAAATGTTAATTCAGCGCCAGTATGATCCTGTTTACTATTCAGCTTTAGCAAGAGGGAATGTGAATTTCTTGCAATGCAGGTAAAATTAGAACATTTGTAGTTTAATTTGTTTTTGAAGGGTTCTGCCTTGCTGATGAATTGGACTGAAGGTCCTGATTATTGTCTGGTATGAAAAATCAAAACCTGTAATCTGGCTTGGTGGTAGATTCAAAGATTTCTGTTGTCTAATATAACCTGAATGCCTTCATTATGTCATTTGATTTTGTGGATTGAGGAAAACAATGTTGTTCAATTGTCAAAATTATCTCTGCCTATAGGTTCTGCATATTTGTTTTTTAACTTGGAAGGAAATGAATGTTTTGATCAATATTATACATGTAAGGAACTAGGGAAAATGTTAGAAAAATCAAGAGAAAGTTGCAGCTTCTATTCTAGAATGAAATTTGCAGAACATTTATCTTCTGTAATCGTTTGTTGCAGATTTTATTGTTGGATTCTAAGGGTCTTCATTCAATTTAAGTTTTGTCCTTGCTGTCTTTATATTATTTGCTATGATTCGATGTATTATTTTAGGGCTTACAAGTTACTAACTATTTCCTTAACGCCACTTGAGGATCATTTCCTATTGTTGGGCCACTCTTTAGAGTAAAGGGTTGAGTTCTTGCTGTATAATGTGCCGCCAACCCTAGGCCTTGTGCCCCCTTTCAGATCTGTGTCAGATCCATCCTTAGCATGTAGGTCTCTCTTCCAAGATTTATGTATGGAGTGGAGTTCAACTTCCTTTTTTGTGCACAGGATGCCTTTGCTATGTAATTGGGTTCTTTATTCCCTTTGTTCATTTCACTGTTGATTTCTTTCTTCTTCATTCTCCACTATTCCGGATTCCGTATCCAAAATGCTATGCATCCTAGAATATCAGATTGACTTGTTATTGACTGCATAATGCTCTTGTATTTGACCATTGAGGAGTTCATATATTTGACATAAAGCAAGTGATCGGGAACTTAGTTTTTTAGTCTTCATGTTTATGGTGCTTTATATGAATATCTGGATTTTGTGAAAAACTTTTTTAATCACTTCTGAAATTTAGGGCATTGCAGTTTAGCAGATTATATAATTTATGTTTTCCCCTAGTCCGCCCATGCATCTGGTGCAAAGTTTTACATATCAACTGAATATAGACACTGTTTGGGAAAAATGATGAATTAAACTAAGATGCTCGGAGACCTTGTTATTTTTATGCTCTTATATGTAATATTATATTAGAGCTGTGGTATGGAATTCACCCCGTTTTTGTTGCTTATATCTTTGTTTTTAGATGGCAAAAATGGATTTGAATGATGACCAGGAGAAAACTAATATAGAAACCATCTTTTGGAGTGCAATGGACTTGCTATCTGATGATGAAAAGAAGCTTCCCCAGGCAAGTTTATCTGATTGAGTATGAATGCTCCTTTTTTGGAGTTGTGTTTTCCCTTTACTTCTCGTCACTTTTAATTCCAAATTTTGAGTTCCAATTAAATTTATTTGGCATAATGATAGCTGTTGCAGAAAAAAACATACAGAATTTTGAATCATGCAGGTTTTTTCTGTCATTGAATGAAACAATTACAACAGTTACTATGTGTTTTTTATGCATGGTAAAAAAATTGCTCTCTTGAATCTGCTCATATCTTGAATTTCTAGTCATTGTAAAAAGTTAAGGCCATTTATAGTCAAATAAAAGCATATATTTAGTTCTCAATGACATTATATTATATTAACAGCATTTATGCATCACTTCTTAAACATACATAGTTATAATGAAATACTTTTGATGAGGTGGGCTAAAGGGTCATATTGTATAACGGGAAGGCATTATATTGCAGATAATAATATGATGTAGTAAAAAATTGTGAAAAGAAAATGTTTTTACCATGAATACGAGGGCAAATGTTATGCTTTTATCTTTTTAACTAAACTAGAGATAATAGATATTATAATTTGACATGACAATACGAATATTTAGCACCCTAACCTTTTGGTTTTTTTAAGTTACTGTAGCACTTCTTGGAAAGATCAATAGTCCTATTGGCAGTTAATGTTATTTACACAGATTTTAAAGGAAAACATTCAAAAGTTTCAGCGGCATTGCGTAATTGCATTGCATAAAATGAGGAAGTTCAATTAAAGCATAGCTAACGTTGAATTTATGGAATTGAAGCACCTCTTTGACGTTCGCAGTATCAAATTATATAAAAGATCATTGATATAAGGAATTGTTATAAACAATTATTATCACACTTTCCTCTTCTCATGGAAACCAGACCAACAAGGCATTGCTGGAGTGATGCTAAGACATTCATGACATATTATTTAAAATAACTGATGCCATCAAAATATGAGTACTTCCAATAAATGTACGTCCAAGAGCAAATGCCTTAGCTAAGGGGTTGGTGAACCTCACTTATTATCTCATAGCTTGCAAAAACTCGAGCTTCACTTGTTTTGTTCTGCCATTTTAAGCATTCATCTATCACTTAGAACTTCTGCGGCATCATATTTTTGAGGATTTTTGGATCAAATCTTGATTGTGTAGTGCCATTGGGTGGGCGAGCCACTCCTTTCCAATTGAAGTAGTGCTTGGTGAGCTTGCTTTAAAGTGTTCGGTTATGTTGGATCTGCATATGTTGCTGGGTTTTGGAAGTCTTAGGCGGTGGTGTGAATGGGTTGTGTGCAAGTGGCTTGAAGTTATTGAGTAAAGAAGCTGAGCCTGTATGAATCTCAGCAGTCCATGCTGGTCTGGTAAAGAACATTTAGCTAAGCGTACAGGTAAGTCATAGCTCTCTTAGGACCTCATCGTGTCTGAGAACCATGTTGAGCTACTGTATGAGCATTATATTGCTGTAGAGGTCATTATTGTGAAATTCTTTGGCACCCTTGCGGAAACCAACAGTAGTTGTGGGGACGAATATGAGGTTTCAGTTTATTGGGAGGGCTGTATGGAATTTGAAATGGTCAAGGGTGGGTTAATGATGACTTCAAGATGATTTTTATTAAAGATATTCTGTAATAAATGTTGAAAATATGAGGCCACAAGTTGTTCTAGAAGAAAACAATTGCTTCTTCTAGTTTCTTCCTAAACAAAAAAATTGGGGAAAAGTATTTTTTAAGATATTTGACTATTATGCAAATTATTGCAGTTGCGCACAAAATAAGTAGATTCACATAGTTGGGATATGGATTGGGAAGAAAAAAACGTGTTATAGCAATGCATAGGTTTAAAATTGCACAATATGAGGCTCGCCTTGAGACCCGCCTTTGCGCAATTCTAGTAAAAAACGCCTCGATGCTTACGCCTCAAGTTTTTTTTATGTGGCTTGAGCCTCAACTTGGTTGAGGCCCACATTGAGGCCCGCCTCGCCTCACTGGCATGAGGCTTACGCCTCACGCTATATATATCTATATATTAAAACTTACATAAATCTTGAAGTAAATGCCCAACATTGGACTCTACAAGAGTGGAGTAAGGGGGAGAGAGCAGTTCACCATAATAATGATACAAATGAAGAACCCTTAGTGATGAAAGTGCTGATGACTTAGAGTTCTTATGTGATATGTCATTGCTATTTATTTTTGGAAATCGGAATTATATGTTAATGAAAAGAATACTTGGATTTCGGAAAGATAGAATTTTGAGTTGAACTATATTTCATGTTGTCTTATTATTGAGATATTTTGATTTCACTTCATTTCTTATGTTTTTTTATGTTTTATATTATTCACTCATTAGTATATAACAAATTTATTATTTAATGTTTACGCAATCTTCTGATTTTGAGGCTTACGCCTCAAAACGCCTTGAGGCTTACGCCTAGCCTCACGAATGAAAACGCCTCAATACCCGAATACGCAATTTTAAACATTGCATAAAAATACTGGAACAGTTTGGGAATTTCAGTAGCAAATTTAGGATTGATGTGGTAGTATTGTATTTTTTTTACGCTATGCTGTTTGGTTAGAAATAAACTCATCCCCACTCATACAAAGATGAATCAGCTACCTATTAGTCATAGGGTTTTAGGGCCAATATTGTCAGTCCATGTATCAAAACTTGGGGTTTAGGGAGATACATCCATTTGGCAGACATTTATGCTTTTATGCTAAATCCTCACCTCCCTCTTCAAGGATGACATAATCAAGATTGTCTGGAGTGCTTCTATATACATGAATATTTCTTTTATGTTTGAACTAGTAATCTTGAAGGGGTGGACATCCACTATGGACATCAAAATGGTAAAAATTCTTGAGGACGAGTTGGAGGAGGTGGACTAGGAATGTTGAGAGAAGAGAGAGACTAATGATTCATTCTTTGCTTTCTAGGCATCTACCACAATCATTCATATTTGGCTGCAACTTTTTTGTCGCTTTTCAATGATATTTATGTTGTCAAGAAACTTTCTATTACTAGATCTACTAGAGTCTGATCTTAGGCAAAGAGGTGTTGTGTGGGAAGAAAGTATTGTTATGGCTCCCAAGAACTCACGTTTCGTTTTCCTTTCAGCTACAGTCCCTAATGCTAAGGAGTTTGCTGATTGGGTGGCTAAGGTTCTTCATTCTACTCTGCTAGTTTGTTTCTATTATCCTAAATGATTTCTGTGGAATCTTACGTGTTTTTATGAAGACTGTGTTGCCCAAAACTTTTGAATTCCACCGCTGTGTGAACATGCAGTGATATGCTTAAAGTTGCATGTTTGCTTATTTGTGAAGCTTTGTATTTCTTGTTTTTATTGTAAAATTTGCTCACTCCTTTTATCTGTTTGTTTTTTTGTGTCCATATGAATATCAGATTCATCATCAGCCTGTCACATAGTTTTACACAGATTATCGACCAACTCCTCTTCAACATTACATTTTCCCTTCCGGTGGTGATGGTTTATATTTGGTGGTTGATGAGAAAGGAAAGTTTCGTGAGATAGTTTTCAGAAAGCTTTGAATGCCCTCGTTCCTGCTAAAGATGGAAATAGAAAAAGGGATTTTGGGAAACTGCAGAAGGCATTGCTGGAAGGAAACCCAGTGAGGAAAGTGACATTTTTAAGCTGGTGAAAATGTTAATTCAGCGCCAGTATGATCCTGTATAACTATTCAGCTTTAGCAAGAGGGAATGTGAATTTCTTGCAATGCAGGTAAAATTAGAACATTTGTAGTTTAATTTGTTTTTGAAGGGTTCTGCCTGCTGATGAATTGGACTGAAGGTCCTGATTATTGTCTGGTATGAAAAATCAAAACCTGTAATCTGGCTTGGTGGTAGATTCAAAGATTCTGTTGTCTAATATAACCTGATGTGCCTTCATTATGCATTTGATTTGTGGATTGAGGAAAACAATGTTGTTACTTGTCAAAATTATCTCTGCCTATAGGTTCTGCATATTTGTTTTTTAACTTGGAAGGAAATGAATGTTTTGATCAATATTATACATGTAAGGAACTAGGGAAAATGTTAGAAAAATCAAGAGAAAGTTGCAGCTTCTATTCTAGAATGAAATTTGCAGAACATTTATCTTCTGTAATCGTTTGTTGCAGATTTTATGTTGGATTCTAAGGGTCTTCATTCATTTTAAGTTTTGTCCTTGCTGTCTTTATATTATTGCTATGATTCGATGTATTATTTTAGGGCTTACAAGTTACTAACTATTTCCTTAACGCCACTTGAGGATCATTTCCTATTGTTGGCCACTCTTAGAGTAAAGGGTTGAGTTCTTGCTGTATAATGTGCCGCCAACCCTAGGCCTTGTGCCCCCTTTCAGATCTGTGTCAGATCCATCCTTAGCATGTAGGTCTCTCTTCCAAGATTTATGTATGGAGTGGAGTTCAACTTCCTTTTTTGTGCACAGGATGCCTTTGCTATGTAATTGGGTTCTTTATTCCCTTGTTCATTTCACTGTTGATTTCTTTCTTCTTCATTCTCCACTATTCCGGATTCCGTATCCAAAATGCTATGCATCCTAGAATATCAGATTGACTTGTTATTGACTGCATAATGCTCTTGTATTTGACCATTGAGGAGTTCATATATTTGACATAAAGCAAGTGATCGGGAACTTAGTTTTTTAGTCTTCATGTTTATGGTGCTTTATATGAATATCTGGATTTTGTGAAAAACTTTTTTATTCACTTCTGAAATTTAGGGCATTGCAGTTTAGCAGATTATATAATTTATGTTTTCCCCTAGTCCGCCCATGCATCTGGTGCAAAGTTTTACATATCAACTGAATATAGACACTGTTTGGGAAAAATGATGAATTAAACTAAGATGCTCGGAGACCTTGTTATTTTTATGCTCTTATATGTAATATTATATTAGAGCTGTGGTATGGAATTCACCCCGTTTTTGTTGCTTATATCTTTGTTTTTAGATGGCAAAAATGGATTTGAATGATGACCAGGAGAAAACTAATATAGAAACCATCTTTTGGAGTGCAATGGACTTGCTATCTGATGATGAAAAGAAGCTTCCCCAGGCAAGTTTATCTGATTGAGTATGAATGCTCTTTTTTGGAGTTGTGTTTTCCCTTTACTTCTCGTCACTTTTATTCCAATTTTGAGTTCCAATTAAATTTATTTGGCATAATGTTAGCTGTTGCAGAAAAAAACATACAGAATTTTGAATCATGCAGGTTTTTTCTGTCATTGAATGAAACAATTACAACAGTTACTATGTGTTTTTTATGCATGGTAAAAAAATTGCTCTCTTGAATCTGCTCATATCTTGAATTTTCTAGTCATTGTAAAAAGTTAAGGCCATTTATAGTCAAATAAAAGCATATATTTAGTTCTCAATGACATTATATTATTAACAGCATTTATGCATCACTTCTTAAACATACATAGTTATAATGAAATACTTTTGATGAGGTGGCTAAAGGTCATATTGATAACGGAAGGCATTATATTGCAGATAATAATATGATGATGAAAAATTGTGAAAAGAAAATGTTTATACCATGAACGAGGGCAAATGTTATGCTTTTATCTTTTTAACTAAACTAGAGATACAAGAGGACAAAAACCATCTTTAGCAATAAAAATATCATCATTTTAGGAGAAGGTGGGCTTTCAAAAGCTGCTTGCACTTTATCAATACCGCCATAATGCAATTCTTTGTGAGCATCAAAACTCCCATGTAGTCATATCTAGACACCAGCAACGATTCTTAACTATATTTTTAGTTATGTGGATTGCTAAGATTTTCCTCTTGTCCTTATGATTCTTGATCAAACTCTAAAAGTTACATTACAGGCATCCACAAGTGAACCAAAATGTACTTTTGTGAACCCAGTAAAATCCCAAAGCTTCTTACTCTAGAATTCTTTCTCTCTATTCTTTCTATTATGGGTCTTATATGTTTTATAAGCAAGGTTTTGGTATTGCTCAAGGAAAAATTTTGGATCCAACACTAGTAGACTTTAGATCTTTGTTATAGAATATATTAAATCCCCATTAAATAAAAAAATTGTTTAATTTTGAAACGAGATAGCCTATGCTATGATATTTGTTGTTCATTATACTTTGTCTTTTTTTATTTTGTTCAAATGCACCATTTTGTTATCTTAAGAGTGGAAAAAATTCTAAAAATTTCTTGTTTTAGTTAGCGTCTTGTAGTCATGATCATTTAACAGTTTATTTTATGTGCTCATACCAATAGCCAACATGGTTGAGTCTCACTTGATTTTCTTGCTGAGCATATTTGAGGTCTAATCCATAAGGTGGAAAAGTGAAAATATAACAGACTCATCCTTGGAAGCGATAATCCTAGCCATTCACTTGTCGTGAAGGTTTGAGTATGTGGGGACACAGTTGAGTGGTTGAAATAATTTTATTTGAGGTGATGGTTGAAAGAAAGGTTGGTTAAGTGTTTAAACAATGGCTTGCTCTTAGGCTCCCATTGGGGACTTGGATTTAGGTTCTTATGGTTGAAGATTCTAGTCATGGAACCACTTGGGAATGTTAGTGACTTAGTGTAATGTCTTTAGATGCAATTTGGATTTGATGAAATTCCAAGTGGTTTAGAGGCAAAAAATTGGGGAACAACCAAGATTTGGTCAAAGTGATATTGTTTGGATGGATTTGACTAGTCTTGAAATATTGAGTTGTTTGTATGGCTTAAATGTGTATTTAGGGGTCGAAAAGTCTATAGAGCGTTAAAGTAATGTATCGAGGTTGCATCTTGAGTAGATGGAAATCCAAGATTTTTTAAGGGTGATGGAGGAGAAAAAAATCAAAACTAGGTCGAGAGAACCCTAGTTATGTTTGCCGGCTTCAAGAAAGCTTTCGTGATATTTTATGGCTGTAGGATCTACAGACATGCTTTGGGATGATGCTATGAAAGATTGGTAGATAGACTATCAAGTATATGAAAGATATCTGTCTTTTACTAAGAAGAAACCAAAAAGGGAGGAGCGGCCACCAAACTCTTAATCCTAGAGGTTTCACTCTTCTGTTTTTCTCAAAATATCAAAACAACCTTTTGCATTTACTCTAGTAATATTTAAGCAATTATATCAGGTTCTACAATTAAAAAAAAGAATTATGGATGAAGGAAAAATCAAATCTAATGATGCAAAAAAAAAAAAAAAAAAAAAATCTATTGATTCAAATAAGTGGGGTGAAGCCACTTCAAGAGTCTCTCCCCACATGGGTTGATTGGCCTAAACACTTCCTAATCAAGCCTAAACTTATTTAAAATAACAGCTAAATATCTTTGAAATGTTCCATATAAAATTATGAATTAAAGGTTGAAAATTAAAAAATTTTGGACTAATATTTTGAGTTTATAGTTTTAATTTTTATTACAAATTTTTTGAGTTCTATATCAAGGCTCTTTATTGATGCTTGTCTTGATCCCATGTTGAGCCTTGATCTTGATATTTTCATGGCGCTTTCAGAATTAACGTGATATTCTACATAAAAAACACTTCATATCATTGAAATTTATGATTCTTCTTATGATGTCAAATAACTGGTTTCTGTCTATTACAATGCTTTATTTTTTGTTATTTTTTTGACAGGTATCTGCACATACATCAGCTGGAAAAACTGTTGTTGCTTTATATGCTATCGCCATGTCACTGAGAAATCAGCAAAGGGTTATTTACACCTCTCCAATCAAGGCTCTAAGCAACCAGAAATACAGGGAGTTTAAGGAGGAGTTTTCAGATGTTGGCCTCATGACCGGTGATGTAACCATTGAGCCCAACGCCTCTTGCCTGGTAGGTTAACAAATTTCCTTTTTTTTCTCATAAGGTACCACAAAACTGGTACTTCTGAAACTCCCAGACTAGAACACCAAGCAAGATTAACAACTCATCATAGCAGAAGTCTGATTCTTGATGTAAAAACTACATTATTTATTTAGTTATTAATTTTTTTATATAAAATATTTAGGTGATGACCACTGAGATTTGGAGAAGCATGCAGTACAAAGGGTCAGAGGTAATGCGGGAAGTGGCCTGGATCATATTTGATGAAGTGCATTATATGCGAGATAGGGAAAGAGGTGTTGTGTGGGAAGAAAGTATTGTTATGGCTCCCAAGAACTCACGTTTCGTTTTCCTTTCAGCTACAGTCCCTAATGCTAAGGAGTTTGCTGATTGGGTGGCTAAGGTTCTTCATTCTACTCTGCTAGTTTGTTTCTATTTATCCTAAATGATTTCTGTGGAATCTTACGTGTTTTTATGAAGACTGTTGTTGCCCAAAACTTTTGAATTCCACCGCTGTGTGAACATGCAGTGATATGCTTAAAGTTGCATGTTTGCTTATTTGTGAAGCTTTGTATTTCTTTGTTTTATTTGTAAAATTTGCTCACTCCTTTTATCTGTTTGTTTTTTTGTGTCCATATGAATATCAGATTCATCATCAGCCTTGTCACATAGTTTACACAGATTATCGACCAACTCCTCTTCAACATTACATTTTCCCTTCCGGTGGTGATGGTTTATATTTGGTGGTTGATGAGAAAGGAAAGTTTCGTGAGGATAGTTTTCAGAAAGCTTTGAATGCCCTCGTTCCTGCTAAAGATGGAAATAGAAAAAGGGATTTTGGGAAACTGCAGAAGGCATTGCTGGAAGGAAAACCCAGTGAGGAAAGTGACATTTTTAAGCTGGTGAAAATGTTAATTCAGCGCCAGTATGATCCTGTTATACTATTCAGCTTTAGCAAGAGGGAATGTGAATTTCTTGCAATGCAGGTAAAATTAGAACATTTGTAGTTTAATTTGTTTTTGAAGGGTTCTGCCTTGCTGATGAATTGGACTGAAGGTCCTGATTATTGTCTGGTATGAAAAATCAAAACCTGTAATCTGGCTTGGTGGTAGATTCAAAGATTTCTGTTGTCTAATATAACCTGAATGCCTTCATTATGTCATTTGATTTTGTGGATTGAGGAAAACAATGTTGTTCAATTGTCAAAATTATCTCTGCCTATAGGTTCTGCATATTTGTTTTTTAACTTGGAAGGAAATGAATGTTTTGATCAATATTATACATGTAAGGAACTAGGGAAAATGTTAGAAAAATCAAGAGAAAGTTGCAGCTTCTATTCTAGAATGAAATTTGCAGAACATTTATCTTCTGTAATCGTTTGTTGCAGATTTTATTGTTGGATTCTAAGGGTCTTCATTCAATTTAAGTTTTGTCCTTGCTGTCTTTATATTATTTGCTATGATTCGATGTATTATTTTAGGGCTTACAAGTTACTAACTATTTCCTTAACGCCACTTGAGGATCATTTCCTATTGTTGGGCCACTCTTTAGAGTAAAGGGTTGAGTTCTTGCTGTATAATGTGCCGCCAACCCTAGGCCTTGTGCCCCCTTTCAGATCTGTGTCAGATCCATCCTTAGCATGTAGGTCTCTCTTCCAAGATTTATGTATGGAGTGGAGTTCAACTTCCTTTTTTGTGCACAGGATGCCTTTGCTATGTAATTGGGTTCTTTATTCCCTTTGTTCATTTCACTGTTGATTTCTTTCTTCTTCATTCTCCACTATTCCGGATTCCGTATCCAAAATGCTATGCATCCTAGAATATCAGATTGACTTGTTATTGACTGCATAATGCTCTTGTATTTGACCATTGAGGAGTTCATATATTTGACATAAAGCAAGTGATCGGGAACTTAGTTTTTTAGTCTTCATGTTTATGGTGCTTTATATGAATATCTGGATTTTGTGAAAAACTTTTTTAATCACTTCTGAAATTTAGGGCATTGCAGTTTAGCAGATTATATAATTTATGTTTTCCCCTAGTCCGCCCATGCATCTGGTGCAAAGTTTTACATATCAACTGAATATAGACACTGTTTGGGAAAATGATGAATTAAACTAAGATGCTCGGAGACCTTGTTATTTTTATGCTCTTATATGTAATATTATATTAGAGCTGTGGTATGGAATTCACCCCGTTTTTGTTGCTTATATCTTTGTTTTTAGATGGCAAAAATGGATTTGAATGATGACCAGGAAAAACTAATATAGAAACCATCTTTTGGAGTGCAATGGACTTGCTATCTGATGATGAAAAGAAGCTTCCCCAGGCAAGTTTATCTGATTGAGTATGAATGCTCCTTTTTTGGAGTTGTGTTTTCCCTTTACTTCTCGTCACTTTTAATTCCAAATTTTGAGTTCCAATTAAATTTATTTGGCATAATGATAGCTGTTGCAGAAAAAAACATACAGAATTTTGAATCATGCAGGTTTTTTCTGTCATTGAATGAAACAATTACAACAGTTACTATGTGTTTTTTATGCATGGTAAAAAAATTGCTCTCTTGAATCTGCTCATATCTTGAATTTCTAGTCATTGTAAAAAGTTAAGGCCATTTATAGTCAAATAAAAGCATATATTTAGTTCTCAATGACATTATATTATATTAACAGCATTTATGCATCACTTCTTAAACATACATAGTTATAATGAAATACTTTTGATGAGGTGGGCTAAAGGGTCATATTGTATAACGGGAAGGCATTATATTGCAGATAATAATATGATGTAGAAAAATTGTGAAAAGAAAATGTTTATACCATGAATACGAGGGCAAATGTTATGCTTTTATCTTTTTAACTAAACTAGAGATAATAGATATTATAATTTGACATGACAATACGAATATTTAGCACCCTAACCTTTTTGGTTTTTTTAAGTTACTGTAGCACTTCTTGGAAAGATCAATAGTCCTATTGGCAGTTAATGTTATTTACACAGATTTTAAAGGAAAACATTCAAAAGTTTCAGCGGCATTGCGTAATTGCATTGCATAAAATGAGGAAGTTCAATTAAAGCATAGCTAACGTTGAATTTATGGAATTGAAGCACCTCTTTGACGTTCGCAGTATCAAATTATATAAAAGATCATTGATATAAGGAATTGTTATAACAAATATTATCACACTTTCCTCTTCTCATGGAAACCAGACCAACAAGGCATTGCTGGAGTGATGCTAAGACATTCATGACATATTATTTAAAATAACTGATGCCATCAAAATATGAGTACTTCCAATAAATGTACGTCCAAGAGCAAATGCCTTAGCTAAGGGGTTGGTGAACCTCACTTATTATCTCATAGCTTGCAAAAACTCGAGCTTCACTTGTTTTGTTCTGCCATTTTAAGCATTCATCTATCACTTAGAACTTCTGCGGCATCATATTTTTGAGGATTTTTGGATCAAATCTTGATTGTGTAGTGCCATTGGGTGGGCGAGCCACTCCTTTCCAATTGAAGTAGTGCTTGGTGAGCTTGCTTTAAAGTGTTCGGTTATGTTGGATCTGCATATGTTGCTGGGTTTTGGAAGTCTTAGGCGGTGGTGTGAATGGGTTGTGTGCAAGTGGCTTGAAGTTATTGAGTAAAGAAGCTGAGCCTGTATGAATCTCAGCAGTCCATGCTGGTCTGGTAAAGAACATTTAGCTAAGCGTACAGGTAAGTCATAGCTCTCTTAGGACCTCATCGTGTCTGAGAACCATGTTGAGCTACTGTATGAGCATTATATTGCTGTAGAGGTCATTATTGTGAAATTCTTTGGCACCCTTGCGGAAACCAACAGTAGTTGTGGGGACGAATATGAGGTTTCAGTTTATTGGGAGGGCTGTATGGAATTTGAAATGGTCAAGGGTGGGTTAATGATGACTTCAAGATGATTTTTATTAAAGATATTCTGTAATAAATGTTGAAAATATGAGGCCACAAGTTGTTCTAGAAGAAAACAATTGCTTCTTCTAGTTTCTTCCTAAACAAAAAAATTGGGAAAAGTATTTTTTAAGATATTTGACTATTATGCAAATTATTGCAGTTGCGCACAAAATAAGTAGATTCACATAGTTGGGATATGGATTGGGAAGAAAAAAACGTGTTATAGCAATGCATAGGTTTAAAATTGCACAATATGAGGCTCGCCTTGAGACCCGCCTTTGCGCAATTCTAGTAAAAAACGCCTCGATGCTTACGCCTCAAGTTTTTTTTATGTGGCTTGAGCCTCAACTTGGTTGAGGCCCACATTGAGGCCCGCCTCGCCTCACTGGCATGAGGCTTACGCCTCACGCTATATATATCTATATATTAAAACTTACATAAATCTTGAAGTAAATGCCCAACATTGGACTCTACAAGAGTGGAGTAAGGGGAGAGAGCAGTTCACCATAATAATGATACAAATGAAGAACCCCTTAGTGATGAAAGTGCTGATGACTTAGAGTTCTTATGTGATATGTCATTGCTATTTATTTTTGGAAATCGGAATTATATGTTAATGAAAAGAATACTTGGATTTCGGAAAGATAGAATTTTGAGTTGAACTATATTTCATGTTGTCTTATTATTGAGATATTTTGATTTCACTTCATTTCTTATGTTTTTTTATGTTTTATATTATTCACTCATTAGTATATAACAAATTTATTATTTAATGTTTACGCAATCTTCTGATTTTGAGGCTTACGCCTCAAAACGCCTTGAGGCTTACGCCTAGCCTCACGAATGAAAACGCCTCAATACCCGAATACGCAATTTTAAACATTGCATAAAAATACTGGAACAGTTTGGGAATTTCAGTAGCAAATTTAGGATTGATGTGGTAGTATTGTATTTTTTTTACGCTATGCTGTTTGGTTAGAAATAAACTCATCCCCACTCATACAAAGATGAATCAGCTACCTATTAGTCATAGGGTTTTAGGGCCAATATTGTCAGTCCATGTATCAAAACTTGGGGTTTAGGGAGATACATCCATTTGGCAGACATTTATGCTTTTATGCTAAATCCTCACCTCCCTCTTCAAGGATGACATAATCAAGATTGTCTGGAGTGCTTCTATATACATGAATATTTCTTTTATGTTTGAACTAGTAATCTTGAAGGGGTGGACATCCACTATGGACATCAAAATGGTAAAAATTCTTGAGGACGAGTTGGAGGAGGTGGACTAGGAATGTTGAGAGAAGAGAGACTAATGATTCATTCTTTGCTTTCTAGGCATCTACCACAATCATATTTGGCTGCAACTTTTTTGTCGCTTTTCAATGATATTTATGTTGTCAAGAAACTTTCTATTACTAGATCTACTAGAGTCTGATCTTTGTAAGGAAGCTATTATCCGACTTTCTCAAAAGAAAATAGTTTAATATAGACTATATAGTCACAATAATTTAAAAAAAAATTACTTTCCCTCAACAGCTACTTAATAGTTTTTACACAGTTACAGGCACTCCAAACATACCCTAAGTTTAGTGAAGCTTGAGGAGTTGGATATTGAATTCTATTGCTAAATATGTTATTGTGATTTTTATTAGTGTTTCAGTGAAGATGTTGAAAGAAGGTGTTATGATTTTGTCAAATTTAGATTTATAGATGTGTTAGCAAATGTGAATCAATCAAAAGAAAATAATGTTGAAGTTGAGGCAGAGATGCTAGCTTTGGATGTAGAAAATAAGGTTGAGCATGTGGATGTTGGAAGATGTTTGTGGAATTGTTTGATAGAATGGAGGAGCATTTGTCCAAAGCCATATAAAGTTGATGACATAACTTCTTTCTATTCGCTATTGATGGTCAACTCTCTTTAAATGGACTATATCCTACAACCTTATAAGAATTAAAAGATAAGCATTAAGTTGTTATAGACTTCGAAAGAGTTTCATGACACTGAGAGTTTACAACAGATCACGTTGCCCTAATGGAGCGAGAAATGATCGTGTTGTATTTTTATGAGTACGAGAATTTGCGGAAGATAGATTAAATATGTATTCCAGAGATTTCTCTTGAATGACAAGGGATGCTAAAATATGGTTTATTTAATTTTGAAGGATTTGGTTACCCATGAGCTCAATGCTGCATGGATGTTACATTCAAGAGGCTCAAGAAACTTTCCATTTAGGATGTTTAGTTCATATTCTTGATTCAACATCGATGAATTTTAAGTTGCTTTCTTAAGCAATAAGAGAACGACTCAATGAGGGTCAACAACATGCAAGAAAACCACAAATAAGTATGACAATGTCATTAGTAACGATTTAAAAAATGTTGGTTTTATAGACTATAAGATGAAGATTTCCCAACAATAGAGAAATCAACTCGACATCAACCCTTGAAGCTGTGGGTAAAGGAGTTATCATGAGAGAGGAAGTGGACTTATATTTCCTTGAATACGTAGGGGAAATTTCTAAGGGATAAGTGGCATAATGCTAGGTAGATATCCTCCTAAATGCCAGATGAGTGGAGATTGAGTGTGTTAATTCATATTTTTAAGAATAAAGGTGATGCACAAGATTGTGCGAATTATAGAGGAATTAAATTAATGTGTCATACTTTAAAACTATGGGAGCGAGTTATGGAGCATAGGTTGCGGCGTGATACTAATGTTTCTCAAAATCAATTTGGATTTATGCCGGGTAGGTCGACTATGGAAGCCATACATTTATTAAGAGGTTTGATGGAGAAATATAGAGAAAATAAGGAGGATCTACATATGACATCTAGATTTAGAAAAAAAGCATATGATAAATTTCCTAGAGAAGTGCTATGGAGAGTTCTTGAAAAGAAAGGAGTTAATAACACTTATATTCAAATCATTAAAGATATGTATGCAGGAGCTATTACTTGTGTTCAAACACAAGGTGATTTGATCAAGTATTTCCCTATTTTGGTTGGGTTACATCAAGGATCATCCTTAAGCCCATATTTTTTTGTTTTAGTCATGGATGTTCTCACTAGATATTTGCAAGAGGATGTACCTTGGTGTATGCTTTTTGCTGATGATATTCTTCTTGTTGATAAGACTAGAGAGGGAGTTGAAGGTAAACTTGAATTATGGAGGTCAACCTTAGTGTTTAAAGGTTTTCGCTTGAGTATTTCTAAAACAAAATATATGAAGTGTAATTTTAGTAGTAATAAACCTAGTGAGGGGATTGTGACTTTGGACAATCAAGTCATTAATAAGAGTACACATTTTAGATATCTTGGATCTATTGTTCAGAGTGATGGTGAAATAGATGGGGATATTATCAACATAATTCAAGTTGGATGGTTGAAGTGGATGAATGCATCGGGCTTATTGTGTGATAGAAAAGTACCCCTCAAACTTAAGGGAAAATTTTATAAGATGGTGGTGAGGCCTGCAATGCTTTATGGTGTCGAATGTTGGCCATTAAAAGAGAAGCAAATACTAAGTTAAGTGTGACAAGATGAGGATTGAAGTGGCTTTACCCTTAGAGATAGGATACAAAATGAGAATAACGTGAAAGGTTGACTCTAGTCAATGTAGGGTAGATCAGAGGCGAAAGAGGCTTTTAAGGCTCCTCATCAAAAGGTAAACATTATAGATTGTGGTGAAGTGCCTAGATACATGATGCATTTATAAGTATTCAAACATATAAAAAAGCAGAATATCACATAAGATCATAAGTATAGTATCAGGTTGAATCATCATTAGAGAACTGCTAGATGAGTGGATTTACTTCAAGATGTAAGAGATGAGATATGGAAAGTTGAGAATATAAAATGAGAAGCATATGGAATGAGCATCATGCGTAGCTCTAGTAGAAGATAAGATTAGAGAGAGTTGCCTTAGATGGTTTGGTCACATAAAACGGCGGCCTTTCGATGACCCGGTTAGGAAAGTAGAGGTTTTAGATTTGACTTATGTTAAGAAAGGTAGAGGCAGACCTAAAAAGACTTGGTTAGAAAATATTAGAAATAATCTTTCTTTATTAGATTTAAACGAGAATTTGACTTTTAATAGGACACAATAGAGAAAAAGGATTCATGCAATCGACCCAACGTAGTGGGATAAAGGCTTGATGTTGTTGGTCAAGAGACACCATCTTATTCCACCCAAATGGATTCCAAAACCATGCCATTAAGTCTTAATAAAATGGAAAAGAGGTTGAGGTCAAATAGAGAGGAAATATGGGTCTTCGATCTTGCCCTATATCAGCCATGCAATACAAAAATGCAATATTATCAAATCCTAAATTCTGACACATCTTAAGGTCATGCATTATGGATATGCATTAGCGTGCTCTTGCTGTCTAGGTCTAAATTTGTAACTTCGAGGTATATAAGTAAATGCTATGATACCATTCCATTCCAAGTTATAAAGGGGACATAATTCAATTTATATATATATATATATATATATATATATATATATAATATATATATATATATATATATAAAATAGATTATAGAAATGTGGTCTAAGTATTAAGGAATTCATAAGTATTTTTTGTTATTATTATTTGTTAAAAGATCTCCTAAAGAGCTTAAATGAGCAACGCCCAAAAGAAATATAAATAATGTATATGTGCAACAATAAGCAGTTAATATAGTTTAGTGCAACAAATCTCTTGATAATTCTAGAAATCAGTAGAAAAGGATATGTGAGGTAGAAAGAAGAAATCATATGCATGATACAATGATGTCATCTCCCAAAGACTAATAAGTTCACCTTATTGGTGATACTCCAACTCATGTTGCCCGAGTGGAGTTAGCTATTGGGTGGAGGATGAAGTTGATGACTTGTGCAACGACGATAGTAGAGACATGACAACAAGATAGGTGGGTGAGTGAGTTATAAAATGGAGTTGGTAGGTACTTATTGGGTAAAGTGTTTGTCTAACCTCTTAAATTAGGCACTCATTCTAGGTTACAATCCATCCTTATTGCCTTGAGTAGGGTTGCAAACACGACGAGCGTTTGACAAACTACTCTTGGCTTGACTTGATTATATCTCGTTCATGATTATTTGATTGATTAATCAAATAAGCTTGAATATATTTTTTAAAATATTTGATGGTTAAATAAACAAGCTGAGCGGCTGTTTGCTTGATTCATTTATGTTCATGAACAATATTTTAAAGCTCTTGAACAAGCTCGATAAAAAGCTTGATTCATGTTCTATGCAGAGCTCATGAACAAGCTCATTAAGAAATTTGATTAATGCTCAATGTGGAGCTTGATTAAGTCTCATTATAAAAATGATGAGCAATTTAATATGAATGGTTTATATTTTATTATAATTTAATAAAATAATAATCATTTATTATAATTATTTGTAGGATTGATAAGCCTTATTTGGTAAGTTAATGAACATCTCGAAAGTAAAGCTTGGTAATAGCTTGATAAGACTTATTTATTATTTCTATATGAGCTGCTCGTTTAAAGCTTGATAAGTACAATATGAATCAATCATGAACCAAACACAAAACAAACTTGAACATCTATTATTTTAAATGAACCAAGTTTGAACATAAATAGAAAAACTTGAATCTAGCTCAAATCGAGCTCAAATAAGTTGATAATAAATGAGCTTAAACACGAGCAAATATCTACTTGACTCGACTCGGTTCATTCACAGACCTAGCCTTTAGGGATAGTGGTTAAGGAGGGCCCTTAGGTGATGGTCTTGGTTCACACTCGATAGGAAAGTCGAATATGACACGAAGAATATTAGTGCAGTGCAAGTTTTGAGATGTGATTTGGAGCGAATGAAGAAGATTGAATGTCTTCGAAGATGTTGAAAGTCCGAGCAGAAGTGACATCCAATCTTTACATAGAATCAACAAGTATTATAAGTACAAGAAGACGAAATGAATGAGCTAAGTTGGTAGCTATAGGATGTTGAGTTGATGGTAGTAAGTGGGAAAGCAATATGCCGAATAGGCAATGGGTTTCAAGAATAAGTTGATTGGAAGACAACTAATGTCGATGACTATATAATGCCAAGTAACAGAAAAGATGCTTGATGCGAACATCAGATCATGGAAAGTGTATTAGCGACGAGGACGACAATCTACGGCTGCGATCACATCTCTTTATTTCTGATTGATATATTGTATTTTATTATTAGTGTCCTTTTCCACTTTTACCCTCACTTCAGGGACTATATTCATGCAACCCCAAGGGGGTAATTTGGTCTTTTGTTTTGTTCTTGTATGAGGGCCTATTTATAGCATTCTTTTCCTTCTTATGAGGTTAATGAATGAATGATAAAAAAATTCCTGCACATGTGTTTCTGTGGAGAGTTGTGAGAGTTCTAGGAGAGAAATTTGGTGAAGTCCCTTGGTGAAGGGCAAGCAAATCACTCACCAACCGTAGGAGAAGTCCAGGTTCGTGGTTCTATCAATTTTATTTGAGTTTTCTCTTTCTTCTCTCTTCTTCAAGCCGCCGGCCTTAGCTCTCTCCCCTCCCACCACCACCGGCCTTCACCGCACCCCATGCCAAGCCGTCGGTCAATCATCTCTCCACCTTAAACCCCAAGTCCACTCCACTTAACCCTCACATCCCTTCCTCAGCTAAACGCCACCCAAATCCCAAACCCTAACCGCCGACCTTCCCCTCCCATGGATCCAAAATTGATTGTCTTGCCTATTTCCAAAAGTCGAGCATGAAGATTAGGAGGGAACTCCAATTCAATCTGATTTCAAATTTAGATTTTTAATTCTTTCCTAAATCGACATAATCCATATTAGGAAAGTGCTCAATTCGTGAATCTAATTTTAAATGAAAATTAAGAGGAATAGTTTGGCCATTATTTCCTCCTAATTTTAGATGAGACCACTTAAGGAAAACCTATCCAATCAACCCCTACTCCAAGTATGCCGCTGCCCCCCTTTCTTCTCCCTTGACCCCACTAATTCCTCTTGCATTCAAACCTTCCTATTTTAGCACTCTTAATTTGGGTAACAAATTGGAATTCAAACTTCAAATTAATTTGGGTTTAAATTTATTTCCTAAATGAGGATTCCTATTTTAGGAAAGTCCCATAAATTAAGCCCAAATCAAATTCAAATTGAATTGGATTTAATTTCTCTTTCCCAATTAATGGATCTTGATTTGGTAAGCCATAACTCCTCCTCACCAAGCCCCCCCACAACCATACATGCCGCCGGCCCCATGCATGCCCCTTGCTTGAATACTTTCCAAACTTCAATTCTCTCTATTTGGGAAGAATTCAAAGTTTTCCCTCTATCCTACCCGCCCACTTCCTTTCTCCAAATCCCTAATAAATCCTTTTTAAATTAAAGGATTGATTTGGGGAAAGATTTTATTAATTCCCTCCATTATTTATTTGAAATTCAAATTTCAAATACCCCATCTTTACTTGGCCAAATCAGGAATCTAATTTCAGAATTCCCTCTTGGAAAGAAGTTGCTTTCCTTAGCATTGGCCGGCCACACCTTTCCATCCCATCCTTGCTCCGAAAGTCATCCCAAGCCCTAGCTCTAGGAGTGTCACATTGCTGTCCAGAATTTCTGGACAGTGTCGGGAAGCTGTCCCGCTACCCGGAGATCATGTGTGCTGTCCAAAAGCCTCAGTTTGGTGTTTAGAGAAACCAGTCCAAAGGAACTTGCTGCCCACCCGCCAAAGATCATCGAATTGCTATCCTAAGGCAGCTAGGGGTTGTGTGTTGCTGCCCACTCCTTCCCTAACACCAAAGCGACTATGCCGGAGCTCCGTATTTGTCTTTCCCTTTGGTAAATGTTTCTTCCTACTCTTATATCTTCCTAATTCACTGTTCAATTGTTGTTATAGTTTGATTCACAAAGATTCTTGTTGATTCCTCCACTAAAGCATAGTAGTTTAGGGAGTTGAGTGAGAAATCCTTGCATAGCGACTAATCTTATTGTTAGCATAGGGATTTTGCTGAAAACTTTTCATTTATGCAACATTAGATTAATTGACTATTTTATGAACTTAACGTCCACGCGTGTGATTTGGCATAAGCTTATTTTATCACCTTATTGTTTTTATCTTATCGTTAAATCAATATAAGTTTTGATTATTATTGCTCTCTAAATTTAAAACGTGCAAATTTCTTATTCCAATTATTTTTGCATTTATGTTCTACATCAATGCCGAGAAGGGAAAACATTGAGTAAACCACTTGTTGAAGAGGTGAGTTACCTAGGCGGAAGAAGCCAAGACGACAACTCAAGAATGATGAGTTGTTTGTAAGAGTTGAGAAGAGAAGAAGAAGTCAAGGCCTAGTCAACAACTCTATGATATTGAGATACTAGCAAAGGTGTAGATGACTCGGCAAGAAGGTGTGTTGTTGAGGAGGTGCCAATTGATAGTTCAAGATTTGAGTTATCAACAATTACTACGAAGGTGAGTTGCCAATGCTGATGATGCTATGTCAATATCTCTAACGTGCTAGTTGTCGATAAATACCAAGAGTGAAGGGTGCCAAGTGTGCAACTTCACAGGAATGGATCTCTAGAAGACGCCGATGGGAAGGAGGCCAATAATGACAACTCTAGGATACCAAGCTAACAATTCTAATGTGTCGAGCGGTGAGCAAGGCAAAATAGTGCATATGCATAGAAGGCAAATTCATAGGACTTTGCTATGGGAAGACATCAATCAGAAGGATACCAAACTAATAGCTTTAGTATGCTGAGCGATTGGTAAGGTGCCAAAGAGGAATAATGCTGAGCAGGAGACTTCACAAGGAGAGGTCCCATTAAGGAGCAAACTAGAAGATGACCAAGTTGACTGACAATTTTAGGATGCTGAGCAATAAGCAGGACATAGTGGTGAAGTCGAGTTTGCTTGAATGGTGTCCAAGCTAACAACTCTAGTATCTTAAGTTATTTGCATGAGCCCAGGGAGATTGGATGCTGAGAAGGCTACTTTTGTGGGGCTAGGTCTCAAGAAGAAGCTAACCGAAAGAAACCTACATTGTCCGGATTAAAGCTAGTGATGCCTGGAAGATGACCAAGTCAACAACTCGAGTATGCCAAGTTGTTCATAAGAGATTGAAAATGAAAGAGGCCTAAGTCGACAACTCTAGGTTTTCGTGTTGAGTTGACCTTATTGTGTGTCGGATAAACCCCTTGAATGTGTGAATGAAATTTGCGGTCACTCGAAGGAGAACTCTAGAGTGAAAATTGAGATCAACAGTTATATCTTTGATCACATGGCTTTAATTATATGTTTTTTTGATAAGTCGATGTTTTTGTTATACTTGCTATTGCTTGTAATTTGTTTGTCATCTTAAAACAAGTACTTTCATGTTATTAATTATTTATATTAATACGCCTTCCTTTGGATTATCAAGGCATGGGGTTGTTTGGTTGGGTGCTATGATTATATATATTTATATATAAATTTTGTATATACAAATAAGTAAAATAACCTATCAAATCTTACAAGATAAGCAATTTGATAATACATATCACTTGATATAAGGAAGTGAGGTATAATTTTTAACTAAATTTAAATGCATGAATGTTAATATATTTGATGTATATTTTATAATAATATTTTTTAAACTAGTCGGCTTGTGAGCTAATGTGTCAAGTTCGGGCTGGCTTAAGTTTATCTCTTTAGCTCAGGAGTCAATTATTGAGCCAAACTCGAGCCAATTCATGTGTTGGCTCGATTCACCTGCGGCCCATTAGTTAAAAGAGATATTTGTATTTTTAAGTTTACGGGTTCGAGCAACATACTCTGCGATTTATTGTTTACCATTCCAAAAAAAAAAAAAAAAACTAGAGAATATTCCTGACAATTACCTAGAGAATATTCCTAAAAGTCCTCTAAAATAAAGGGAGATTTTTATGAGAATGTGGAGCTTTACTTTATTTCCTGCTCTTTTGATGGGTGTCCCTCTTTTTTCCAAGATTTAATTTAGGTTTTGATTTCTTCCTTATCTCCATTTTTTGTTTAGAGGTTAGATTATCCCCTTTAATTTAACTATGATCAACAAACAAGGCCTTTTTTGTGCAAATGAGTTTGATTCCTTTTTTATGGAGTGGCTCGCCCCTACATGGAATAATTTTTGGAAATGATGGTAGATTGAATTCTGTTTTTTAGCTTCTAGCACCTTTTGAACACCTAAATGATCTTGTCTGCTTCTAGAAAATTCTAGATACTTTTCTTGATGTCTGATTTTATGAGTGCCTCCTCAATCAATGAATATTGAGCATCTCTTTTATCTCCGTTTTTTATGTTTAGCATTTATAAATCCATCATTCAGTAAGTCTTGTTTCTTTCATTTTTTAGGTTTGCTTGGTCATTTTCAACTGTGCTTTCTAAGATATTTAATATTCTTCATTGTTTTACTTCCTTACGTGGTTCCTTTTTCTTCTGTGTTTTAACTTTAGATTTGTCAAAATTTTGTTTAATCATGAACGATCAAAATTATTTTTAATGGACACTTCAACTATTCTTTGATGCTTTTTCCAATATTTCTATCTTTCTTGTATCAAAGATATATCAGAAGGACAACAAAATGTGTAGTTAATTGGTAGAAATTCTATAATCTTGATTGAAGCTACAGCAAGATTTTTTTTTTTGATGTAGTAGTACTTATAGTGTAGATATGTCTTATTATTTTGTTCGTTTCACGAGATTTTATATTTTCTTAATTACTTCATGTTCGTCTTATCTTCATCTTGCCTTTATTTGAGATAACTGCTGTTAACCAATATGCATTCTTTTAATTGAGCTTCACCTTAAAATCTGATTCTGTTTTATGCTTCTTTTCAGGTTTCAAACATTCTACCCTTGTTAAAACGGGGCATTGGGGTTCACCATTCTGGTCTTCTTCCTATTCTGAAGGAAGTGATTGAGATACTCTTTCAAGAAGGTCTAATCAAGGTAGGCATATGTTTTGGTTAGTGCTGTTTTGAGTTGAATTTCATATTCCAGTATGTCTCTTCTTCCTCATACATTAAATTTTTAATTTTTTGAATACTGATATTCTTTTTTTCAGGTATTTTTAAGTTATTCAATGGCTCTTGCATTACTGTTGTTTTTAATGCTTTTTCGTCATACATGGATTACTTAATTTTTGAATATTTATATTCTTTTTCTCGATGGTTTTGACTTAGTTAATGACTCTTGCCTTACTGTTGTTTTTTTGTGTTTTTTGATAATATAATCCTTGATAGGTAGGTATTAGTTCACACTTTTAACTTAACTTTTTAAATTTACCAGAGCTGTGTCACTATCTGCATGATCTTCATAAATATCATAGTTAGCTTTATCCAACCCTTTGGGGCAGGCTAGCTTCTTGTTTTGGTCATGCTCATTTCTTTGTATCAGCGGAAGATAGTGTCATTTACTTGCAGTGAGCAAAACAATCCCATTTTCTGTAAAGATTTGTACCCTTTATGAGTTTATTCAGCATGGTGCTTGAACTTTGACTGCAGGAGAAGTTGCCAAATATTCTTTTGTTTGCTAATGACTTCCATGGTTGGTTGGAGATCAACTTAAGTTTTCAGTCAGATTACTATGATAGAATCATGTAGCAAATCTCACAGAAAAAAAAGGATGGGAAATTCCCTACAAATGCCTAAAGTAGGTAATGATGGATTACCGTCCATCAAATGCTGATATTTTCTTTAGTGGTCTATAGAATTTTTGTACAAAGCTGACATGGAACCAGATGCAGTTCCTTTGGCTAATTCCTCGTAGAAACTTCTACGAGGAAGGGCATAGAGGCTACCACATAAACTCATTTGGGAGACTTGTCCCAGTCTCTAAGAATACTTCTACAAATCAGCTTAATGTACCAACCTCTGAACCCTCTCTTACAGAAGTTCGGAAGTGGAATTCCTCTATTTTGTTCTAGGGTTACAATCATTGGCATTTATATCTGTGTAACTACATTATATTGTAACATGGTATCCAGCGTCATAAGTATCCTATTTAGTTGGTGCTGGTTTTATGGGTACTACTTTAAAATATTATAACATTTTAAGGAAATTGGAAATAAGGGATTGTAAATGTTAAATTAATGGTTGCAGATTTAGAAGCAACAACCTCCATAAATTATTAGCTTCCATTTCATTCCTTCACTGAGGCTTCGTTTGGGAGTGCTTTTTTATTGCTTCTTGAAGCAGCTTTTTAAAAAAAAAAAAATTTGTATTAAAAAGCTGCTTCAAGAAGCAATAAAAAAGCACTTCCAAACAAAGCCTAAACCTTTGTTTTATAACAAGGCTATTGAAGCCTGAGAGGACCTCGGCATTTGTTAATTGAATGAGCATCTAGTTTGGATAATTTCTTGAGTTGCTAAGTATGATGAACTTTAATTTCGTTTGAGACATTTGTTAATTGAATGATGCCATTTTGTTTTAATGATTTCTTGAGTTTTTTTAAAATGCTGGACTTTAATTCTGTTTTAAGATAATGATTGTTTTAATGAAACCTATATATATATATATATATATATATATATATATATATATATATATATATATATATATATATATATATATATATATCCTATTCAAAATTGTTGCAACAAAGGATGCTAGCTTTTGTATCTATGCTGATAATTGATCTATATAAGTTATACTTCTAGTGGATTTCCTGCTAGATTTGTAATGATGGGTGAATCAAAATTAGGATGTTTCAGTTTCGGGGTTGTCATTTGTGATGGATCTTAAACTTTGCCAATCTTTTGCTACCTTATTTTTTTGTGTGACCTGGAGTCTTACTTGATAAGACTAACTCTTTTCTGAGGAAAAATTATACTTGATTGATGAACTTTCTTTTCTTAACTAAAGAAATGCGGATTTTCACGTTTTCTGTTTTTAATAAACAATTTTGGAACATCTTACATTAACCTTTGTTCAGCTTCTCTCTATTTTCATTTGCTTGATTAATTCATTCTAATTTCAGCTTCTCGCTATTTCCTTTTGTTTGATTTATTCATTCCAGTAAAGTACTTCTTACTCCAACTGCTGATATGCCTTACTTTATGCTCTTTTTGTAAAGATGCTTTTTTGATGGGTACTAGATATTTTGCTTAGATATCTACTGTATTTAGGTTGTTCCCCATCTGGTTATGGAAATACATTGATTTTTTGAGTAATTTATTCTTCATGGACCTCTGATGATATTGATGGGTGATTATAATTTCCACTTTAGTGTTTGTTTGCTACAGAGACATTCAGTATAGGTTTGAATATGCCTGCAAAAACTGTAGTGTTCACCAACGTTCGTAAATTTGATGGGGATAAATTCAGATGGTTATCCAGTGGGGAGTATATTCAAATGAGTGGTCGGGCTGGCCGCCGAGGTATTGATCAGCGAGGTATTTGCATTCTTATGGTAGATGAAAAAATGGAGCCTTCAACTGCAAAAATGATGTTAAAAGGAAGTGCTGATTTCTTAAATAGGTATTTTTTTATTTGTTTTTATGTTTGAATTCATTCATGCCTGAATGTTGACTCTCTTTTTGTTTTGACATAATCATATTGAAATTGAACTCTAATTGTATTTTTAATTTTAATTATACTGTATTGGTTCATTTTACCATGTTTTCAAAATTTTCGACTTTAAAAAAAAATCAATAATGTTATGTTTCTCACAAATTATTTTTGAGATTTTATTCCAAAATGAAAGATGTCCTTTTTCACTTGAATTTTTGTGGTGCAGAATTTACTCTGTTTTGCTCCTCGGTTTGTCCTGGACATTGCTTCGAACCCTTTCACTAATGCAATGAGTTTATTAAATAGTACCATATAAATTATTCTATTGTAAACATTTCATCTGTGATTTTTGGGGAAAGTTCTTTGCTCTTTCCCCATTTTTGTTATTAAATACAAGATGCCTTACATTATCAACTTGTACCAGTGCCTTTCACTTAAGCTACAATATGCTATTGAATCAATTGCGCTGTGAAGATGGTGATCCAGAGAAGCTTCTCCGACATTCATTCTATCAGTTTCAAGCTGATCGGGCTCTTCCTGATCTCGAGGTTGGTGGATTAATTTGCATGTAACCACAAACTAGTAAAGGTTTGATAAATGAAGAGGGAACACTAGTTATGTTATGGAAAATATATCGTTGTAAAGTGGAATGGTTTAAAAAATATTGCTTTATTAATATGAAAAAAAAGATAAAATTTGAGACACTAACTACCACTTGTTTTATTTTCTTATTTATTGATTTTATCATGAACATCATTTTCAGAAACAAGTAAAAGAATTGACAAGAGAGAGGGACTCTATTGTCATAGAAGAAGAAGATAGCTTGAAGGACTATTTCAATCTGTTGCAGCAGTATAGAAGCCTAAAGAAAGATGTTCATGATATTGTGTTTGCTCCAAAGTATTGTCTACCATACTTACAACCTGGCAGGCTAGTGTCTCTATTGTACGCTAGTAATGACAAAAGGCCTTCATTCTTCACACATGAACCAGTTACATGGGGAATAATAGTTAATTTCCAAAAGATTAACAACCTCAATGAAGGTAAGTGATATTGTTTAACTTACTAGTGTGGGGGTTATTATTTGGTTTAGCGTTTATGAAATTTGATAATGCATGATGTACACAAGTTAAGATCTTTGGAAGATTATTTCTCTGTTTAGTTTTTTTTTTTTTTTTGGACTAGCTGCAGATAAAAGACCCGAGGATTCACAATACACAGTTGATGTCTTGACGAGGTGCATGGTTGCTAAAGAATCAGAGACAAAGAAGTCTATAAAAATAGTTCATCTAAAAGAGCAGGGAGAGCCTCTTGTGGTATCGGTGCCTCTCTCTCAGGTAATAATTGTTCACATTTATGTTTCTTGAATTAGTTTTAACTTTTTCTAGTGAGCTATGTTTACTTCTATGAAAATAATCTAAAAGATTATTACACTATCCTCCAAGTTTTCTCGATGTAACATCTGGATCCCTAATTTCCTGAAAACTTGCTGCGGGCCATTTAAGTATTAGGGTATGTATATGTACGTTTCAAGTATCTTCCGGTTAATGATAATGCCCATAAAAGATATAAAAGTTGTTTTTGAACTTGTGGCCGTTATGTTGGGAGGGAAAAATAAGGTCCAACTAGGATGGATCAGAGTACAGTTAGGGGGTCAAGTTTTGACTCTGTATACGTAGTCTGCATTTCCCTTCTTTTTTTTCTATTTGTATTTTAGTCCAATGGGAAGGAATTTCTACATACTCTTATCTGGAGATTTACAACTAGTTTTTAGCTATTACTTTGGTCAATTGTGAAAAACCTATGGTATTGTGACCTCCTCGTATCTTACCCTTTTTTTTATCTGATTGATCGGAGCTTTTATTCTATTCAAGTGATCAATACGTCTATTTGTTCTTTAGATTGTTAGTTTGAGTGTCGTTCGTCTTTACATACCCAAAGATCTTGTACCATTAGAAGCTCGAGAGAACATGCTCAAGGTTCTTTCAGAAGTCTACTCCAGATTCTTGAAGGATGGGATTCCTCTTTTAGATCCTGAAGAAGATATGAAAGTAAGTTCTTTTTGTTTATTTGTATAATTTTCTTATATGAACTGTCATTCCCAACAGTTATATGTTCTTAGGTACAAAGTAACTCATATAGAAAAGCTGTCAGAAGGATAGAGGCCTTGGATCGGTTATTTGAAAAACATGAAATCCGAAATTCCCCACTTATCCAGCAAAACCTACAAGTATTTCATGATAAACTGGAATTGTCAGCCAAGATCAAGTTAGTGAAGAAATCAATGCGCTCTTCCACCGCCTTAGCTTTCAAAGACGAACTCAAAGCACGCAAAAGGGTTCTTCGAAGATTAGGGTAATAACTTCTATCTTTTTCATATTATTTTTTTCGAACAAGGTCTCTATAATAAGCCATTTCATTCAAAACATATTATTGAGCATAAAGGTTTGTTAGTTGTTGTTAAAATCCCAATCATTCCTTTGGCCTTTGATCCCACGGCCAAGGATGGAGATCCATGGGAGGCTCACTTGGATTACGCCAATCTCCTTCCATATTTTGGTGGCTGATTTAGGAAGGATTTATATTAGCGCAATTATGAATAATTTTGTATTTATTTGTTTCTTTATTAAAATATCCTAAATAGATCTATAAATAGGGATAAATTTGTGTAATAATAATTGAATCCTTTTTTCCTCTCCAATTATGTCAATTCTAACAGTTGTCATCCTAGTAGATAGGGAAGCCCATAGAACTGAAGCATAACCCGTGCTTGAACTTTGCTATTTTTTAACTGATAGAATGTTTCTTCTAATTTAATTTCTCTCCCAGGGTTAAAAAATGATCATTTATTTTCATAGGGAGGAAATTCTGATGTCTTTTTTCTGATGCAATATCATATTTAATTGGCTTCAGATACATTAATAGCGAGGATGTTGTAATGGTGAAAGGTCAAGTTGCTTGTGAGATCAGCTCCGCTGATGAATTGATCCTAACAGAGCTTATGTTCAGTGGTTCATTTAAGGATATCAGTATCGAGGAAATGGTGGCTCTTCTCTCATGTTTTGTCTGGCAAGAGAAGCTGCAGGATGCTCCTAAACCAAGAGAAGAACTAGAATTGCTATTCTCTCAGCTACAAGAAACAGCAAGGAGGGTTGCCAATGTGCAATTAGACTGCAAGGTACCTCTCTTATAATTGGTCTCCCCATTGATTCCGAATTTTCCTAGGCATTCTTGAAGTTCAGGTGAACAAGTGAGGGATTTTATCATCTCATTTTAATGAATTTTCTTTTAGCTGTATTTATTTATATATTTCCAAAACAATGGCTTTATTTTGCTACAGGGGTCCGCTTGGAGATTAATTATTCTATGTGGGCGCCAAATGCATTCCAGAGATCAATTAGAATGCGCCACGTCACCCCTGTGCTCGGTACCGTGACTCAGTACTGCTTAGTACCGCTGCTCGGTACTGCTGATGTGGTGCATTATGGTTGGTCTTCGGACAGTGTTCTGCGTCCGGTCTCCACACAGAATAATTCCTCCCGCTTGGAGCAGCTTTTTCCCTACTAGATTTTTCAAACCATTGTCATGCTTTCTTTTAGCAACAAAATTTTTGCCACTTTTTAGAAATTTTTGTAGCACGGAATTGTTTTCTACAATCAGATATGTTAGAATATGATAGCTTTAAAAAGCTGCTGCTCTATTTTTTTCTAAAATGGAAAAAAAAACTTATAATACCTACAACAGCTTTTAAAAAAAAATAGTTTTTACCCAATAATTTTAGAACTTTTTTTACGAATAGGCGCAGCCATCTCAATAAAGCCCATAGTTTTAGAGAAATTATTCTGTGCGGAGTCTGGACGGGAAGAATCATTCGGATATGTGGGTGTACACATTGTACACAATGTGTATCAATTTTTTATACACATTATATGTACACATTATGTATACTCACAGTCCGGACGGTTCTTCTCATCCAGACTCCGTCCAGAATGATTTCTCCATGGTTTTAACTTGAACTTCTTATAAATAGATGTGAAGAGCTCTCAAAGCAAAAAAAAAATCTGAAACAAATATTGCTTGGCCAGGTGCAAATGGACATTGATAGTTTTGTGAATTCCTTTCGCTCGGATGTCATGGAGGCTGTTTATGCCTGGGCAAAGGGATCAAAGTTCTTTGAGATTATGGAGCTCTCCTCAGTATTCGAAGGTAGTTTGATTAGGGCCATCAGAAGACTGGAGGAGATTCTGCAACAATTAACTTTTGCGGCCAAAGCAATAGGAGAAACGGAACTGGAAGAGAAGTTTCAAGAGGCTGTCAAGAAGATCAAGCGTGATATAGTATTTGCTGCATCCTTGTACTTGTAGTAGTCAATTAATTTCATATTAGAAGATAGCATGCCAACAAATTTTGTTTTAATTTAATTTATTATTATTATTATTATTATTATTTTATTTAAATTTGTTGACATTAAACTTGACCCTCTACTTGTAACATAATTATATATATGAAAATGTAGGAGTAGCTTGTGGCAGATGAAATTAGAGGGAATTGCCTTGCATAGAATATCGGACTTTCGATGATCCGATTAGAAGAGTGGATGTATTAGAAGTAATTTATTGATTGTGAAAGAACTTTTGATGGTGGCTTATATTAATTTTGCACTGTTCAATTAGAGTGATATAGGCTTTGTTTGGGACAATTTTTTTACTGTTTTTAAGTCAATTTTTTGATGAGTTTGAATATTACTTGGGCTATAAAATTTTATTTTTTAAATGTATTATCCAAATTTTCATGTTTTTAAAGTGTAAGGCATAAAAAATTGGTACAAAAATAAATTATTAAATAAGCCATCATTTGTTTAGCATTTTATTTATGAGAAATTTACATACATATCATTTTATTTCATGTTATTTACATATTTAATATTCAAAATATTAATATTACATGTTTATCACATATATATATAATTTTAATATTAAACATACCACTCAAATAATTCATTTCTTCCATTCATATGTCTTTTAAATTTTAATATTTCATTTCGTACACTCAAATTTATTTTATGAGTGGTAGGTATGTAATATTAATATTTTTGATATTTTATATGTAAATAGCATAAAATAAAATGATATGCATGTAAATCCCTTTTTATTTATTTGTTAATGAATGTATTCACGAAGAATTACTGTTCAAATTTGTCTTTTTTATATGATGAATTTTTAAACTTTTATTTAAAGAAAATTGAGTTTTGTAAATAAATAAGCATAAATAAATTTTATATGAATGAGTATCAAATTATTATGGAATCTAAATTTAGATGTTTGTGTATAGTTGAATTTGAAATCAAAATTTAATTGCCATGGCCAATTAATCAAAAAACCAAATTCATAAATTCGGCCAAAATTTTATTCAACAACGTACAATTTCACATTAGTTCTATTTGGCCATTTTGATTCCAAGTGAATTTAAATAGTTGGGCTTATTTTATTAAATAGTTTTTGTTGTAAATCATTGAATTATTACAACAACAACACATTATCAAATATTTATCCCACTGCATGGGATCTACTACATGAATACTTTTTATCCACTGTGTTCAATTAAGAGTCAAATTTTCATTTAGATCTAATAAAGAAATGTCAATATTTTCTAACCAAATCTTTTTTATGTCTATCTCTACCTTTTTTAATATAAGTTAAATCTAATACATCTACTAGCCTAATCGAGTCATCGGAAGGGCTTCTGTTTTATGTGACCTGGCTAAGGCACTTTCTAATCTTATCTACCACTGGGCCTACTCCAACCTTTTCACATATATGCTCATTTCATATCCTGTCTCTAAAGAGTTAAGCAACTCATACACCGAAGCATTCTCATCTCTGCAACACTTAATTAATATTATGCTTCTCTTTTAATGACCAACATTTTGCACCATAAAACATTTGCAGGTCTAACCACCATCTTTTAGATTTTCTCCTTAAATTTAAGTGATATTTTTCTAAAATAATTGAATTATTAAAAAATATAAAAAATTTATGGTATAATAATTAATTTTTTAATTTTGATTTTATAACATTTCAACTCTAAGTTTATTATACCATGTCAAATTTAAATCAAATTAATTGATTTATTAATAATTTTTTGTCCAATTCTAATTTTTTTAAAAAAAATTGTTATATTCACATGCCCTCTTCTCGCAGGAATATAAATCAAATTTCATATAAACCAAATACAATTTAAAAGAAATTATTTAATAAGCATTCATTTGTATAGCATTTTATTTATTTGTTAATGAATGTATTCACGAACATAAATGAATAGAAGAGTTAGTGTTTAAATTTGTCTTTTTATATGATGAATTTTCAAAATTTCATATTGGAATTGAATATAACCATTTTGTTTAAAGTAAGAATTGATTATTATATTCCATGCTTTTGTTGATTGCTATTGCCTATTTAAAAGCTATTTTTTTTTCTAATTTATAAAATTTTGATTCATAGCCATTTTTTATATATGCCTAGGATTGCTCACCATATTCTTCTTTTGTCTCCTTCTCCTCTTTCTTCTTCTTCTTCTTCTTCTTCAAAAATCAATTAAAAAATCAAAGACAAAAAGACTAACACTTTTGTGGAGAGAAAAACTATTAAATGAATAGTTTTTGTGCCAATATATTGGAAACTAGCTCATCATAATTGATGCATACTTTTTTGCCTATATCCTTTAGTCATCAATTATAATTTGCACTTCTCAATTTCTCCTTCTATATTCTTCTTTGTTTTGTACACCATTTTATACTAATTGCTTTTATTTTTCTCTTAGAATTTTGACCTCCCACATCATTCTTCACTAATGACTAGATTTTTTTTATCCATTATGTCTTTCTACTTTTCATCATATATGATTTCTTCAAATTCCTATTGCTCACTATTTATGAATAAAAAAATAAAGTAAAATTTATTGCCCACTTCATCATAAAGCATGGTAAGGTTTCTTGCATTTCCTTTGCTTTTGATTGCTTTCAAAAGATTGACAAGGGAAGCATGAAGAATGCAGTGAATGATCTTATAGCTCTATTGGTACTTGCTCTTCATAGTGAATGACTTCATTCTTATTTTTTCCAATCTTAAGACAAGTCTTCATTGAATTCAACATCACTATTAAAATAGCTTCGTAAGTGTTAAAATTAAATACTTTATAAACTCTAATATGTACTGGATGCATAAGAACTTGGAGCTTATATCATCTAGATTGGTCCTTTTTTCCAAGAATATATTCATGTGCAATACTCTTTTTTTTTTTTTTAAAACAACAGAGAGAATTAGAAAATAAAAGCGAGCTCAGAATAAAGACAAAGTTTTCAGCGTCCAGTGAGTCCCGCACGGAACCTCCAGAAAGCGAATGCCACCAGCAAAGAAGGACCAGGACACGAGCCCCAACCACATAATAGCCCAAAGCCTCATGTAGCAGCAAATCAAACAGTAAATCCGCCAAATCCCGAGAATAAGCAGCAAGAATCAACCAACATACGAAACGAAAAATCATCTCCTGCGTCGACCTTTCCCCCAAAATTTTCTGCGAGAGCCAACCTTTGAAGTACGCACAAGAGTAAAATCATTGTCAGACTCACCAGACTGCGAATCCGACTCCACATCCGACGAATCAACCAAACAATTATTCTGATTCCTAATATCCAAACCAGAAGAATTACCCACACAATTGGTCATCACTTGGGAATCAACCACGCTTACAAGGACCACAACTAAACTGTTGGTAATCAAAGTAACTTCCTCTCTTCCCTTCTCAATTTCAGCCGGCACCACCACAACAGGCAAAACACTATCAGAACCACCATCAGCATCTTTTAAACCTTGAACGCCCCCATTAGAATTCACAACACCCATAACTGGCGAGCCATCAGAATACACCACATTCATTGCATCAAAAACCACCTCCGGCACCACCACCGGAGAACCATGGTCACTATCATCAGTCACAACCAGAGGTACAAAAGGAGCTGCATCGGGGGATAAGACAGAACAGTTACCAACACGACTACTAGGCACATCATTCACAGCATTAACCACATCAACCACATTCAAAACAGATGGGTTAGAAGTGACCAAAGACTCCAAAATCTCCGAATTTCCGCACACAGGCAGCGGCCTATCCCCAAGATCGGGAAGATCGCTCTCAACCTGCGCCACATCAACAGGCTTCACCACATTCTCACGAGATATATGCACATTCCAAGAAGCCGAAAAGTTACCACAATCCCCCTTGAAATGACCAAGCCGTTTACACACAACACAATAAGCAGGCACCTCCTCGAAGCAAACTCGTTGAACATACCCAGAGTTCTCCGAACCAAGCCAAATTTTATCAGGAAGGTCCTTAGTAATGTCAATCTCCACCAGGACCCTCGCCAGAGAAGGTCTAGATCCGACAGAAGTAGAATTATCAACTTTTAAAGGACGGCCAAACATCGAAGCCAAAGCATGAAGGATACGAGGGGCAAAAAGGTGTGGTCGCAGACTGGGAAAGGCAACCCAAATAGGAATAACCGGAGACTCAACCCCGACATCAAGATCCGGCGACCATTTAGTAAGTTTCAAATAGCAGTTATTAACCATATAAGATCTATGGCTGAACACTCTACTATAATCCAAATCATTAGAAAGCTTAATAAGAATATGAGATTGATCCAAAACAGTTACAGAGAATTCAGCGTTTAGTTTCAAGTTGAAAAAAAATTTCCGGATAGCATCTAGTGAAGGGCGCCGCGTAGGAAAGAAACCAACCAGAGCAAATTGAAAAGGAACAGACAGAGCTAAAATTTCTTCCTCCGATATCCATAACGAGGGTAAACCACGACAAAAACCCTTTCTTAACTCAGGAAAATCAACTGAAATCGAAGAACCAGATAAAGCTTCCACAAAAGAGCGCGATTTAAAGGACCCATCCAAGAAACCGGGGTCACAAACACGACTAACCACCATAATGAAAGGAAAAGGCAGAAAAATGAGAGGGCAAACTTCCCTGGACAGCAACCTGAAGATAGACCAGGCGGCGGCGAAGCCCAGCCGTCGCGAGAGTCCAGGCGGCGGCGATGCCCAGCCGTCGCGAGCGGCGATATGCCCTAGCCGTCGCGGGCGTGATCCCCTAGCGGGAACGGCGAAGCCCAGCCGTCGCGGGCGTGAAACCCTAGCGGGAGCGGCGATGATGATATCCTGCCAAATTAGTTCAGTTGATATTCATGTGCAATACTCAAAAATACCTTTAAGTGCGATATGTTTTTCTTTCGTTATTTATGATTCTTGAGGCACCATATCCTTTAAGCTTGAAATTGGGAGTTATTGATGGTATAGACTACACGAGCCATGCCTTGCATAAAATTTGGTATATCCTTTCTCTTAATAATATATTTCACAATATTGATTATAGTGCAATTTTTTCATATTGCCACACCATTTTCCTTAGGTGAAAATTATATTGTTCGTTGATGTTAAATGTCTCGATCACCCTTCATACATTTTTTAAATATTTTGAAAATGAACTCACAACCTCGATTATATCGAATATATTTTATTGAATAGCCAAATTGTTTCTTGTTGATTGCCCAGAATTTCTTAAAAATGGCGAAAGCTTCTATTTTTTTTTTTCTTTGGCATGTTATTTAGGCCTATAAAATTTATATGCTCAAGGCTGATGTGCTACAACCATGAAACATTTGTTACAAAAGCTTTTGAATACTTTGAAATAAAATTGGCTCTCAATTTCCTCCATTTTTATGAATATATTTTTATAGTTCGACGTATGACTATTGGCTCCAATAGCTGAGTATTAATTATTTTCCTTTTCATGTTTTTTCTCCTTTACAAGCTAGCAATACAAAAGATTCTTCCTTTTTTCTTGATTATCCTCAACCAAGTTAGAGCTTTCTTGATTTTCCTTTCAGTGATAACATTCAAAAGCATAACATCCCACTTTCTTGAAAAGATAAAAATAAATATATACCTTCAATATTTTGGTTCTTTCTTTTAACATCCATGGCTTGATTTTTAACTTTTTTTTTTTTTAATAATTTTTTTCATATCCTCCATGACCAGATTCTTAGCTTCTTACATAGCCATAACCATAACAATGGCCACACCTATAGATGTCATGAGCACTTCAGTTCTCCTTCACTTTAATTTGTGGCAGTTTTCATTTTTAAATTTTTTTTCTTATTCTTTCTTCAATCATATGCCATCAAAAAACCCACATGCCATAAATGGACATAAACTCTTTAAGTATTTTACTTTTTTAATAGCTACTACAATATTCTCAAATTTGTCATTCACTAAGTATAAAATTTTTTCTATCTCCCAAATTTCAACTAAACTTTCTCCATACCTTAGTAGTTGATTAATCAAGATTAAGACTCTTGTGAAATAGTCATTCACATTCTGTGCCTCTATTTACAGCCATCAAATACAACCTGAAGTATTTGAAGCCGAACCTTTCTTTATGTTTTCTAAGCCTTAGTAGCTATTCTAGAGTATCCCCCATACTTGGTTTGAGGTAGATGCACTTTCTCAAAATTACCTTTATCTAAGATATGGTAAATGATTAAGATTGCATTCTTGTTCTTCTTTAGACTTTTCTTCCTTTTGGGCTATCGATAATGTTGCTTCATTCTTTAAACTCAATATAACTTTTTTCTACTAGCTCCTAAATATCTTGCGAGCCAAAAAACATCTTTATTTCGATACTCCAATTCTCACAGTTCTCCTTGAGTTAAAGTATATTTTAAAGGTTCATGCCACTCATCATCTTCCTATAAATCTTGCTCTTCTTCGACTAATCCAATAACCTTATTGTCGGAGATGAATGGATGATAGAGGAAGAAAGTATTTAAGCTTATCTTAAAGTATTTACTCTTGAACTTGGTTTGTACAAAAAGGCAAAGCATAAGGCCTATTTATACTAGTACATGGAGGATTCTACATCCAACTTCCTACTATCTAGCTTCTTTTACATGTTTTTATGATAATCTTTATGTACAATTTTTCAGCAAATGAAGGTTTCTAGATTTCCAAATTGCTTTCTACCTCCAAACTTATTCTAGAGATTTCTTCAACATTCTTTATATAGAAATTTTTAGATACTCAATGACAATGACCTAAAAAAGTTCAGAAAAGAAATGAACGATAGGCTGGTCCAGAAAGCATCTTTCAGCAACTTAGGTTTCATTTGGGACAGCTTTCTTAAAGCTTCTTAAAGCAGTTATTTAGAACAAAAATTTTTTAAACTTAACATTTTTATACTAGCTAGAAAGCTACTTTATAAAGCAACAAGAAACTTATCCCAAATGAAACCTTAAGTTGGAGCCGAGATTCTTACAGTCTGGCCATTCTATAGGCTTAAAATTGTGCTGTCCATTTTAGGATTAAATAAGAAGAACAACATCAATATTCTAAAAAACTTCAAAGAAAGGTGGCATGTGGTTCAAACACCTTTTGCCTTCTTATTTTGCTTGATTTCTTATTAAAATTGTCTCTGTACAAAACCGAGTAGAAGAATATTTTTTTATTTGTCAAGCTATTTTGGTTTAAAATTGCTATCATTGAGTTCTATTTCAACCAACCTGCAAACCTCATGCAGTTGAGAACGAAGTTTTTCTAAGTGCTGAACCATTGAAACTTTGACACATTATTATAATGAACTGGTCGATCTGGTAGAAGGTAAACCTAACCATCCTTTTCCAGAATGGTTTCTTTCTGATAAAAAAATAATTTTTGGTGCATTATGATCATAAGATAATTGACGTATGTGCGCATGCAACGTCATGCATACTTAGAAAACAAAATACTTTTCTTGCTATTGATCAAAATCTGCTAGTCTGACAGTTCAGTTGGAAAATTTGCTTCCATTACGATTACAGAGAGATTTCTACTCAATCAGATCAGATTTATTTTTGAAAATTCTTACTGCTGCTGCTTATTGAAAACGATAAACAAATAAGGAAAATTTATATTGAAAGAGGAGGGAAGGGGATGTAGTATTGAATAACCTTTGGAGTTTAACTTCTAAACAACTATTTCTTGTGAAAGTGAAAATGTCAGATGTTTGGGATAACCTCACCATGAATTGCTTTATGATTGTAGGGAAGAATATAGGTGGTGTGAAATAGAAGGAAAAACTTGACAAAACAGTACATGTGTATCATAAATAAAATTCTATACAAATATGTGTATGAAGTTATTACATGCAACACTCAACAATAATACTCCAATGAATGCCCAAGAAGGATTCATGAAACCAATTTTGACATTTAGGATAATGCCATTGGTGATAATGGTAAAGGAAAAAATAAAAAATAAAAAAAACTATTGAATGGTGTAAATGTTCCTCATTTAGTTGGTGAGCAAAACTCGAAGGACAAAATGGTTCAATTTTCTTTTCAGTTTTTTTTTTAGACTTTAATTTATTTGGGACAGTTTTCTTATTGTTTCTTAATTTTTTTAATAAGATTTTGTTTTAAGAAATAATAAGAAAGCCATCTCAAATGAAGCCTTAATCTAAGTTGGCTTTAAGTTTTGTCAGATATCATCAATTTTCAGCGAGCACAACTATGACGAATTTCTTCATATCTTCATAGATTTAATATCTAGAGCTAACTATGTGGTCCATCACCTTATATCTATTACAGACCTTATGCTTGTGGTATATTTGTACTGGCCTTGAGCACGTCTAATAAAAATATGAGAAATATTATTTCTATCATTTACATTTATAAAAAAATCATTTGCTTTTTCTTTATAATAATGATAATAAAAACAATAACTTCCACAACCTGCTATGATGCCCAGGACCTCCGTGACAACAACCACTAGGTGGAGCAACCACCTCCTCCGCTCAACAAATGAGAGTCGTAGGATTTATCAATATAACCACTCCCATCTCCACCGACCCCACCAACTATACCGAAGCCTCCAAATACCCTAAATGGAGAACTGCCATGGCCACATAATTTCTCACTCTCCAACAACAGGGGATCATGGTCCCTTATCCCTCCACCGTCCAATGCACCAATCCTCGGCTGTTGATGGACCTACAAAACCAAACATCACCCCAACGACTCCATCGCATGCTATAAAGTAAGCCTAGTAGCACAAGGAAATAATCAAGAATACTACATCAACTACGTAAAAACCTTTAGCCTAGTTGCCAAATTCCCCTCAATTAGAGTCCTCCTTACCATCACCCTCACCAATAAATAGCCAATTCATCAACTAGACATTCCCAATGCCTTCCTTTATGGATCCCTACAAGAAACCATTTACATTAAAAAGCCTCGCGGCTTTGAAGATCATCAATACCCAGACCATATTTATCACATTCATAAATCCCTATATGGACTCAAGCAAACTCCACGCCAATGGTTTCAAAACTTCTCGTTGCATATTCTATCACTTGGCTTCCACAACAGCATAGCTGATCCCTCTTTCTTCACTCTAAAACAAAATCACACTCAAGCGTATCTCCTTCTCTATGTCGATGACTTTATGCTCATAGGAAATAACTCTCCCTCTCTACTTAAAATCATTTCCTCACTAAACCAAATATTCTCCATAAAAAACATGGGACCTCCATCCAACTTCTTACACATTAAAATCTCGCACAATTCCACCCACCTCCATCTATCCCAATCCTCATACGCCCAATCCATACTCAAATAAAAAGGCTTCACCAATTGCGTTCCAATATATAATCCAACCTACACCAAACAACCAACCAATTTCTCCACTGACATCCTCCTATCCAATCCATCCAACTATCAAAAATCATTGATTCTCTATAATATCTAATTGTGACTAGTTCTTACCTCTTGTTTTCAACACATGCACAATCCACTTTCCCTCACTTCCACCTTCTCAAACGTGTCATGAGCTACATCCAAGGTATTATTCACTTTGGCATACCCATCCTCCCCTCTGCTCTACAAGGCACCACATTTTTTGATGCCGATTGGGCAAGTGATGCATCTACAAGATGCTTCACATCCGTCTATTGCACCTATATAGGAGATACTCTCATTTCATGGATGGTCAAGAAACTACAAACGGTGACTCGATCTTCTATAGAAGCTGAATACTGTGCACTAGCAGCCACCGCCATAGATGTAATTTGGATCCTTCGCCTCCTCTCTGACTTCCATCTACCACAATCCACCCTGACAGACATTCATTATGAGAATAGATCAACCATAGCATTTGCAAACAATATGATCTTCCACGTCCGCACCAAACACATCGAGGTGGATTTTCACTTCATTCACGATCATATTCAGACACACGAGTTTTGCTTCATAACCAACAGCACTATGGATCAACTTGCTGACATCTTGACCAAACCATTGCCTACCCATCGATATCATTTACTGCAATCCAAGCTGACGGTTCAGCCCTCACCCTTAGCTTGCAGGGAGGTAAAAACATTAACTTCCACAACCTACTATGATGCCCAGGACCACCGTGACAACCACCACTAGGTGGAGCAGCCACCTCCTATGCTCAACAAATGAGAGCCGTAGGATTGCAACAACCAAAATCAATCATCACCATACACCTGTAAAGTTGTGTATCTGTGCAAGACCACAGTAATATACATATAGCTGTACAAGTAACACTAGAACATGATGCTTTTTCATCTTCTACTATTTTCTCCATTCCCTGCCTTTACTCAAGATGCGTAAAGCATCAGTTTCTACACAGTAAACTATATATCTACTGCTTACAGATAAGGTCTATGCATGAGAGGGATAGAGAGAGATAAATATCTTAGAAGAAAATAAGTGTACTCTAATCTTTAACTTGATTTATGTGGTTCATAACTTTTTTCCTTTGCTAAAAACTTGTCATTTCCTTATATCCATCTTATAATTAAACCATGAAGCCAAAGGTTAAGAATGATTAAGTAGGATGTGACATGATTTGTCTCACTCTATGGCTTAGCCAATGCTCAAAACTTCTTTCTGATTTGCCTTCTCTCTTTGTTTTAGGTTCTAAGTATTTAGTTTGGTGACAAAAAACCTTTTGATTTGTTAACTATGAGCTTAGCTAGCATGGATTTTGACCTGACAACATGCAGATTAATGAGGCAATAAAGATACTAAATACTGACAAATCCAATGCAAATTCACATTTAACCAAAGTTTATTTGGTAATTAAGCAAGATGTGGATATATATTCTATATTTTATTAAATTAGTTGGAATTTAATGTAACTTTAGAATATTTAAGCTTAATTTTACACTTAAGATCCTTATAATATAGTCTGTGAAGTATACAGAATGATCTAGACTTATACTTTTTGTTACAGTAATCCTCTTATGCAGCTCATTAATTAGTCTATTCTAACGGTCATATTGTTTCACTGTATTTATTTGAATCTTAATTTGAAAATGACTGATATTGAAATAAATATTAGTGAGATATGTTAATTTTATATGAACTTTTCCCACTTTTAAAAATAATCTTCAAGATTAAAAACAAAATTTCATAGAATTTCAATTAAAAAAAATACTTAAGCCGACTTTTAAAATTTGGATTCATTTTCTTTTAAAATGTTACAATAAAACAAATTGGCTCCATGCAAATCTTATATATTTCTAAGGATTTGCTTTAGAGGTGTAAACAAGAAGCTGATCTCGAGTCACCCTTGACTTGAGCTTAATTAATTAATTAAATTTGAGCTCAAACTCGAGTTTAATTTAATGAATTTGAGTCAGTTCACAATCATACTACTTTAATATAAAAGAGAAAAAATGATTATGATTCCAACAATTTTTATAATAAAACTATAAAAATAATAAGAAATTAAAATAAAAATAAAAATCACTGAATACAAAAAAGTGAGATATAATTTTTAAATATTTTAGACAAGTTTGTATTAAAATCCTGAATACTAAGGGCATTATATATTAATATTTTTTAAACGGACCGGCTTGCAATCTAATGATCCGAGTCAGGTCTAACTCAAGTTTGGCTCATTAGCTCATCAAGCTTAGCTCATGAGCCATTTAAGCAGGCTCATGAGTCGGCTTGATTCAATTACACCCCTAATTTGCTTATGTAGAACTATAATTTTTGTGCCATTGATTAGTTATTGATGCGACTTTGTAATTATGGATCCATTGGAGAAAAAGTTAAGGAAACAAACAAATGAACAAGTGATAATCCCTTGATTAATTATGAAGCTAAGCAAACCATTTGAAGTATTATGTTATTTTGGCCAACTTTGGGTCCCATAATTTGATAGATTTGTATTATTTGGGTGAAATCTAGCATTATAAAATTGGATGCCATAGGTGGAGCCCACTTGCTTATGGACAAGACAAGATTGCTACACCCATTCAGCCTAAATAATATTTTTGGATTTGAAGAATAATAATAATTGAAATTAAGGGTTCAAACATGCAAATAATATAATTTTATTTCTTAATATATCATGATTTTTTTTATTTATATATCTATCACATTAATTTTTATAGTTATTCATATAATATTTTAGTATCTCAATCAAATAAAACATATGCTTATTTTTAAAAAATAAAAATTAATAATATTTTTTTTATGTAATTTAAAGTTTCAAATCTTATATATAAAAAATATAAAATTTAGATATTAAATGTGCAAATACATAAAAAATCTCTGATATATTTATAAGCCATTTAATAAATTAAATTTTTTTGGTGATATTTGTTACATCTACTATTTATTATTATGAAATTAGCTGTTGTTTGATTTTCTCATATTCTTAAATAATAATTTTAGAAGTAATATTTAAATTTTACTTTGATAATATTTAAAGAATTGGTGTATCTATCACCAACTAGATATCAACCTATCTACTCATTAGAATAAATAATGACAGAAAATTAAGCAACATAATTACTGTTAATCATTCTTATTATCATTATATTATTAATAATTTAATTTTAAATCAAATGACAGGTTAACAGTACCAATAAATTTTATAAATTTCTGGCGAGAAATTCCATCGAAAATGCCTAATATTCCTAATTTCCTATAGTGCAAAATTCTCTAAAAATATCTTAAATTAAAAAGTTTGCTAATGATTGTATTTATACTATTTCAAACAATTAAAATATTTACTTCCCATTAAAAAATATAATAAATGATTGTTTCAGTAGCTTTATTTCATAATCTCTCTCCCTCAATATAAGCCTGCAAGCAACCTTAGTCGTTCAAGAAAGAAAACGACATGCACCGGTTCATGGCACTATTTGTGAGCAGTTTGATCGTTGGGGAGGAAGATTTAGAGGAACAGTGATCGTTTGGTGATGAGGAGCTCTCATGCAACAGATGACAAGACAAAATGAAAAAAAATAAAAAAAAAATCTGTAGAAAAGTACTGGAATGATCACATTAGCTGGACAAATTATTCTGTGCGGTCACCGGACGGTTCAGAGGCGAATCATGATGCGCCACATCACCCTGTACAAAGCACCGGTACACAACAAAAAATGACGTGGCGCATCTTGATTCGCATCTAGACGTCTTCTGGTGACTGCACAGAATAATCCTCCCATTAGCTGAGGTTCCGTTTGGGATAGTTTTTTTATTTATTTCTAAAATGATTTTTTTGAACTAAAAACTTTTGTATTCTAAAGTTGCATTAGAAAGTAATAAGAAAGTTGTCCCTAAGATTTAGACTTCATTTGGTATGACTTTCTTACTTCTTCTTAAAGCAGCTTTTAGTACATAAATTTTAATTTTTTGTACTAAAAAGCTGCTTTAAGAAGCAATAAAAAAGCCGTCTCAAAAGAATCCTTAGTTTGGGATAGCTTTCATATTGCTTTAGAAAGCAACTTTTTAATACAAAATTTTATTGAAAAAAAAAAATGTACTAAAAAACTGTTTTAAGAAGTATTAAAAAAGCTGCCCTAAACAAAATCTAAATATGTGTACCTGAAATCTGTCAGACTGAAATTAAATATGAAGGAACAATGTTGCATGCTTATGATGTTCATTTGCATGAAAAGATGATAATGATATGGCATCAGTGCCATAATAATGATGTATTAAGATATGATAACGTCGGCATGATTACTTTAAATTAATATTAAAGGCTCTGGTTAATGCTAGCTAGCTATGTATATGATGGTTAAGAAGCATGAGAATGCACTTAATATTTTATTATTAGTATTATTATTTCATCTCAAAGAGTATTGCTATGCTTTTAAAAAGGTTTATGAAAATTTATTTTGATGTTAATTTTACGGGTGAATTAGTTAAATTTAATTAAGATGATTGATAGTATCATTTTTGGTGTTTATATAATATTCTCTATTGATTAATTTAATGATCCATCGAGCATAAAGTCCGCCAAGTTAATGTGGACATTATCTTGACTGTTCGTGATTTATCTTTAGTTAGTTGTGAGATTCACTACAGAAAAAAAAAAGGCATTGATATCAATTAAAATTAGCTTTAGCAGCATTTTTCACCGCTACAAAAACTATTGCAGCCGTTCTAGAACCTCTGCATGACCGTCATAGTTGATATTAGCTACAAAGCTTTTCCATGACGATTTTGCGACCTGTGGGGAAAATTGTTGAATCCTTTAAATTAGCGGCGATTTAATATCCACCACTAAAGTAACAGATTAGCAGCGGTCCAAACAGCGCACCGCTAAGGTTCCATATTAGTAGTGGTGTAAACTGCAATTAAGATTCTAGATTAATAGCGGTGTAAACCGCAGCTAAAATATCATATTTGAAGCGGTGAAAACCGCCTCTATAAGCCACAACCATCCAGATGTTGAATAGAAAGTTGCCATATCGTTGCTCGGTTCACAAAACACAAATCAAAGACAGAAGTCATCCCCAATGAAGCAGAAACCAACGATGGAAAGAAGGCCAAATCAAAAAGAAAAATAATTTCTTTTTGAATTTACAATGTCTATGGCTACTACTCGAATTAGAAAACTTATCCTTAGCAATTTGAATAATACTTAAATAAAAAATATCTCGAGAATCCAATTTTTCTCATTAATTTCCTCCCCACTGTAGCTTCAAGCTCACCCATAGGTGGAACAACCTCACGGTCCCCAAGCCAGAGGGACAAGATCATAAAAAATCCCAGCTTCATCATCACATACATCAACATTAGAATTAGGAGTAATAATAGGACTTGCTACTAGATTGACTAAGCAATGATTAAGCTCAAAAGCTTCAGCAACACCCTCATTAATTCCACAAAGAAAGAGCCATTGGCAAAACACATAGTGGCGAATAGGCTATCCCCTCAACAAGATCATCAACAACCTAAATATAATTATTAAAATAAAATTTTTTATACTAGAAAGTTGCTTTAATAAGCAATAAGAAAGCCGTCTCAAATGTAGCCTTAATGTTAGAAAGTCTTTGATGATCTATCCATAACCTATGAGTAATGTAATTTAGTAGGTGATTTCATTTAATGCAAATCTTAGAATAATGTCACCTATTGGTTCTACTCAATATTATAATGCTTATTATTGTTACACTATGTTGCTTATGTTAAAATTCAAAAAGGTCCAAACCTTCGTAACATTTGCTACAATATTTCGTTACAATCTTGGTCGAGCATGATTTGAAAGTAGTTGGAACCCTATTTGAATTTGGTTAGAAGTTTGATATTTTTTAACTTTGTTCAAATATTTGTTTGAATATGATTCGAACCTCATTTGCTTGTAGTTCAAATCAGATTTGAATGAAATTTCTAACTAAGGTTAGAATACAAACCTTGTCATGCATTTGCTCCCACCACCTTCGTACTCACATTAATATTCTCTCTCTCTCTCTCTCTCTCTCTCTCTCTCTCTCTTAATTAAATGTATACACATATGAGTACACACAGTGTGCCTTCATTAATGAACGTTCAGTTTCTTAGGCTCGCCAGATTATAATCATTACTCCCACAAACAATTTCTTAACGGTTGTCTTATCAGAATAGAAGTGATGGCTTCCTTGGAATTCCGTTTATTCCTTTAGTCTAGATGCTTTGCTGTAATTAGTTTTGGGCATAAATCTTGAACGAACCATGAAATATATATATATATATATATATATATATATATAATAATATATATATAATATATATATATATATATATATATATATATATATATATTGTTGAGGACTAGAATATATGTAATATCAAAATCTGCTCCAGTATCGTCCAGGACGATCTGGGATCGTCCTGGGACGATCAGTGAAAATTCAGCTCCAGATTTTGCCCAGTTTTGCTCCAGGTGATTTTCTGCATGCATCGGCCAGGCCGATTGGAGACATCGGCCAGGCCGATCGGCACTGTAGAAAATATCGTCCCTGCAATAGCCCTGAAGGGAGACCGGGCCGATCCTCTTGGTCAGATCGTCCCGGGACGATGCTGCGATCGGCCGGGCCGATCTGTGTAGTATAAGGCTGATTTCAGTCGTTTTGAAGAGAGAGAAAAATCAGAAATTAAAAATTAAATATCTGAGGAGAGAGAAAGTCGTGGGATTTTGGAGAAAAGTGGATTTTTCGGACGACGCGGAGCCGTTTTCGATCGAAGTGACTGTTGAGGAATTTGCTGTACTCGAGGTAAGGCACATTCTACCTTTCTCAATTTTCAGTTCCGTCGTGTTTGGCGGTATATTCTGTCCGGGTTTTGTTTCCGTTAGCGAATTTCGTCCGTATCTTTTGATCGGTTCAGTTTTTACCGCGTAACTTTCTGTATATCGTTGCCGTGCCGGGTGTGCACGTTTTGACTATATTTTGAAGATTTTCGTCCGGGTATTTTTGTTTCGACTGTGTTTTTAGTCGACCGGATTTTTCTGTGAAATTGGAATTTATCTGTGCAGTAGAATAAAGGTTCTGAAATGTGATTATCTGTATTCTGTGCGAATTCGGTAAATTTTCTTTGCAGGAATTTTTGTGTAAATTCCGTATACTGCCGTTGTGCTGCCCGATTTTTGGGTAATTTCTGAATTGTCCGGATTTCTTCTGAATTGAAATGCTATGTGTATAAGCTATAAAAAGGGAGTTATAAGGGGCCTGGATCCTATGAGATTCAGTTAGTGAAACGGGAAATCTGAAATGAGCTCAATCTGAAATCTGATATCTGTTCTGTTCCGGATCCGATGAATTCTGTTTTGGTGCTATAAGCACATCTGTTTTGGTGCCGTGAGCACAAAGGGAGACATAAGGGGCCTGAATCCTATGAGATTCAGTCAGTGTCTGGGAAGGGAGGCATAAGGGGCCGGAATCCGTAGAGATTCCGTCAGTGTCAGGGCATTTAGCTATATGTATCTGTACTACTTTCTGTATCTGTTCTGTTCTGTACGAAATTGTGATTATGATATGATATGATCCGTACGATTCTGATTTCTGTTTCTGACTCTGTTGATTTGTTCTGTTCTGATACGTTCTGATACGATCTGTACGACTCTGATGTGATTTGATATCTGTCCGTAAGTTTTGATTTCCGATTCTGTTCCGACTTCTGATCTGATTTCTGTCTGATAAGTTTGGTTTTGTTTTCTGAGAATTTAGATGGGTGGTTTGTTGCTTTGCTGAGCTGTTGAGCTCACCCTTGCTTTCTGGTGGTTTTCAGGTTCTGGGAAGGGCAAGGAAGTCCAGGATTAGATTTCGGAGTCTGATCAGATTAGGTACTTTTGTACTTTTGATTTTTGTACAGTCATGGCTTTCCTGTTCTGTCTTTCTTTCTGTTGAAAGCCATGTATTGTTCTGTAGATGATTATTTTGAGGAAATGAAAAGATAGATGTTTTGTTCCGCTGCATTTGATGTTTTTAGTAGCTCTGTTGTTCTGTGTGTTTCTGTTGAGTTAAGAATTTGGAAGATCAGTTCAGTAACCTAATCCAAAGCCAGATCCTGGTTAGCTATTTCCCCCGTCGCGATCCGGCGCGGGCGGGATCCGTCTCGTCTCGGGCCGGGTCGTGACAAGCTTTTGTGGTATCAGAGCACTGGTTTTGGAAACAGGTTGGATTGTAAAACAGAGCTCTAGGAAGTGATCAGTGCGTCTGTCTGGGAGGTAGTTTTGGGTCGTTTGGCTTTTTATTGTGTTATTTTGTGTTGTTTTGTGATAGTTTTCCGGATTTTCTGGATTTTTCTGTATGGATCAGCCAGACCCAGACATGACAGACGGTCAGAGTGACGATCAGGCAGCACCAGTGGGGAGTACAGCCCCAGTGGTCGGTGCTGATACGCTTTCACAGTTTGCTTCACTTGTTGCTCAGATGATGAGCGAGACTCAGAGCAGAGCTTCGACTGTTAGATCTGAGGACATTGATCGACACCTGCAGTTATTTTTGAGGTTGAAGCCTCCGAGGTTTGAGGGCGCTGTTGAGCCCAGAGCTGCTGAGGAGTGGCTGAGGAGATTGGAGAAGACTTTTGACGGGATGCAGTGTCCTGCAGACAGGAAAGTTCCGTTAGCTGTTTTTCTGTTGGACGGAGAGGCTGAGCACTGGTGGGATGGCCAGCAAGCAGCCAGATTTCAGGGCAGACTGAACTCTTTGATTACTTGGGAAGAGTTCACTGAAGTATTTCGAGACTGGTTTGTTCCCCCTTCTGCACGACAGCAGATGCAGGAGAGTTTTCTGAGGCTTGTTCAGGGGAGCAAGACGGTGATGCAGTACGAGGCTGAGTTTACTGCATTAGCCAGGTACGCTCCGCAGTTGGTTAGCACGTCTGCTGAGAGGTGCTACAGATTTCTGAGAGGCTTACGAGACACTTTGAGGCAGCCTCTGATACCGTTCCGGATTACTGATTTCTCTGAGCTTGTGGAGCGAGCTCGTCTGATTGAGAATGACATGACGGCTACTCAGCAGCGGTGGACTGCGAGTAGGAAGAGGTTTGGAGGAGAGACATCTGGCAGTGGTTCCTCTGGGAAGAGGAGATTTGTTCCTGGATCTGGATCTGGAGATTCCAGGAAGAGCGGAGGATCGTCTGGTACTGCTACCAGTACGACTAGTTCTGGATCAGTCAGTTCGGCACCTGTGTGCCAGAACTGTGGACGACGACACTTTGGCCAGTGCTACAGGATGGCTGGTCTGTGCTTTCGATGTGGTCAGCCGGGACATCGGATTGCAGAATGTCCACAGATGGGATATGAGCAGCGATCTGAGGGCTTTGTCAGACCTGTTGGTTCAGCAGCAGGAAGACCGAGGACTGTTCCTCCACGCCCTGAGGGATTTGCTGGTAGAGGTAGTGGTTCTAGTTCTGCACCACGGAGACCACCTACGATTCAGAGGGAGCAGAGTAGTTCTGTTGCTTCAGCTCCTGTTCCAGTTCAGCCCCGAGTTTACAGTCTGAGTCAGCAGGAGGCTCGTGACGCTCCGGATGTTGTGACAGGTACGATTTACATTTCTGATCAGCCCTGTCGTGTTTTGTTTGACTCTGGAGCGAGTCATTCTTTTCTGTCCGAGCATTGTTTTGAGATTTTACATTTGGATTCGATGGTTTTACCGGTTTCTTTGTCTGTGATTTTACCGGCTGGGAATCCATTGATTGCTCGACAGTTTTGTTTGTGTGAGATCGAGATTTCTGGCAAGAAGTGGAAATCGAGTTTGATTCGATTGCCGATTTCTTCGTATGATGTGATTCTGGGCATGGATTGGCTGAGTCAGTATGAGGCCCAGATAGACTGTCTGAAGAAGCAAGTGAGTTTGCTTGTGGCTGGAGAGAGAGTTGTATTTCAAGGATTACGAGGTGTTCTCTCCAGTCTGGTTTCTGCATTGGAGGTAAGCAGGATGTGGAAGAAAGGATGCCCAGTATTTTTGGCTTCGGTGCGGGATCTGAACCTAGAAGTTGGTTCTGTTTCTGAGATCCCTGTGGTACGGGAGTTTGCTGATGTTTTTCCTGAGGAGTTGGTTGGTTTACCTCCGGATAGAGATGTGGAGTTCTCTATCGATGTTTTTCCGGGTACCGCTCCGATATCGAAAGCTCCGTACAGGATGGCACCGAAAGAACTTTCTGAGTTGAAAGTTCAGCTTCAGGAGTTGGTTGACAGAGGGTTTGTACGTCCTAGTGTTTCGCCCTGGGGAGCACCTGTTCTGTTTGTGAAGAAGAAGGACGGTACACTCCGTATGTGTATTGATTACAGAGATTTGAACAAGGTCACGATCAAGAATAAGTACCCTTTGCCTCGGATTGACGGCTTGTTTGATCAGCTTTCCGGATCTTCGGTATTTTCGAAGATTGATTTGAGATCCGGATATTATCAGGTGAAGGTGAAAGAAGCTGATGTAGTGAAGACTGCTTTTAGTACTCGGTACGGGCACTACGAGTTTTTGGTTATGCCTTTTGGGGTAACCAATGCGCCTGCGATTTTCATGGATCTAATGAACCGAGTATTCAGGGAGTATTTGGATCAGTTTGTGATCGTCTTCATTGACGATATTCTGGTATATTCTGCATCTGAGGATGAGCATGCCAGACATTTGAGGATTGTGTTGGAGACTTTGAGGAGGCATCAGTTGTATGCCAAGTTCTCCAAGTGTGAATTCTGGCTGAAGAGCATTTCATTTCTGGGGCATGTGGTTAGCGGAGAAGGCATTTCTGTAGATCCCCAGAAGATTCAGGCTGTTGCTGATTGGCCAAGGCCGACTACGGTATTTGAGGTACGTAGTTTCTTGGGCATGGCCGGGTATTATAGGAAGTTTGTGAAAGGATTTTCACAGATTTCGACTCCTCTGACGAGACTGACTCAGAAGTCAGTTCCTTTTGTTTGGACACCGGAGTGTGAAGCTAGTTTTCAGAGATTGAAGGATTGTTGACTTCAGCTCCAGTGTTGGCACTTCCGTCAGGTACGGAGGGTTTCCAGGTGTTCAGTGATGCTTCACTGAAAGGACTGGGTTGTGTTCTGATGCAGCATGGTCAGGTAATTGCTTATGCTTCGAGACAGTTGAAATCACATGAGAAGAATTACCCGACGCATGATCTGGAGTTAGCTGCAGTTGTTTTTGCTTTGAAGATTTGGCGTCATTACCTGTATGGCGTCAGATGTGAGATCTTTACTGATCATAAGAGCCTGAAGTACATTTTTACTCAGAAGGATCTGAATCTGAGACAGAGGAGGTGGCTCGAGTTGATCAAGGACTACGATTTGACTATTCAGTATCAGCCTGGGAAGGCGAATGTGGTAGCGGACGCTCTGAGCAGAAAGTCTTCTGGATTCTCAGGTATTCAGCTTACCTGTGATGACTTTCTGATTCGTGATTTGGAGAGATTGCAGTTGGAGGTGGTTTCCTCCAGTGATTTGGAGTTGGCTCAGATGAGTATTCAGTCTTCTTTGGAAGCACGGATTCTAGAAGCCCAGAAGTCAGATTCTGACTATTCGAAGTTGATAGCTCAGATTGGATCTGGTAAGACTCCTGAACTTCGAATTTCTGATTCTGGTGCTATTATCTGTAAGAACAGGTTGTGGGTACCTGTGTCTGGAGACTTGAGGCAGGAGATTCTGTACGAATCTCATCATTCTGGCTACACTGTTCATCCAGGCAGTGGTAAGATGTACGCTGATATGAAGCTTTTGTTTTGGTGGCCTGGGATGAAGAAGGATGTGGCAGAGTTTGTGTCGAGATGCGAAGCCTGTCAGTTGGTGAAGGCAGAGCATCAGCGACCAGGTGGACTGTTGCAGTCGTTGCCTATCCCTGAGTGGAAATGGGAGGAGGTAACAATGGATTTTGCGATGGGTTTTCCTCGATCTAGACAAGGACATGATGCCATTTGGGTGGTTGTAGATCGATTGACCAAGTCAGCCCATTTTCTTCCGATCAGACAGACGGATTCAGTTGATCGCTTGGCACAGATTTATGTGAAGGAGATAGTCAGATTGCACGGTGTGCCTCGTGTGATCGTATCTGATCGAGATGGACGTTTTACTTCCAGACTTTGGAAAGGCATTCAGCAAGGTTTGGGTACGAAACTGCATTTCAGTACAGCCTTTCATCCTCAGACCGACGGACAGTCTGAGAGGACGATTCAGGTACTGGAAGATCTGTTGAGGCTTTGTGTTCTGGACTTTAGCGGAAGTTGGGAAGATCATATTCCGCTGATTGAGTTTGCTTATAACAACAGTTTTCAGTCCAGTATCGGTATGGCACCGTACGAGGCTTTGTATGGCAGGAAGTGTCGTACTCCTTTGACTCCGACCTCCTTCGGAGATAGACAGGCTTTGGGGGCCACTTTTGCTGATGAAACTGCTCAGAAGATCAATTTGATAAGAGGAAGATTGAAAGCCGCTCAAGATCGTCAGCAGAAGTATTATAATCAGAAGCACAGATTTGTTGAATTTCAGGTCGGTGACTTTGTGTATGTCAAAGTCAGCCCGATGAAGGGTGTGAGCAGATTTGGTCAGGTAAGCAAGCTTAGTCCAAGGTATGTTGGACCTTTTGAAGTTTTGGAAAGAATTGGAAAAGCTGCTTATAAGTTATTGCTTTCTGAATCTATGCCTGATGTGCATAATGTGTTTCACGTATCCACTCTGAGGAAGTGGGTTTCAGACTCTGGGAAGAAGTTGTCAGCTGATGAGGTGGAGATTCAGGAGAATCTGGCGTACAAGGAAGAGCCAGAGCTTATTTTGGCGTACGACGTCCGAAAGTTAAGGAATAAAGAGATTCCGATGGTTAAAGTCCAGTGGAAGCACCGGACTGCACGGGAAGCAACTTGGGAGAAGGAGTCTGATATGAGACGGTCGTACCCGTACTTGTTTTGACTGAGTTTGGACTGGATAATGTCGAGGACGACATTTTTCTGAGTTGGGGAGATTGTAATATCAAAATCTGCTCCAGTATCGTCCAGGACGATCTGGGATCGTCCTGGGACGATCAGTGAAAATTCAGCTCCAGATTTTGCCCAGTTTTGCTCCAGGTGATTTTCTGCATGCATCGGCCAGGCCGATTGGAGACATCGGCCAGGCCGATCGGCACTGTAGAAAATATCGTCCCTGCAATAGCCCTGAAGGGAGACCGGGCCGATCCTCTTGGTCAGATCGTCCCGGGACGATGCTGCGATCGGCCGGGCCGATCTGTGTAGTATAAGGCTGATTTCAGTCGTTTTGAAGAGAGAGAAAAATCAGAAATTAAAAATTAAATATCTGAGGAGAGAGAAAGTCGTGGGATTTTGGAGAAAAGTGGATTTTCGGACGACGCGGAGCCGTTTTCGATCGAAGTGACTGTTGAGGAATTTGCTGTACTCGAGGTAAGGCACATTCTACCTTTCTCAATTTTCAGTTCCGTCGTGTTTGGCGGTATATTCTGTCCGGGTTTTGTTTCCGTTAGCGAATTTCGTCCGTATCTTTTGATCGGTTCAGTTTTTACCGCGTAACTTTCTGTATATCGTTGCCGTGCCGGGTGTGCACGTTTTGACTATATTTTGAAGATTTTCGTCCGGGTATTTTTGTTTCGACTGTGTTTTTAGTCGACCGGATTTTTCTGTGAAATTGGAATTTATCTGTGCAGTAGAATAAAGGTTCTGAAATGTGATTATCTGTATTCTGTGCGAATTCGGTAAATTTTCTTTGCAGGAATTTTTGTGTAAATTCCGTATACTGCCGTTGTGCTGCCCGATTTTTGGGTAATTTCTGAATTGTCCGGATTTCTTCTGAATTGAAATGCTATGTGTATAAGCTATAAAAAGGGAGTTATAAGGGGCCTGGATCCTATGAGATTCAGTTAGTGAAACGGGAAATCTGAAATGAGCTCAATCTGAAATCTGATATCTGTTCTGTTCCGGATCCGATGAATTCTGTTTTGGTGCTATAAGCACATCTGTTTTGGTGCCGTGAGCACAAAGGGAGACATAAGGGGCCTGAATCCTATGAGATTCAGTCAGTGTCTGGGAAGGGAGGCATAAGGGGCCGGAATCCGTAGAGATTCCGTCAGTGTCAGGGCATTTAGCTATATGTATCTGTACTACTTTCTGTATCTGTTCTGTTCTGTACGAAATTGTGATTATGATATGATATGATCCGTACGATTCTGATTTCTGTTTCTGACTCTGTTGATTTGTTCTGTTCTGATACGTTCTGATACGATCTGTACGACTCTGATGTGATTTGATATCTGTCCGTAAGTTTTGATTTCCGATTCTGTTCCGACTTCTGATCTGATTTCTGTCTGATAAGTTTGGTTTTGTTTTCTGAGAATTTAGATGGGTGGTTTGTTGCTTTGCTGAGCTGTTGAGCTCACCCTTGCTTTCTGGTGGTTTTCAGGTTCTGGGAAGGGCAAGGAAGTCCAGGATTAGATTTCGGAGTCTGATCAGATTAGGTACTTTTGTACTTTTGATTTTTGTACAGTCATGGCTTTCCTGTTCTGTCTTTCTTTCTGTTGAAAGCCATGTATTGTTCTGTAGATGATTATTTTGAGGAAATGAAAAGATAGATGTTTTGTTCCGCTGCATTTGATGTTTTTAGTAGCTCTGTTGTTCTGTGTGTTTCTGTTGAGTTAAGAATTTGGAAGATCAGTTCAGTAACCTAATCCAAAGCCAGATCCTGGTTAGCTATTTCCCCCGTCGCGATCCGGCGCGGGCGGGATCCGTCTCGTCTCGGGCCGGGTCGTGACAATATATGCGGCGATAGAGTTAGAAAATTCCCGTCTCAGCGTTGTACGGATATCCAACACACAAATAGGAAAGAAATAGAAAGACTAAGATTTTTACGTGGAAAACCCTGGAAAGGGAAAAAACCACGGGGCCACGCCCAGTTGAAAAATTTCAACTAGTGTTTGCTTGAGATACAAGAGGCTGACTTGTCCACAAAAGTGAGGACGATCATATTACAATGAATCACTTCCAGATTGAAATCTGATTACAAACAAGTTGTATATTCGAGCTGAATTCAGAGTCACTTGGAAATCGTGCATAATTTCGGCGTCGTTTAGAAATTGGGCAGAATTCTTGTGTTGTTAGGAAGTTTAGGGTAGAATTTCGGCTGCGTTCGTGCAGAATTCCGGCGTTGTTCCGAAATCGGGTAGAATTCCGACGGCGTTCCGAAATCAGGCAGAATTCCGACGGCGGTGGTCGAGGAGGAGTTTCTTCCCTCCTAACCTTCTTCTCTTCTCTTCTCCTTCTTCTCTTCTTTCTCTTGCTTGAGTCCCCTCTCACTACAGGAAAACCTGTTATTACCGGCGGACGTAATCCGCCGGAAACAATGCCCAATCCGACGGAACCGTTAGTTTCCGGCGCATGTTCCGGCGCAAATATCTCCGCCGGTTTATGGTGCGTCGATAATTTGGTTCCGACGTATAATTTGCGCCGGAAACATTTTCGGCGCAGTTTCCGACGCATTACCGGCGCATTACCCGGTTTGTTTGCCGACGTGAAGAATATGAGAATTCCGGCGCCCAATGCGCCGGTATTTACCGTCGTATTATGCGACGGTAATTAACGACGGATAAGTCGCCGGAGTTGCGCCATCGAAATTCCACGGTTATCCGTACAACGGTGTTTACCTCTCTAGTCTTATCAACAAGAAGAATATCATCAACAAAAAGCATGCACCAAAGGTACATCCTCTAGCAAATGTCTAGTGATAACATCCATGACTAAAGCAAAAAGATATGGACTAATGTTGATCTACATAATCCAAGTTTACCTTCAACTCCCTCTCTAGTCTTATCAACAAGAAGAATATCATCAACAAAAAGCATGCACCAAAGGTACATCCTCTAGCAAATGTCTAGTGATAACATCCATGACTTAAGCAAAAAGATTTGGACTAATGTCGATCTACATAATCCAAGTTTACCTTCAACTCCCTCTCTAGTCTTATCAACAAGAAGAATATCATCAACAAAAATCATGCACCAAGTATATCCTCTAGCAAATGTCTAGTGATAACATCCATGACTAAAACAAAAAGATATGGACTTAAGACAAATCCTACATGTAATCCAACCGAAAATGAAAAAAAAAAACAAAATATACCTTCGAAGGATGCTCGGTCGGTCGAAGGATGCTCGGCGGCGCTCGACCAGGAGAGAGGAGATGCTCGGCGAAGTCCGGTGACCGTCGGCGGCGAAGTTCGGTGACCGTCGGCGACGTCAATCCACGCGAGCGACGAACGGCGACGGAGGGCGACGGGCGAAGGAGGCGAGGTGAGAGAGAGTAGCGAAAAGAATGACGGCCCAGAGGGCTCCGATTCGCATTTTAGGGCTTTTAGCGGCGGACGTTTCGGCGGAACCTCCGCCGGTAATGTTACCGTCGGACAATGCGCCGGAACGTTTTCGTTGAGTTTAAATAAGCCGGCGCACAATCCGCCGGTAACGTGCGCCGGAACGTCTCCGCCGTAATCTGCGCCGGAAATAATCCAGGGCCCTTTTCACCGGCGCAATTGACGACGGTAAATTTCCGGCGTCAGTTCCGCCGGAAATAACGCCGTAAACTTTACGTCGCATCATTCCGCCGGAACCTGCGCCGTCAATACCGGCGCAAAAATATCCGCCGGAAAAGCCGACGGTAATCGCGTGTTTTCCCGTAGTGTCTCAAGAGAAATGAGACGTCTATTTATAGATATTATGGAGTGGCATAGCTTGTAAATAAGTTAGAGATCAGGGGTAAATAGGGAGTGGTCGGATGAACGGTCGATATAGAATCCTTTGATCGTGCACCGTTCGTCAGACATTTGAAGGTCTTAATGATGTCGGAACTCGGCGATCTTGGGCTCGTTGGATTTGTCTCGTTGAGCCGCTCGATTCGAATATAAGAACTTCATATTTGAAAACCGTTTGGCAACTCGAATTATGGTTTGGAGTTTCTCACAGCGCTTCGGGTGCTTGATTTGGACTCATTTGGTCTCGGATTGAGTCAAATTTGGTGTCGTTGAGTTCATATTTTTGAGACACTCAGTTTGAATATAAGTTTGCTGAAATCGGAGTTCAAGTGATCCAAAATTTAATTTTTAAAGCTTGCGGCTTGATTTTGCCTCAAGATTCGTGCCTGATCAAGATAATTTTTTCATGATATATATATATATATATATATATATATAATATATATATATATATATATATATATATATATATATATATATATATATATATACGAAAAACACATACAGAAGAACAAGGGACAAGAGAGAGAAGAAAGAGAGAAATAACACCTACATCTGATCGGATCCAGAAAATCTTGTATCATTTTTCTCTTTTCACTCAAGCTCGATAGCATAGAGCTCTCGATTTGATTATTCTCGTATATCTAGTTTAGATAATAAAGATATTGTCAAAATCCAAACCTCTCTCGGGTTCACCTCCCCTCTTCCTCTTTCATACTCAAAACCTCATAACATTCTTCTCCCGTACCCTCATTTCACAGATAACACAAAGTACGGCTCGATATCATCTATAGAATAAAATTGAATTCAACATGATATATTTTAAATAATTCATTATCTTCGGTGATGAAGAAATATAGTATGTTTTTTATTATAAAATATAGAATAAAAATTATATTTATTTTTTATGTGGCTCTCATAAATAAATATATTTATTTTATAACTATGATTTATCATAAATATGAGAGATGAATATGTCGATTGAAGCATCCCATTTTGACCTAGTTGTTAGATGCTTTGTCTCCAATCATAAGATATTAAACTTGATGCCTAGCTTGTTAGTTTGTGATTGAATTTGATTCTATAAGTTCAACAAATTTAGTGATTAAATAATATGTCAAATCAAATACATGCAATTTTATATGTTTTAAAAGAACAAAAAGCTTTCTTGCAATGAAATTGAGCTAAAATATAATAACAACTATTAAAAGGATTTATATGCAATTTTTATATATTTAATATAAATATTTATATTTATTTATATGGTATTTTAATGTTAAAATTACATCAAAATATGTGCATAAAAATATATTGTATTATATTTTATATGAGTTAGAATATGATTTCTGAATTTTTTTATTAAATTAAAATTTAAAATTATTAAATTTATTTTAAAATAAGTATAATAAAATTCAAATGAATTCCTCACTGAATTAAAAAAAAAAATTAAATTATCATTTTTATAGTTTCATTCTCAAATCACAAAATTTCATACAATAATAGTAATAATAATTAGGGCAGTCCCTTGGCTCAGTCGGCGCGGCCTTCTCCCAAGGTAAGGACGCCACGCGTCTTATTTCCATTGGTTATCATGACTCGAGACCGTACCAACATGTCACGTGTTTTGCCGCATAAACCGTGTTAGACATCGGCGTGCAGCCGCTAGGGCCCTTTTCGTCCTCATGGATTTCACGTGCTTCCCATACCGCACCGGATTCTAGCTAGTAGCTCCCACCAATGTGCGGTCTAGATGCGTCCGCATAGTTTTCCTGCGGTGGATGTAACGTCCCGTATATACGGATGACATGTATTGTTCCCTCCGGTTCGAACTTCAAGGGCCAGTGAAGCCAAGTCATGACTATAATCTCAAACAGTAGCTAACCTTTTTTTCTTGACGTATCTATGAAATTTAATAAATAAAGTAATTTAGTCAATAATAATAATTTATCAGAACTATTTACTTGAAAAAAAAATGTAAAATGAGAATTTTATATTACATTTGTTTGAATTCAATGTATTATTGGACTGTTTCATTTGAAATAGAGTGAGAATAAAATAAATATTTAATATAAGATTTTAAAATATTGATTTTTCGTTGTATGAAAAAGAAATATAGAGTACTTTAGTTCATTTTTTAGGTCAAATAAATTTGCATATCTTTTTAGCGAAAATTATTTTTGACCTAAGCAACCTTTTTTATCACCACCCCTGCGGCCATCACTAACGTCCACCTGCTGCCGCCAGCTGTCGCCCACCAACATCACCGCCGCCACCACCCTCCATCAGCCACCAACTTCCATCCATCACTGGCCGCCATCACCCGTTGCCGACTATCACCATCAGACACTGCCATTGTCGCCCATCATCACCATCATTTTTTAACATTACATTACATTCATTTTATTTCAAATCATACCAAAAAATATATATATTATCTTGTATTTATTTTACACTACATTATTCTTATATTACATTGGTTTTTAGCTAAGTAAACAACCAATATGACAAAAATTTAAACGGATTTATTTCTGAACATATAATCATGGTTTTCAAAACCGGATCGAACCGACTGGTTCGACCGGTTCAACTAAGAACTGGTCCTGCGGGCGGTTCGATTTGATTATAAAACTGATTGGATTTAAAACCGTTAAAAAACCGGTCCAAAATCCGGTTGAACTGGGGAATCGCAGAACCGGGCGGTTTTTGAAGAACCAGACGATTCTTAATTTTGCAAATCTCAGCCGTCCATCCACGATAGAATGCACGTAGGGAATTTTTAAGGTATTGTATCGGTAGTCTGCCCTAAGCCTGCAGCTTTTCCTTCCCTATTCGCTCAAATGACTCCAAGCAAGATGTGGTCGACTCCTCCATCCACAAGTAGAAGCCGAAGCACTTCTCCGATCATCTCCAACCAACCCAGCCATCGATGAACTCCTTCGACCTCCCATCCGTCGGCGCACTCCTCTGACCTCCCAGCCGCCGGCGCACGACCGTAAGCTATTTCTTTCCATTGCTGTTTGTTTTGGATCCCTACGACTAGCGAAAGCTAGGATTCTTGATTTTTATTGGTATTTATTATTATCCAGTGATCTCTGATAATCAGAACTAGACCTTTTTAATCGCGATACTTTATGCTTAATATTAATGTTTTAATCCGATACTTTATGCTTATAGCTTAATGTTAAATTTATTTGGATCTAAATTTTCTTTCTAAGTTTTATTTGATTTTTTATGTAACTTTTTATGCTGTTATCATTCCCCTTATAGTTTACTGCATTATAGAAGGTTTCTTAATTCTTGATGATTCTTAATGATGTTTTTGCAATCAAATATCAACGTTAATCTGTCAAATTAATATAAAAAAATATGTTGAAAAAAAAATAAAAATAACATGTTATTATCTCCTTTACTTGGTTTGCACTTGCTTTTGCTCTTGAGAAAGTGAACATCACATTAATTCTCATCTCTTAACTGAAAGTCTGGAGAAAAATAAAATATGTTATTAGAGGAAAATTTATAGATTATTTTATAAATTTTAATAATATTATTATTTATTACGTCATCCAATTTGATCTCTCCATGAACCTCTCATTCTTCCGGTTCGTTGTCATGTTCGGTTTCCAAAACCTTGCATATAATAGTTTATCATTTGATGAGATAATTTCTTCTACTTCAATGTAAATTTATAATGCGTTTGAAATATTAAGGGCCATAATTCAATTTAAGTTAAAATTACAATAAAATTTATACACAATATTATATATGAAATTAAAAAATAGAATTAACATAAATAAACTATAACTAGAACTGATAAGTAATCAAACATCATTGATCAAGCACAAATTTTGATGTACATTTGAATTGAAAACTTCTCAAATTAAATTCAGGATCATCTGAACACTGATTTTAGCAACATATAATCAAATTGAAAGTCTTAACAAGATGAAATCAAGGATTCCAAAAGTAGTCCAATCCGAGACTGAATGAGCTCAAATCGAGCACTTGAATCATAATTAAAAACTTCAGGCCTGTAATTAAATGACCAAATGATCTCTAAATATGACATGCTCATAATCAAATTGAGCTCTTGACGAGATGAATCCAACGAGCCCAAGATTATTTATTTCCAATAATATTAAGGCGCTTAAAGATTGAACGATCCAAGCCGAGCTAAACAAAGAAATCAAGCCAAGCTGAGCAAGTGTTTCTTCGTGTTTGAGCTCGTTTATTATCGGCTTGTTCAAGATTAACTTGACATAATTCAAGCTTTTTTGTTTGTGTTTGAGCTTAATTTATTTAAAATTATAGATGTTCATATTTAGTTTATGTTTGATTCATATTTGATTTTTTTTGTGTTTATCGAGCTTTAAACATTCAAGCCTTACAAGCTATTGATGAGCTTTACTTTCTATAAATGCATTAGCTTAACAAAGGAGCCTTATTGAGTCTACTAACAAATAATAATGGATAGCTTTTTCTCTAATATATCTTGTGAGTATTTTGAAGCTATCAAAAGAGCTAATTCATGAACATATCTTGCAAGTGTTTTGAAGCTACCAATGGACTCATAACGACCATTGAAATAATTTTTAGCTGTTATAAGTCAAAGCAGCTTTTTTAAAATTGCTCCACAACCTCCATAGTCCATATCCTAACTTCTAATTTCTCTCTCCTTACTTTTCTCTATGATTTTTTTTGTTAAGCCAAATGCATGAATGAAGGGATTTAAAAAGGTTTTAATGAAATCTGTGTGACGTGGTTAAGATATTTTGAAATAAAATAATAAAATAATATAAACATAATTATGTAATTATTTAATTTTTAGCAAAAAATATTTATAAATCCTTTTATATTTGCGAACAAAGAGTTTCAATAATTATTAAAAATATCCATAAAATAACCCATCATATTTAGAAAATTTTGGTGAAATCAATTTGCAAAACAGACGCTTGACGATCTCAAAACTACTACTTATAGCGACAAGTGTTAATTTCTTAAGAATTTGAACCAATGCTTAAAAATTACAAAATAATTAGTGAAATTAAAGCACTATAATATTCATGTTATGACGAATATGATTTATAATTTAGACTTATAATGACTTTTAAAAAAGTTTATTTGTCTAGGACAAAAGACAGGCTTTTATATAAACAACTATAGAGCATATCTAGACAAGGTAGTTGACATGCAGAAGGTGGTACAAATCAGACTCAAAATCTATTAGAGAACTCCTACCAACTAATCAAGAAGTTCAATCTCCCATAGAATTTATCCTCTTATTGGCCCATCCACTAAAGCTCTGCACCCCCCCCCCCAAAGACTTTTCTAAAATGATAGCTCTAAATCATACTGCACACATACACAACATCAAATAGAAAAAATAACTACAATTTCCTTCCTCTTAGGAGCACATTACATACCAGCAAATGTCTTCTTCAGTCTCCTTAACTAATCCTCAATTACCATAGGCTCAGCAACACCCTTAAACCTCAGAGGCTTCAATCTTAAAAATATCTGTAAATGTAGATCTACCTCACTAAATCTAATAGCATGAACTTTGCTATATGCTTCACCATCATCTATATTATTAGACTAGCAAACTGTGAAACTATATCAGAAATCACTGTCAAAATAGTCTATGTATATGAGTTACCTGACTAGCACTCTGTCTATCTGTCATATTTTGATCTTATAGATTCATAATCACTGAATATATAACTTAACCCACATTCACATGAAAAGAAATAAGAATGGATGCTAAGATAGACTCAACATTATCCCACTTGACTTATAAATCAATTTTTATAGCTATGTTTTACGATCAAGACTTTTCTAAAATGATAGCTCTAAATCATATATGCTTGTCACAAACTAACTCATAAGATTCACTGATGGGCAGGTCCTATCATATTGAGCTGGGACAGGCGAATCACAATATCTAATTTTAAAAATATTTCAAATTTCATCTTCCAATTTTAAAAAAAAAAACCAATAGATTATAGAGATAGTAAATTATCAAGAGTATTGAAATAAACTCATCCATAAAATCTCATTCATTTCATTATCAAAGTGGCATATGCAATCACAGTACATGGGTATAAATAAAATAGTCATGATGGTGAAAAATCAACAAAAAAGGTACCAATAAACTCATATATAATCATGAATAGCTACTCAATCAAATTATTCCCTTTTTCAAACTCTAAAAATAGAATACAAATCACTGTGAGCTAAGATAGTTTAGTAGGCCACAAACACCAATCTAAATTTTTAAATATTCCTTTATTAAATATTTTTTATAATATTTAAATTGGATATACTAAATCAATGTGCATTGTAGTTAAATAAACTAAAATCTATGTCACAGAATAGAACATAATTGAGTTCTTCGATCCAAGATAGAATCTTAAAGGATTCTGGTCATTTATAACTCTCAATAATCTTATACACCAGGACATATATATACGCACTAGAACAAAGCTAATAGCCACTAGAATATGGCTTATAGGCATAAGAATATGACTTTTTAGTCACAAAAATATGCCTTATAAACACCAGGATATCTTGTTCTTTAATAATTCAACTAATAATGCACATACTTCAATCACACAAATAAATATTGCATTATATTGTAGCAATTAAAGTATAATTAAACTCATATCAAAATTATATAATTTTCTATAATAGTAGGCAGTAAAAATACCTTATATGTAAACATTTATAGTATTAAAATATAACTTAATTACCAGAGATTATTTAAAACATTATTTTAGGACTTTAATCATAATTTAACACTATTTTTAGAGTATGGTTTATTTTTTATTCACTAAAAATTGCAAAAATTTAAAAACCTTTAATGTAAAATTTCTAAAAAATATTCAGAATCTCAATCTCTATAATATATAAAACGTTACACTATGAAAGTTTTACGCATGTAAATTTATTCTTATTTTTCAGTAACAAAAATATAAATTTAATTAAAAATTTTAAGAAATCTCTTTATTTTTGAAAACAAAGAAAATCATAATTCGACCTACCTCAATCCGGCCAACTGTCTGAACTAGGCCGAAGGCTAAAAAATGACTTGAAGCAGCAAAAAAAAACCCTTTAGCTCTCTCCAAAATCCCTCTCCCTATCTCTCTCCTTTGGTTGCCAAAACGCCAAGTCGATGGAATAGTGGAAAATATTATATTTAATTATAAAAAATAACCCAACGACTAGGCATCACTGTTTGAGCATCAATACACTAGTTTAAATTTAAAAAACTCATGATTACAACATCGTAATGTCACTATTCAAGACCTATGCACCATTATTATAGTGCCAAGGTGTCAAAACACCCAACACATAGGCGCTCCATGGAAAAAAAATTCAGATTTCACCAATATGCATTCAAACCCGTGGAATTCACTCCAAAATAAATGCATACCTCTTCTATACACACAAAAAACTTTCAAATACATATAAAAGAGTTCAAAATATAAAAGTTCAACCATTTACCTTTTTCAAATCATATCAAAACAGGTTAAACCAAATGTGGAACCTCAAGCTATCACATAATTGAACTCTTATATTGTTGATTAATTTGGAATGGATGAATTGTTTCTCATTAAAGTGCATGGATGGCATTAGCTAGTGAGGTGATGAAACTAAGGAAATGTTAAAAATATGTGGTAAGTTCCTTGTATATATTAGTTCATGTTCAACTGGGTAGAAATTAAGGTTGCTAGATTGAAGGGCGCTAAGCCATCAAAGCTACATGAGGCATTCTCAAGGAGATTCAAGAAGTATACATTGAGTTCATAAGTTCCCTAAGGAGGATTAGGAGTTGTTTAAACAGATGTTGCTCATAAGAAGACTTTCTTAAGGGTCTTTCCAAGGATCTCTCATCAAGTGAAAATCATATTCATTTTTATTAACTTAAATTTTAGTAAAAATGTGTGTTTTAGCTGATATTATGCAAGAATGTCTTAGAAAAATATAAAATTCATAAAGTTAAGAGCCAATGTCAGAGTGCCCCAAACATCAGCGTCGCAATGTCTTCAACACCTATGTGCCAGAATTGGACATTCAGCATAAGAGCCACAAGAAAAATCACAATTAATTTAAATCCCTAATGAAGAGCCACAACACCCATCTTTGTTTAGTGTTGTGATGGAGCAACAGAAGGAAGCGTCTTGTCGAGAGCCAAGCATTGCACCATATCAGTTAATTATTGCACTGGCTCAGCCCAACGCAGCAGCAAAGCCAATTTAGCTAGCAATGTTGATGTGTTAAGTCATATTTTAATATCACGGTGCTACTCTATCAAGCGTCAATGAGCCTAAGTCTTTTTTTTTTGTAAAATATAAATAATTTTTTGTGTTTTTCTTTAGTGAGTCTAATTAAAGTCCTGATAGTGTGCTGTGAGAAAGACCAAAGGTTAGTGAGATACATCCAGTGGAGTAGCTAGCCGACATTGCAGTGAGCAAAAAATCATTTAGGAGTGGAAAAGAGTGTGGAGAGAGGTGTAAGGAGGGATTCATTGTGATTAGTCCAAAACACATTTAACTCTAGTTATATTCACTAATTTCTACATTTCTCATTAGGATCATTAATTATCCTTCATTTCATTGCATATAATAGATTCATTAACTTGAGTAGACAATATTAGAGCCAGTTGTGGCATAATATTTCTTCATGGAATCGACACTCTTTTGTATATTTTATTACTTGATTGACACGTATATTTGTGTTATTATTATTGTTATACAACAACAAATCCACAACACCTAATCACCTTCTCGACGTGCATCATAAGTTGGTCAAAGTATTTTGAATTTTCAAGTGTTGCATTTTTGCCCTATGAAAATTAATTCAAATATGTTCAATTTTCAAGGATTATAAAAGAGAAAAAAGATCAAAAAGATCAATAAGAAGTTACTATAAGTAAGAAATCCGAGAGAGAGACAACTCTAGAAAAAAGAACTTTGTGTAAGTTCAATAAGAGAAACAAATCGGTGAAGGAAGAGTGAAGAAGAAAGGCATAAGCCATCAGCCTTTATCGAAGTCAAAGGAATGAACCTAAAAATGCCAATGTTTTTAAGGATTAAGTAATATTTATCAAATAAAGGTATAGTTTTAATATATAAATTTTTTTGTTCACATGAATCACATCATTATGTATATAATTATTTTTTTATGTGCATTTTTACTATTTTAAGTCCCTTCTTTGTGAGTTTTGCAACTAGTTGCTTAGGCAAAATAACTTTTTTACATTTTTTCTTAAAAAATAAATTAAAAAAATAATAAAAATTTACTTTTTTACATTTATTCTATGCAAGATAAGTTGTCACTCTTCATGAGTTTTCAATCAACCAGTTTAATATTATCAAAATAATTATTATTTTATTTCTAAAATACCATAATTTTTTCAAAAAATTTCATACTATATTTAATTAATGATATTAATTTGATTGATTTAAAATAAATTTAATAATTTTAAAATTGTTTTTAGCCAAACAATTTTGATTTTTAATTAAGCAGAGGCATAGAGTGGAGATCGGCCCCTTTCTGGGCCGTCCCCACCACCAGCTCATTAATAATTGCCCTCAGCTCCTGCCACCCTCCTCCTCCGGCTTTCTCTCTCTATCTCCCTAGAATTCTTTTTTCTCTCTCTCTAGAGTTCTTTTCTTTCTCTCTCTAAATTTCTTCAACCCGTGAGCCTTTTTCTCCGCGATTTGAGCGGGAGACAAAGACGGCGAGTATGATCTGTCGACGACCTCTTCCCCTTCTCTTCACCCTCATTCCTCTCATATTAGTCGCCGCTACGGCGAAAGAAGCGGCGGAGGAAGCTCCGGCGACGACCGTTTACGAGGTTCTACGGCAGCATGGTCTTCCGAGCGGCCTCTTCCCTAAGGGCGTACGCGAATTCTACCTCGACGAAGAAGGCCACTTCGAGGTGCATTTGGAGGAAGAGTGCACGGCGAAATTCGAGACGGAGGTCCACTACGCCCGCAACATCACCTGCACGGTCACCTACGGCCAGATCACCGCCATCTCCGGCCTCTCCGCCCAGGAACTCTTCCTCTGGTTCCCCGTACGAGGCATCCGCGTCGATATCCCCAGCTCAGGCCTCATCTACTTTGACGTCGGCGTCATCTACAAGCAATTCTCCCTCTCCCTCTTCGAAACCCCTCCCGATTGCTCGCCCTCCCGCGATCATCTCCTCGAGGGTTCCCGCATCGCCCAGATCGTTTCGGAGGTACCCTTGTTTCTCCCTGATCTTTCCTCTTTCTCTCAATATCCATCCGTTTCTTCCGTTTGATGTGTGGAAATTGCGAACTGGGTTGGAGCAGAGCCAATCAGGGAAGCTGCGGTACGACCTTGATCAAGAATACACCATGAGTGCCGTCGTCGCCTGATCTCGGACGGCTGTGAAATAGTCTTAATTTGTTCGCCATGGGAAGAAAATGTTTTGAGCATCGGCTGCTATGGCTTGCAAGGTTTCCTCTGATTCGACTCTGTTTCTGTGCTGTTGGTGTGTTTGTGTGCTTCCCGGTATGAAATAGCGCAGCAGAATAATCAGTCTATGGGCTCGCCGTCGCCGCGCGAGTTCAGAATTTGGCCGTGTATAGGTGGGAGACGATGGAGGTCATCCTGGTACTTTCGCAGCCGACACAGAGAGGGAGGAGATGTTCTAGAGAGAGAGAGAGAAAGGTGTGAATTGCGTGTATTTTGTGTTCCTTCGATAGAAGTTTTGTCTGTGTAAAATGAGTTACTGTGAGTGGCCTCCAAAACTAAAAGAGTTACTGTCTGTCCAATGTCTATAAATGTATGTTATTTTTATTTATCTATTTATGCAGTGCTGTACAGACTTATTGGAAAAAGGGTTTTTTTTTTGAGCTATTAGAAACATTTAGGGTTTAGGTTGTAAAAAGAGCTATGAAATAGTAAAAAGTGCTATAAAAGAAAATTAGAAATTATATTTTGTAGTAGGGCTCTAAATGAACCTAGGGCTCAATAAGGACTAATTTAGAGCTAATTTATAATTAATTAATTAAATTTAAATTTTTTATAAATATTTTGTTAAATGAATAAATTTGAATACTTTGTTATTTATTTAATTTATGATTATAAACAATTTCGTTTAAAGCTTATGAATAAATTCATTAAGAAGCTCGATTAAAGTTTGCTATAATATATTGTTAAAACTTATTTGAATTTTCATTATTAGTATAAAAAAATATTCAAACTACTATTCATATATCCTAATTATTAATTAATTATTAATTTATAAATTAATTAATATTACTAATGTGTATATAAGAGTTCCCTTTAACCTTTAGTTAATATTAATATTATTTGTTTACCCAAAACAAACCCTTAAGTTTTAATGGTTAAACATCCACTTTTATGAAGGTAAAATAGTTATTTAGTCCTACATCATTTACACACGTTTAAAATAGTAGTATTTATAAACTTTAAAGGACCCAATTATTGTGCAAAGTTCAATTATGTGAACTTGTAGCTTACAAGGGTATAAACAAGCTTTTTAAAGTATTTAACAACACTATTTCCCACATTATAAATACTTTGTTAAATTAAATTTTCCTTTTCTAACCTCAACACACTCGGCTCAATAAGGGACATTTACTTTTCCAAAGAGTTGTTTGAACAAGCAAGATTTATCAAAACCAAAGTTGAACATTTTCGCAAAAGCTTGAATAGAGCTTAAACAAGCTTTTGATAGCCGAGCTTAGCTCGGCTTAATTCGTTTACAACCCTATTTTATAGCTCTAATAAGACATTCACTATTATATTAAAATTAATGAAATGTTTATAATTCGAGCAAATTAGCAAGCTAACCATCATGAAGAGAATTCCTAATCAATCACATTAAATAAGAACATTAAAAAGACAAATGAGAGTAATCTTCAACAACAAAGCTATAAAAAAAACACATTTACCATTTAAAATGATCACACTAGCCCTTAGATTATTAGTCATTTTAAGACCTTTTAGACAAGCCATCTTGTTATAAATAGAATATTCAAGAAAGGAGCTTTTAAATCATGCATATATTTAGACCATGTCAAATGCTCTCTCTCTCATTCTAGAAAGGCCTATCTATTTTAGAAATAAAGGGAATTCTTCTAAAGGTGTTAAGGTACAAGAAATTGTTTAAGTGTTGGGTTATAAAGTAAATACATTTTGGAAGCTATGGGTTGAAGCTCTTTCCAAAAGTAGGGGTTCATATTAGAGAAACAATTCCAAATGGACCCATAGGCAACATTACATTAAAATATTGCAAAGGTAAGTGTGGGAGGTGACAATTTTGAAAGGAAAAATATATCATACTAATTATTATTAGTATTATCTCATATGGCAAAAAAAAGTAGAAGAAAGTCGTAGAAAAGATTGAATGAAGCTCTTATTCGCATGAACAAAGGCCAATAAGGCTTCATTTGGGGCGACTTTCTTATTTCTTCTTAAAGCAGCTTTCTATTATAAAATTTTAATTTTTAAACTAGAAAGCTGTTTTAAGAAGCAATAAAATAGCCGTCCCAAACGAAGCCTAAGTCATCAACATAATAAAAAAAGACTTGTTGAATTATGGTTCCATTTTAAATCATATAAAAGTATTTCGTGAAAAAGAACTAAAAGAGGAAAATCATTAGAGAGTGCGAGCACGTCCATGCTATCTTTTAGTATCCATTTTTTCAGCTACGAGAGATTAATAGTTGTTGATCTTAATTATAGCATTGCATTTACAACTTAAACATGGAGGCCAATTCATAAATTAGAAGCCACCTTTTTTCATTACTCAACATGCATCTTGTATTGAAATTCCTCTAAGTGAATAGAGATTTACCACAAAAAGTACTAATTTTCTTACAAAATAATGGATCTTTACTATTATTATGACCCATGACTTTCCTAGTTTGGGGTTTTCCTCAGTTCCACTGAATTGGTTGTGTGTGAGGCTAAGAGGAAGGAGAGATCATCAAGATCAATCTTCACTCTTTTAGCTTGATTTCTTGCATGCAGATGGTATGTTTTAACAACCCCTCTTAGAACATCATCATCAATTTATGTGAACAACTGCTAGCATACAATGCTCTTGTTTTGTCTCCCATCAAATCAAGTATTAATCTATAAATCAAATGCAACATATTCAAGCTATTAATTTACATCTCAATTAGGTACCAATGTAATCAAAGAGAGATTTTCTATTAGTTCCATCTCGCTTAAGCATGAATCAAGATGGCACTCATCAAAGTTAGGTTTGATTTGAGACAACTTTCTTATTGATTTCTAGAGCAGATTTTTAGTATAAAATTTTCTAGAACTAAAAATTTATACTAAAAAGCTGCTTTAGAAATCAATATGAAAGTTATTCCAAACAATGCCATAATTAAAATGTAAAGCAAAGCCGATAATAAAGAATTTGAAGCAGATTTTTCTGAAGTTATAGTATATATCTAATTTTCTTTTTATTAATACTTGAGATTCGAAAGACCTCTGAGTGAAAGGAAGTGAGCATGAAAAGCCTAAAGCTAACTTCTATAGAATACTATGGAAAGTTATTTATCTTTATTATAATGGGCATAGTGTGGAATAATTCAATTTTAATTTATATGATACATCTAGAAGAGGATTCCATGTTGATCATCATGATCTTATTTAAATTAAATATAGATGGAGAAGTATAGGTTATGAGCCATTCATATTAACAGCTCAAGCTCATCAAGTTGATTATGCAAGTTACCCATCTAAGCATAGATATACAAGTAAAAGGTAGGAAGTTCATAAAATGATTGTAAGCATTAATAGATATAATGTCAAACAATCAAAAATAATAGTTGTGAGGATCATAATATTACTTATTGCTAAAATGGCAATATGCATATGATATATCAAAATATGTAGAAAAAATATATGAAAAATAAGATTAATGTACGTCGTACATATTATTAAACTTTATGTAGGAAAAATATGAGGCAATTATAATCTCAAAATATGGGGATGGTGCTGGCCGGTGTGTATGAGTTCAACTTAATTATATAGGAGTGTAAACGAGTTAGTCGAGTCGAGACAAGTATCTACCTAATTGAGCTAAGTTTGCTTATCTTTACTTAAAATCTTAAATGCCAATACATTTTAAGTGTATTTTAGAATAATATCTTTTAAACAAGCCATCTCACGAGCTATCCAGTCAAGTCAGGGCTAGCTCAAACTTAGCTCATTAGTCAATTGAGCTCAGCTCAAACGCCATTTATCAAGCTTAACTCACCTACCCCTACTAACATTCTTACCAACCTAAATTATCAAATATACTATAAATATTAAACAAAAGATTCAAAATCGCCCCCAAACTTCTCATGCGGGGGCTGTGGAGAAACTCACTAATTGCTTTAGGCTGCGATTATTTAATGCAATTGGCTTATAAGTAAGAAGACACATGCCACGGTTGGGTATCGCTTAAGCATGCATGTGCGTGCGTGCGCCTAAATTTATCTTCTTTTCATTGGCTTGATCCTAACCATCGAAGCCATCCACGTGAGGACCCATTTGCTTGCTTAATTTCAGGAAACTTGTTTCGAAACTGTTTTTTTTTTTTTCTCAAACAGGGTATCTACCTACTGTCATTTTATAAGGAGCATCTGGCAGCATAATTAATCCCTCGGCGGAACCTAATGATGCCACCCACTAGCATCGGGCTCATACTTGCTTTGCCCCACTGAAAATGCGAGGTCGTAATAGAGGGATTCGAACCCTGGATGGGGTGTTCCCAACCATGCTTGCCCACCAACCACCCTAAGTCTCGGTGGGTAAATTATGTGTTAAACTAAGGCTTCTTTTGGGATAGCATTTTTATTACTTTTTAAAGCAATTTTTTCAGTAAAAAATTTTTACTTTTTTTTTACTTAAAAATTGCTTTAAAAAGCAATAAGAAAGTAAGAGAACTTTTGCCCATTGCTTTCTTCATGAATTTAAAAAATTGTTGCAGAAAGCATTACAAAAATTGTTCCAAATGATGCTTAAATCTATAAATAGCTTTAAACTCTTTGCGTTGGGATTACCCACACAATTATATGTATATAATTTATAAGAAGATAATAAGATAAAATATGATGAGTCATAAGACAAATGCTCAAAATTAAATGATGTTTTAAACATTTTTATTAAGATAGTTTAGAAGAAAACAATTTCATCTAAGAAAACAACTTTGATTGCTGGAAAAAATGCAAACTTAGCATAGTTCCCTTGTTTCTTGTTTTTTTGGTATTGTGTATTATTTCTAGATAAAATAAAAAAAGATTGAGCAGTGTCTTCGCCCTTTGGTCACTTAAGATTAAGGTTTCGTTTGGGAGGGCTTTCTTACTGCTTCTTAAAGCAGTTTTTTAATATTAGAAAGCTGCTTTAAAAAGCTGTAAGAAAATCATCTCAAACGAAACCTAAATATATTCTCATAGAATAATATTGCTCCAACTTTCTTATAACTATCAAGCTATCACATACCAATTTGTTGGATCCATATTGCTAATATTTATTTGTAGCAAAACAATACTTATGGGAGGCTACAAGTCATATTACATAGTGATCCTTCTTGAGATTCCCTTTTAGTTCAACAACTTTGGATGCAAATCATGAAAGTTCATTAAGCTCAATAGTAGATGAAATATTATTTAATTAAAATTGAATAAAATAAAACCTATTTAATTACTTTTTGAATAGTAATATATTATAATTTAATATAAACAATAGTTAATAACTATTCATTACGTATTTATTTTATTAATATTTGTTTATTTTTTACATATTAATTATATGCATATCATAATTGTATTAATTAATTTAAATAATTTTTTATTTTCTAATTTATTAATGTTATTTTGAGAATGTTGGAGTGTAAATTTGATGTTAACAAAATTTGAATTCAAGAAAATAATAATAATTTTGATAATTTTAATCAACTAACTTAGATTTCAATCATTATTTTTTATTCATTATTAGTGGAGGATGAGTAGGGATTATTATTATGAGTCTTAAAAGTATATATATAGCATTATGTTATAAAGGCCCATTTAACACTCAATACTTATAAACTCAAAATGTAACATCATGACACCAGGCCCCAAAAATAATCTAAAGAATTAAATGTATAAAAACGAACTAAAACTCCTCATCGTATATACGTCCATGATTGCCCTCTCAAGCGTTTTGACACGTTGTGATTAAGTCGCGATTGGATCATCACTCTCAATAGCATATCCCTCAAAGAACTCCTCCAAGATCAAAGAGGAACTCACTCAAGAATACTTATGGGCGTCACTCACCCACATCCGGCAGGGAGCTCGCCTTACGCTGGGCCACTAAGAGGTTCCTCATATGGCAAATAGATCTTCACTCATCTTAATCAGATCCTCCCACCGAGCTCGCTAGACTTAGATGCAAGAAAGCAGCTACCCATAAGACTTTACATTCCACTCAGCTACTGTTGTCTCCCTTTATCCTCATGATCACCATCTACACACTTCAAATAGGAAATTTTGTGTGTAAATTCTGATTTTATGCGAGTGCACGTGTATTTTCAAGTAATAAAATAATGAGTAAAATATTATTCCCGCGAGGATAAAAATTATCCTAGATTTACTCTAGTATTGCGTAAATAAATTAGCAATTTTATCTTATCAATATAAATTTAAGGTGTAACTAGTGAGAAGTATCAACTAGGTCTTAAAATACAAAATATTATTTTTAAATGACTATGAACCTATGATAATTAAAAACTCATTAATACAAAAGTTAGATCTCTCTCTCTCTCTCTCTCTCTCTCTCTCTTAATATTATTATAAATTGGAGCATAAATACTCCTCATCTAGAGTGTCTAGCTAAAATTTCTTTCAACTACAATGATTATATCTCATTAATATTCTAAGACTATAACCACCATATATCTATATATGGTAGAATCTTATTCTAAATCTTTTAAATTTTCAACTATTTCTCCTTCAAGGCTATAGATCATACTAAGCTATAATTTTGTGCATGGCTTAAATATAAACTAAATAAGTATGAAGTATTTAATATATATGTATAAATTCATGAAATTCAGATCTAATTTTAAACAAACATGATTTTTAACATATCATAAGCCCAGAGAGATTTTCTAGCAAACCATAAAAATTATACTGAACAAAACACAATCCATTTCAAAACAAAATGAAAAATAAGAGAGGTAAGTTAAGGATATATATCACCATGAAGTTCTTTACAACACGAATACAAATTCTGATTGCTAGAATTAACTTCCTTAGCTTGCAGCTCTCCCTCTCCCTCTCCCTCTCCCTCTCTGACCATAAATAACAAATGGCCAGCACCTTCACACATCAGCAAGCCCACATCCAACCTACATCAATCAACCACTACATAAGAAACCTACATCAATCAACCACTATATATATAAGAAATAAGCTTCTCATTTATAGTTTTTTTTTTTTTATAAATATCTAAACTACATCGCGACACTGACATAGATAGTAGTAATAATTCAAAAGTTTGAAATGAATTTATTTGAAAAAACATAAAAATTTGATCCAACATACATCATTGCGGCGGTGGGCTGGCAAACCCAGTAGCGTCGACAAAACGCCGTTGCGGCGTTGAGCTTTCAGTTCTGCAATGACTTTGGGGGCAGCATGCAGTCGCAGTGCTAAGCACTAAAAATGGTTATTTTAATTTTTTTAATATACATATCCTTGCCACTCACCATCGCTCTCCTCATTTCATTATCTTGCCAGGGATTGAAGAAAAGAGAGGAGAAGAGAAGAAGGGAAAGAGAATAGGAAAGAAGAAAGAGGAAGTGCTTCATGGTAATTTCGTCCGTTTCTTCTATTACGAATTTTATTTTGATTTATGTAAGTGACTAAACCCTTACTCTCATTTTCGATGGGTATGATTTCTATGATTTTTTTCTCCTAACTCTACCAAAAATATATTTTCTCCAGATTTATCTAATTTTTATCATGTAATTTTTTGTATATGATCGAAATGATTCTTATGAAGATTTAGACTATAATATTATTAAAATTCACCGTGTAATTTGATAGTTATAATTTTATAGAATAAATGCATAGTGTATATATTTTTCTACATTTTATAGACTAAAGCATGTCATACATGATATTAACTTAAATTGTATAGAGGAAATAATATGACTGATACAAGAAAAATATGATATTTTCATGTAAGAAAAAATAACTGATTGTTAACACTATAATTAATATGGGTTGACTCTTAAAACATAATACTCTATAATTTAGGGGTGTCAATTTCGGGTCACGGGTCGGGTTCGGGTCGAACCCGAAACTGACCCGACACTGTTCGGGTCAACCCGAACCCAACCCGTTTTTACAAACAGGTCGGTTTTCAGGACCCGAACCCGACCCGCTTCGGGTTCGGGTCAACCCGACACGACCCGAAATCGGGGCCGGACATGGGCGCGGGTGCAGACCTAAATGGTTGGAGCGGGCCGACGCGAGCCGATGCGGCCATGCGGGGACGAGGTGACGCGAACCTGGCTGGACGCGGCAGACCTCGGGACACAGCGTGACAGCTCACGCGTCTCACGCGGAAAGCGCCAAAGCGATCCTCGGGACACAACGCGGCAACGCCTGAACGCCGGTCACGCGGGGCGGCGGGGGTCAGCTGGTCAGGGCAGTCGGTCAGCCGGTCACGCTGGGCAGCGGTCACGCGGTATTCGGTCAGCGGTCAGGGCAGCGGGGCAGCCGATATACCTGGCGGGATTTGAAAATTTTTAAATTAAACGGGTTAGCGGGTTGACCCGGCAACCCGTCGGGTCAACCCGAACCCGACCCGTTTTTCAAACAGGTCAATTTCTGGGACCCGAACCCGACCCGTTTTGAAATCGGGTCGGGTCCAACCCGAATTTTTCGGGTCGCGTCCGGGTCGGGTTTTCGTGTCGTGTCAAATATTGACACCCCTACTCTATATAGGAGGGTTGGCATGCTTTCCTTTAAATAAAAGATTTTTGGTGTAATCATGGTTGTAACATGCAACTGACGAATTATGCTAACGTGTAGAGGGTGGTGACTCTTAATGATTTATTGAAAGCCACTTGTGAATTGATTTCAGATTTATGAATAGCAATAGTAAGATAAATATTGATGACCAACTGTTCGACAGTTATGGTTAAAATAAAAACTAATGACCAATTGGTTGATAATTGGGGTTGAAGATGTTGAAAGCATCACATTAAAAGCTAGATATCATATCTTGCTATTCATAATTGCATTCATGATTTTATTTATATAATAACAAATGAATTGATTTATATATAGAACTGAAGTAGGATTGATAGATAATGCATTAATACTGATACAACATGACATAGCATATGACATATACATTGATAGACATGCTGATTACTAAAGGAAAGTCAGCTTTTTGCGGCGAATTTGCAGCATCTCTTTTTTTTTTTTTTGTGTGGAAAATGGCAGTGGATTTATGATGGAAAATTTTAATGATATTTTTTGCGGTGGAAGTGCGACGGTTCTGTGACGGAATATCCATCGCAAATTTGCAATGGAAAATCCATTGCAAATCTAACACTAATTTATCTATCTAACCGATTGAGTATGCATATGTTTCATTTTTTATATTTCTCTACATAATTCGATTTTTAGCTCCTATACTTTTTAGCAAAAGACTTGTATTGGATTCAAACCTACATGATGGATTGATTTCATTTGTCCTTTGACGATACCTTCAAGTGAAAAGGACTGTTGTAGATAAACTACTTATATCGGGCCAGGTCTAGTACTGGGACAGGGAATTTGAACTTTCTCGCAACGAGAAGGAATTAAGGAAGCTGCAATGGATGGAACAGAGCTAACAGGGAAAAGCCAAAGCAACTGCAGGGACAATCCTACAATGGAAAGATGCTATTCATTAGTAAAGGAAGTCACTCTGCATAGGTTTAGTCCCACACTCACTTAGGAAACTCCTTTTCATACAGATCCTATCCTCTCATAAGGCTAGCCTGAAAGACTGAATACCCTAGGGCCCGTACCAAGAAAAGTCATTCCCCTTACCAGAATCTCGAATATTGAAGGGGCCAATTTGAGAACAATTGGATGATGACAAAATTAGGAAAGATTTGCATTCCTTATTTCGATTCAACAACGTACCAAGAGTTTCCTGATGTTTATGTTGGGGAAAGAATGGAATATTCCTTGGAATCAAACGGATTTATATGGCACAATCTAATTCTTTTAGGGTCCCTTCTTGTTGACCGACAACAACTGGGTCTCTCCATCTCTCCTCTCCTTTCAGTCGAGTGGCCTAACGGCTCCTCAACTTTCCCCGGTCTTTGGCCCGAGCTGTATGAGGCAGAAACTCGTCCCACGTACGGTTCAGAGGCCGAGCCTCACCCCAGCAATAATGGTGCGGCTTAGGTCAACTAATACAAATAAGATACATTTCACTCAACGATTGCCTTTGGGTCCCGAACTCCATATGGGGAAGGAGCGTTGTTGTTTGCGATGTCTCGATCATTTACATGGACCCACTTTTCATTCCATTTGTGGTAATTTTCTTCTTTCTAAACCGTCCCCAATGAGCGATCAGTTCATGTTTGAGCATGATAATCACTTCGTGCCGACCTTTTGCCAATACTCTTGCCTGCCTCATATGAGAATGGAAAACTGGAGCATTTTCTGCATCGATGGATGAAGAATAACGAAACAGCATACACTTGTACGAACTGCCTATATAAATTAGAACACTCCCCCCACCCACGAGGTGCGGAGCAAAAGAAATGATCTGCCAATTGGACCGAGGAGAGTGAGGTTCGTCACCACAGTCCCGAGAGAAGGTCGAGTTAAAAAGCAAACCGAAGACAAACCAACGAATAAAACGAAGGACGGCTCGCTCTACAACCAGGGCGGGCAGTTGTCTGTGCTTAAATTATCTTCTTAGGTTTTTGATGCATTTTATTTTCTTATGTATAATAACTATGTTTAATTTAACTGTATTGTATCAATCGTTGAACATTTGTAATGTGATTGTTTATATGAGCAGTAGGATTGCGATGATATTCAGATAAAAATAATAAATATATTACTAAAATACTGAGAGCTATAACAAAAATAAATAAATAATAAATTACTTTGATGCAAGCAAATATTTTTATTTTGAATGATAGGCAATATTGAAAAATTTGAAGACAATTTCTCAGTAAATGACAAGCTAATTTCAATGAACCTAACAACCCAATCTAATGTAGAAAAATATAATAATAAGTTGTTTCCATGAAAGCATGCTTGCTCTAATACCAAATATGACATAGAATAGGCTGGGATGATTATTATAAGTCTTGAAAGGAGGATATTATCACTATTTATTCAACTAAAAATTCATTATGATAGTTACTAGAATTGATTAACACAAGATAATATAGTTTGGACAAAAATGATATATATAGTATGATGCAGGTAAGAATAAGAGTGAAAAAATTAGATAAAGAGGATATTACCGAAAAAATAATGAAAATGAAATTCCTACAATGAAAACAAGAGTATCACTGTTGTAATTGATGATAATGAAGATTACTTTCACAAGCAATCATTTCTCCAAGAGTCGTGCTAAAACTCAAGATGTCTTTTAATTGGCAGAAGAGAACACAAAAAAAGAAAAAAATCAAGAAGTAATTATTCATTCAATAATCAAGTGATTAGCATTACAAAAAAAAAAACTCCCAAGAATAAGAGGAAGAAAAAAAAAATACAAAAATATCTCCAAATTCAAGCCTGCTAACAAATTTTAACCTATGATCATTACTTCTATAATCATATATACCATTATTATCATACATACCACCATTATTATACCTACAATTATTACCGTACCTACTGTCAATCATAATAACATCAAATTCCTTAATGGGTGATAACATAAAAAAGCCTTATATAAGATCATTACATAAAAGCAAACTTGTTATTATACATAAAGGCACCAACAAATTTTTTTAGGGATGTCCTATTGGATCTAATATTGACGACATGTTAAACCTTTAGTCCTAAGAAATGAAAAGTAGGCATCAGTTTCTTTACTGTTGTATTCCATTGGAAAAGCTAGTAGAATAGGAGAACTAACATAAGAGCATAACTTATATTGGTTAATTAATTTATCCTTAAGGTTCTAAAACTTTGGCAATTTTTTTTATATAAATTCTAATAAGGATTGAAGTTATAACTAACATGTCATCAGCTCGTTATTGTCTAACTTGACTCTTCTATTACCTACTAAGGATTCATTTGGGACGGCTTTCTTTCTGCTTCTTAAAGCAACTTTCTAGTAAAATAATAATAATTTTTGTACTAAAAAAATGCTTTAAGAAGCAGTAAGAAAGCTGTCCCAAACGAAGCCTAAGTGGGAGGTTCTCTTCGAGAAAGCCCTGGATGACCTCTATCTCCTCTCAATGAGAAAAACCTCATGTGAAAAATGATACCAATTAACACAGATACAATGGTTAAAACATACAGAATCTCTCTCTCTCTCTCTCTCTCTCTCTCTCTGATGATGATGATGATGATGAGAGTACTCCCTATTATCATGTCGGCTTGACAAGTTTTCTTCATGTACAGTACATCATATAAATATCAAACAAGGGTTGCCTAAGAACACCCTTTGACTGGTTTTAAACTTCCTCCGTTGTTGAGCCTGGATCTCCTCTCAGAGGCCTTTCTCATGCTGCTTCCCACAACCTTACTTTAATATGGTCCATCGTAGCTTCTTAGTCCAACATCTTTGGAGCTCCACCCAAGGGTTAAATCTACCCTATCAGATAGGGGGGTCCTTAAGTTCAGACTTAATTAGGTTAGATTAGATCTCCTTGGGTTTTACATATCTTTCTCCAATAAAATCTTATGTTTCTAGTTTAAATATTAAAATGTCATCCAAATCTTCTCTTCTGATTAGTAGCAAGACTAAATCCCTACCAAATATTTTTCTTGAATGACATTCAATCAGTGCCTCTATATTCTCATGAGATTGTTTTGGTGATTTTCTATAGTTAAATAAGAAAATTTATAACCCCCTTCCAGCTTTCTCTTATTGGTAAATTCTTAGATAAAAGATCCCTATTGCAAGTAATAAAAAATTCTCTGAAGGCGTATAAATCTTGGGATAAAATCTCAATTTATTTTTTTAACCCTAAGAATATCCTATTAAAATTTGAAAGGTTAAATATTACTATATTATGTTTATGAATTGGTTATTGATTATTGAGGGGTTCTTAATGAGGATAAACTAATGGATTATCAATTTTGATCTTTTTAATGAATTTTATTTTTCTTTATTTTTTATTTTATTTATACACCTTAAAGTCCATCTTTTCCACCATCTATATGTAGCATCATTATTTGGCAAATATTTTTACACTGATGTTCCTACTACTACTCTATCTTGATCATCCTTTGCCAAAGTGCTCATTGAAGTAGATGTTACTCACTAATTCAATACTCCTATATAGATTGAATTATAGGTTGGTTGTTACATTCAAAGAATGGTGATTGAAAATTTTTCAAAATTTTGTACTTATTGACACATTTTTAGGCGTAAGGTCTCCTTAGATATCCATCTTAGAAGTCAACTTGCTGAAATACCATTGGTATTTATACTCCCATAGTCCCATTTTAGCATATTCAAATCCTCCCCCTCATCTGGTTCCAATTATTTTTGTGCCCTCTCCTTGTTATGTCCAAGTTAGTCCCCTATTAAAGGGACTCTACCTTCAACTCAACAGATCCATAATCTGACTTGTGATATGCTTACTAATTTAAAATCAATTGCATGAACTTTTTAAAATGATAATTATTTGTGATTGTTCTCCCCTCGCCCTTGCAACCACCATCCAAACCTCAACATACCACTATTTCTTATTGATTTTCTCCTCAAGTAACCAAATTTCTCTTAGTTTCTTACGAAGTTAAAAAAAACTTAGAGTTTTATCGGTAAGTATATCAAATGAATACACATCCCCTAAATTCTACAATCCATATCAAAGAATCATCATCAAAATGATTGGGAAAACAAAAGATAATCCAATGACATGTTAGTTTTCCTCATGTGTATTCCCTTAAATATAATGAAGTTGTTAATCTCCCTTTTGGACTTGGCCTCTAGTTAGTGAATTCCTTATTGTGGAAAAATTAACTAGTCTCCCAATTGATGGCTCCTGCATTGTCCCATTGATGACTTCCTCATTACCCTATTAATATATTTCTCAACATCATGTACAAAATTGGTCGCCCCACTGCTAACCTTTTAGTCCCTTGGTTAATGATTTTTGTCAAGGTATGTCCATATCTTTTGGTAGCCTTGCCCAAAGGCTCTCCCAATCACCTAGTTATTCCCTTATATGTCTTCTCAATGATTTTGACTTTACCAATAGTTCAATAAGTCATCTCAAAGGGTTAGCTTAAAGTCTCTTCACATATGAGGCCAACATCAAGTCCCTTCCTTCTTAGCCGATGACTTGGCACATCATTAGGCATATCAACTATCACTGTATAACCCAATAATGAGGTGATAACGGTACACAAAATTTCCATTTGATGTCTCTCGCTACATCTTTTTCACTGGCCTTATGGCCATCTTCCTTTATTAATAATTCCCCTTGGGCTAAGTGTCGTTATCAACTTATCTCTCTTCGTGGTCTTTTTTTTTAATACTAAAGAGAAATGAGATTAAGAAATTAGGCATGTCATCCTCCTCCTTCAGGGATGTGGTAACCAAGATCTCATCCTTGATCTCCACCCTAGCGTTCACATGTAGTATTCTCCAACTAAATGATGGCTTTTTCTCACAACTTAATTCCTTCATCTCCAATGCTCTCTCTCGGGTTAAAATTTTTTGGCAACTTCCTTTAAAATTGTTGAGTTCCACATCGAAGAGTGAGATTAGTAATGGTGAAGATTCCTACTTAGCAGCTCTTGGTACCCTCATGCCACCAGCTTTATGAGTCATCATGCTATCAACTCTACGAGTCACTAACTACATGCTTTCAAAGTGCTTAATCTTGATGAATATAGTGAGGTCCCTATGCATAGTATTACCTTGCCAGCACACATCTACAAGAGGTATATCTCTTAAAACATCTCCTTTTTTCCTTTTATGTGTCTAACAGACCCATTTTGTAGACTTTGAAGACCTTCACTTTGCAACCATTTCCTAATCGTCATCCCTAATGCAGGCCAAAGAAAGATAATTAGCCCCTTAGTCAACTGTTAAGCTTCATACCAGTAACCTCTATACCCTTGGAGGCAAGTTTTTATACCCAATTTAGGTAATTAAAAGGACTATGCCCGATAGTTACCTAGCTTCTTTGCACCAAAATTTATCAGGCTCAATTGAGCAAATCCTTCTACCTCCAGTGAGTAGAAAAACCGACTCATCAATAGCCTGGACATGTAAGATTTTATACAACACGAGAGGTACTAAGTTTCTTGCTTTTCTTTGTTGATTTGCTGTTATGAAATCAGATATGTTAGATTTTATTGGGCCTGGAAAGATGGGGTTTTGAGATGGAATTCTTTATGGATTTCTTTTTTATTTCCTGATTTGATAAGCTTATTTGTGGTTTTTTTAGTTCTACTTCTTTGTGGATATGCTGTGGTGGATTTGATAATTTCTACTTTTTTATTGTATAGCTTTCTAGCATTGCATGTTTAATCCCGTATTACTTTATTTTTGTTTGGTAATTATCCACTTCATGTTGCTTTTATTGGTGTTTTTTTAACGAGTTGGAAATGAGCATTATATATATATATATATATATATTGCTTATAATAGTGAAAATTAGAGAAATATGTTTATTATTTATTATTTTGAAGAAATATCCTCGATAGTTCTATTCGAGCTAAAAAATCCCAGCTCAAAGTATTTATTTAAAATCCATTGTGACGGACATTGGCTCATAACATATTTGAATGAGTTTCAGTTCAAATATTATTTTAAGAGAACTTTGAACCTTTTTTATCATCAAGAGGATACAACAAACTATATTATAGCTATTATAATAGTAGTTTATATGGTAGAAGGTATGTCGTTGCTCGGCCTCAGGTTGCACCTGGGGTTTTTAAACGTTCATAAGATACAAGGTATGATTTCTTTTCAAAAAAATGGTGGTGTCGGTGAGATTTCTCTTGTTTAGCCATCCCAGGGCACTTTGATTCCAACCACTATGTGAAGAATCTTTCAATCATTTGAACATTTCAATGATAAGATTAGAATTAATGCAAGTATTACTTATAATTATTTTTAAATTCACCAATTATAATAAAATACAATTTTTTCTTCTAAATTTTGTCTTTATATTATTATTTACATTAAATTATTCATTTATTAATTTTGCCTACTCTAAAAAACAAAGCTGATTCCGCCCCAGCCGACAATAACCTCGTACCACTTCATGTCCATAAATGGACCTAACCGAGTCAAAGCATCATACCCTACAGCTATTACCTTTGAACTATCACCACTAGTTGGATCAAAATCAACAGCTCTCTCGAGACGCATAAAGAGATACATCTAACCATCTCATAGTAACTGAGCCTAACTATCAAATACTGTATAGACCAATTGACTTCCAACACAATGAATCCCAAACTCTAATTCACCAATCCATGTACAATTTGGACCAGGTTAGTTTTTCCATACTACATGTTTATAAATTTCATCCTTATAGATATATATCTCCCTAGAATCTACATCACAACTGATTAAAAGGCATCCTCAATTTATAGGCTGTAAGTCCTATTTATTTCCTCATAGATATTAAGAGGCTCACGCCAAACTATAGATCCCTTCTCCCAGATTCAAACAATTTTCCCTCAAAGTTGTTGAGGGGAAAAATAAGTCAGTCACTTCGTCTAATATCTTCTCTTGGAATAGTTTCGTCTGGCTACTCTTTAAAGTCGATGTCAAATAGTTCCATTGACCCCAAGTCAATGTATAAGCATTAGTAGTATCACATTAAACCACTTCCAACATGCATTAATATGCTCGAAGTAAAAGCCTCATAAATTAAGAATATGAACAATCTGCTTCCAAAAGCATAAGAGAAAAAGAGAAACAAGTAATCAAAGCATGAACCTGCTGGTAAGAACAAAGATGACAGCATCATCAATTCCAGCCAAAAAGGGCAGAAAACTACCTCCTGGCTTCTAAAATTCAGTTTTACAGGGAAAATTCATATTTCTAATTTATATTAGCTCCAGATTAATTAAAACAATATGAACTATTTAAGAAGGAATTGACAGCATGTGATCATAACATGTCAACTAACATACAATTCAGAACTAAATTGTTTCACATGCCTAATTTTTAATGACTTTTCTGAGCTGTTTCTTGCAGAACATTTGCAAACAAGGGAAAGAAAAATGAGCAAGTATATGTGCATTAATTTACTAGTAAAGATTGCAGATGGTAAAATGAACAAACTTCAACAGTAGGTTCCTTCAACAAAAGCCAAAGCTCAGCCTCATGATTATATTCCTTCTAGAATAATTAAAAGAGTGTGACTGATCAGAAAAAAAAATAGTTTTAACAAGTACATATTACAAGGAGGTTCATATGATTCTGCAGAAAAATATGACTTCATATACCTAGTTTGATATTTAAGGTCTTCATCTAAAGATTACCTATCTTTCAAAAGCCAATTTCTACCATAACTGAGTATGCTACAGCTGTAGTTGAATCTCCAATCAAAGTGTACGATTATCTTCACGTTAACACAACGTGCTTTTGTAGAAGTCATTTTCAACTTTACATACATAGCATCCATTGGATATTTAAATGTCATGTTTCAGAGCGTCCTATAAACTAAATTCTACAATAGGTCATTCCAAGGTGATAAAAAAATTGCCTTATCACAACTAGTTGGAGTAAGCTTTAAAAATTCTCTTTCTTCATTTATTCTTATTTCATTCTTATTGAGAGTTGCTTGAAAGGTTTAATCCATTTTTTGTGAGTCCTATATCCTCATTATCTATGATCTACCTCTTTCTTTTATAATCCTTCTCCTTAAAATTCATTCACTGATCTTCCCAGAGCATTTTCTACTCATGTTATATATGCCCAAATCCTCTATTTATTTTTCAGTATCTTATACTCAATGGACGCTAACTCTCATAAAACTACATCTTAATCTTTTCTTTCTAGTTTTGCCCAATTCATTTCAACAATCTCACTTCTTCCACATTTTTTTAATTGTCAATAACTTTTTTACCACTCAGCATTTAATTCCATATATAATTTAATCAATATAATTGTGATTTTATATAATTTATATTTAAATCTCCATAATATTTTATACATGACAATCTTTTGGTGCATATGATTCAAAAAATTGATTCTCAAAATATATTTATCTTCGATAGAATATGACAAAAAGATTACAAATTAGGCATTTTAAAAAATCTAATTAAGTTTGGCCAGAAGGCAATGCTGAGCATAATGTAAATGAGAATTAACAAATATGCAGCTCAATCTCAATAATGACGTAGGGATCTCACCAGTGCATGCCATGTTTGAGAGGCCCAGCACCAAGGGCTTATGAAACAATCAAGCTCAAGTGAGAATTCTCCAACAAGGCCTTCATTTGCAGGAAAATCATCTCGAAATGATTAGCCTCAAGCAAGATCTCATCAGTGAGGCCACAATTGACCATTATGAGCTGCCATTGGCCTGGTAATGACAGGCAAAGTTGAATCTGAGGCTATGAAACAACTCGAGAGAGAGGATTGAGTTGACAGAGAGGGATTCAAAAACTTTTGCAGATTGGTGAAACAGTAAACAACTTTCTGATCGACCACCAGAAGTTGGTGGCAAGAAGAAATAAGAGAAAATGATTTAAGAATCGGTGATGGTTTCATTGCTGTCTATGATTACTCTTTCTGAGCAGAGAGCAGAACTAGAATGAGAGGTAAGTTTCCCTATAGAAGGTAGATTGAAGCATAATCACATGCTTTTTTCCTCTAAAATAAGTATAATAAAGCAAGCAAATGGTTGGCATCATAAGCCACTGAGATGGGGGAAATTATTGGGTTCGGACACAGGACGACGTCCGGAGCTCAATGAAAATGCGCCACATCACCCCCTACTCGTTACTGCTCAGTACTGAACTCAATACTTCATAGTACCGAGTACAATATTACTCGGTACTGTGAAGTACTGAACGGTAACCTGTGTCCGGTGTCCGAACTCAATAATCTCTCCTGAGATGGAGGATGAGGTGATAGGTAGATTGTCCTCTCCGCCACAGAGTGCTACAACCCTCCATCCTCTTCAATAGCAATGTTCACCTGCAGTACCAAATTCCCCAACATTCGAAAGCACTTGCCCATCCCTTTCCTAAATCTCCCTATTCCATCACTATTGGCCCATCCCCATCTCGCCATCCTCCAAAATGCTCCACCCCTGATTGTATCGCTTATTCATATGCTCCCTCTGCCAGATCTAGAGATCTCCATGCCTCTGTCACTCTAACAACCCAAAGCCCAATCTTCTGCCTCCAATCCCAGAACATCCTCTGTGTCGTCCCCAGAATTCTACCGCTATCTATCCAAGATCTTGCTAACTTATATATCCCACATCCAGCAAATCTACAATCGAATCTCTCCAACTTCTATCTTCCACATCTAGCAAATCCAAACCTTCGACCCGAACCTGTAACATCACCGACCACACCATCTTATGTTGTAGATCAATCCACAACCCGCCATCCTTGTTCTCAATTATTTTTTCACATCTCGCCATCCTCCAAAATGCCAAGATCCACTTTGAGCTCACTCATCTCGTCAAACTCATGATTTCAAATTGAAAACTCTAGCCAGCGTCATCATATTCACCCAATTTCTACTTCAGAACATCGCCAGCAATAACCACTCGCATTTGTCATGTAATACCCAAAATTCAGGTATTAAAAATGTAAATTTATTATATTATACCTTTAAAATTTCATTTGAAGTTTACTAACCACCAGTTGTTAAATTAAGACTAATTGTAATTGATAGAAGTATAATAGTTAAGTAAATAATAGTAAAAGATGTACTGTCAAGTAATTTACTTTGATAAGCCATAATTCTGTCATAATTCTAAAGAGATGCTTTCTCTAAAAGTGTAAATAAGATAGCAGTTCACGGCAACCATATGATTTGGAAATGAATTTTTCCAATGGATAAGTATTAAATAAAAGTAGATATATCTCTATTCCTGAAAAGGTGTTATTAAAGGATGTGAGGATAATAACAGTTACGTAAGCGTGTGGGCTCATTCTCATTTATTCTTATGTTTGAAGTTTGCAAGCCAACAGAGATTCTCTGTTCTGTTTCACGCAAAGCCAGTGAAGGAGTTCGGCACAGTGATTTACAAAGGGCGGCACAGTGAAGGCTGAGTAGAATTCTCGGTATAGTGCAAGGAGCAAAGAAGTAATCGGTTAAATACAGGAAGAATCGGGTAAGCATAGCAGCCGTGGAGATTGGAATCAAGAAGAGAAATTGAATAAGGGTTTTTTTTTTTATGAACGTGTGAAGCATCAGCAAAGTTAGTACTTCAGGTAATTGAAGAAGTTTATTAGAGATTGTTATCAAGATTTAGAGATTTGCTTTAAAAATATATGAAGAATTATAAATCTGTGTAGATATGCAAACTAATGGTAGAAACAATGAAGGAAAAGTAAGAGGTTAAAATAGCGAGGACAATAGAAGTTGGTTCTTATGGCAGTGTTGTCAAATTCCAATTAATAGTGAAAGTCTTAAGGAGATTTTATCTTGTGATGTCTTAGATTTATCTGGTTATGCAAAGAGAAAGCTTCGGAGTGACTTACAATCGTAGAAGAGTTCGTGGTAGAGAATTGGAGGAAAATCATCAAGGAAGTAAGCAATGCCAAATTAATGTTAAAGAAAGTTATGTGTTATGATGAATTTATTTTCTTTAAAATGTTTTCTCCAAGCTTTTGAATATGATCTACTGCTTATACATTTTGCTATCATATAAGTTCACATAAGGTTTGGTTACATCATTCAAATGGTCCTATGTAAGAATGTTGGGAGGAATTTAAAGTTTCTTGAAAATTTATGCATATTACTTATACACAAGATATGTCATAAATGATAATGAAGACTGATATGATATGAATTATGAAAGAATGTTGAATACTAAATTAATGTAAAGTTTGGCTATGAATAATGTATACCTTATCATTGTAGTTGGGACAAAAGGGTTCCCATATTAGAACTACATGATAAGTGGGGCAAAAGGGACCCCAAAGAATTATGAAGCCTACATAGCAGGTGGGGCAAAAGGGACCACAAAAAAGGCAAAAGGGACATCTATGTAATTCAATGACGATAATGTCAGGTTTACCTGGACTCCATTGAATAATGTTATGAAAATATAGCCAAATCTTTCACATAAAAATTTATATTCAACAAAGATTCAAAAGATAGCAAAGCATAATATTGATCAAGACTTGTAATGTTTCAATAATAATTTTCAAAGTTGTAATTATTTATGTTATATTATTTTTATTGCTAATTAATCCTGCATTACTTGCTGAGCCTCATAGCTCACCAGAACTTTCTTTTGGCTGTTGTTACAGGAAAGGGAAAAGAGAAGATTGATGCAAGCTAATTTATGCAAGTGTTTCTTCTTTTCATGTTAGGTTACCTTTTGTTAGTCAGTTTAATTTTCAAGGTATGAAAGCAAATTGGACAGGTATTACTTTGAAATTATTTGGTTTTCCTTAGTGGCTCTGTACTGGGTTTTGGATGAAACTTGGAAATTGGTACATGCTTCATTTATAGTATTAGTTGAAGTTTATATGATCTTTTATATGAAGTCTTAATGTAATGAAATCATAATGAGACGTTTAGTGATAGAAATGTATGTTTATTCTTGTTACACTCTACCTTACTGTTAAGGGGTATTGTGAGGTGTTACATGTCACAACCAGTAAATCTGACAAAGATGCAGCCATCTATATCAACTCCCTAGCCATTTCCGCAATCGACCTCTTCCCACAAAGTATGCACCCCATCGACAAGCTAAATCTCCGCTTTTGATTGCATTGACTATATCCACCTCCACCCAATCCCAAATGTTTTCCAAGCAGCTGCTTTACACAAGTTCAATGAAAAGCCCAAGAATACCTAAAGTTAAAATCTATGCTACAATTGAGGACTTCGACCATGCCAATAAAATTAAACAAAAATTTCAGTGAGATTAGAGAGATTTTACACAACAATAAAAATAGACTAAATAAGCTCAAAATACAATCCGCCCCAATTTGATTTTGACACACTTTTTGGCTGCCAAAGTGCCTCACAACTTCACCACATTGTGCAACTTCAAGCTGAAGCTCATGGATTTTTAGCTTGTAGATGAATGGCAAGCGTGCAAGGATGCATTCAGATCCTTAACAAATAGCAGACACCAACTTGAGCTCTTAACATCGACGCACCCCTCCTGCCCTATCAATACCATAAGAAATCTAAGCACTAGCTGAAGCTCTTTGTTTGATAAAAACAAGCATCAAAGCCTCCTCTCCCGCACCACTACTAAATTTTCTATTGCCTACAAATTCTGATCATACTCTTAGCAGGCCCAAGCTGACTGCATTCACACTAAAGCACCAACAAGACATATCAAAAGGACCGGACGAATAGTTGCCACCCCCAATGCCACTTACAAATTGTCAAAAGGAAGTGGGGCTCGATAGCCACCCACCACGTACAACTTCAGCAAACTTTGCTCCTATTTGTCATAAACCTCAAGTTTCTGCATGAATTCCTTACATAGATTTATTTAGTCCTGTTACCTTGACGGCAAGGTCAATTTTCAAGGGGTAGATAATTTTAAACATGTTATGGGTTATATGGGTAGAACAATATAATAGGTAGTTTAATAGTCCTGGTCCGCAAGGTAGAAAGACAGGTCCCTCCTCAATTTCCTCATCATCACAAATGGTGAGAACATGAAAAGTTCGGTCCTTAAATCTGTGCCTCGGTGCATACCTCTCCTCACATCTAAAACAGAGTTACAGGAGTCCCTTCTCCCTCTTCTCCTGTAGCTCTGTTTCTGTGAGCTTCTTATAGTTTTTCACAAATCTCCCTCCTACAGTCTTCTCCGTTGAGGTCTCCCTAAAAGTACCCGACATCAATTCCTTGGATGACAAAAAGGTGGTGGTCATCCTATAAGAACCTCTTGAGCTGTTGCTTCCAGTCCCTCTCTTCAGGTGCCTCTAACCTTCTACTAACTGGGCTAGCTATAAAACCTCTCCCAAATCACGATGTCTCATCACTCTAACTATTGCCCGATCCCTAGTTTTATCAATTTCATAAAGTTTCCCTCCGACACAGTCTCCAGAAGCCGGTCCAATCTGTTGGACAGGTGCTCAACTTGCTCACGGTATTCCACTATCATCCCCTGTTGTGTCAGGGCGAAGAACTTCTCATAGAAGTCTCCTCTCCTGCTGATTTAAAAATGTTCCAACAAGTAATCCTTAAACTCCTTCCATGCCCGTATGGGGTGCCTCGTATCCCTCCATTGTTACCATGCCAACGCTTTTTCTTCCAAGCACATCCAGGCCACCGTCAATCTCTCCTCTTCGTCAACCTATTGACGGTAAAGTACCTTTCCACCCTGTACATCCACCCATGTGCACATTCTCTCCCTCAAAAATAGACATTTTCAGCTTTCTCACTTTCAGATCTACTCCATTTCCCCTATTTCGTCTATAATTTCCAATTCCTCAAGGGAGTGGTTTCCACCAAGTGTCTCAATCATCCCTTATATGCTCATACCCAACTTTTCATCAAATTCAAACCCTCGCCTTTCAATTTTAACACCACTTGGATCATAATCAACCATTCTCCTTTCAAATTCAGGCCCACTCTTTTCAAATTCAACACCCCCTTAAGTCATAATCAACCCCTCCCATTTCAAATTTTGCCCCTCTCATTTCAAATTCAACACCCTTCGTTCGAGCCCGACATCCTCACGCTTCTCCCTATACACTCTACACGACTCCGCCCTAGGAATAGGCTCTAGCAGCCGCCGGGGGGGGGAGGGTATTCTCTCTTCACCCTCAAAATTCTCCACCTTGTGATCTTGCCTTTGCTTTATTGGATTAGAGTTTCCTCCACTTACTTTGCAGTCGGCCTGGTTGGGCCCTTGAGCAACTTCTTCAGCATCTCCTCTAGGATGAAAAATTTCTCATCAATATTCTCGTGAATGGCTGAAATTTGACTTTTAAAATATGAAAATTGAGTTTAGAGATATGAAATTTCATATTTCAATTGTCTAATCTCCTCTTCCAACACTTCTACCTTTCTTCTTGCCATAGGTACCCGGATGTTAGATTCCAATAGCAAAAAAATAGCAACTTTGATTCAAGTCTGGCCTCTAAACAACAAAAAATAGCAAGATCGGAGTGGAAAACGTAGCCGAAATAATTGAGGATGACTTCTATTCAGCCCAAGAAACTACTCTAATACTAATTTGTTAGAAAGTGCTCATAGAAATCCACTATTCCTTGGCTGAAATTTAATTTCAACATCCCCAAACACAATCCCCAAGAAGAATTAAGAGGAATGACTAGAGAAAAACAACTTTAATTGATGACATAAGGAAGAAAACAAACAAGATACAATGGATCTTCAATTGGAGAGGAAGATTCAGCAAGCCTCCGGTTAGAGCCCAAACACCCTAAGAACAATCTCATTTCAGAAAAATAACACATAACCCTAATCCTAGAGAAACAACCTACTTAGAGCAAACAATAATGATGTAAATCCCCAAAAAAATAATCCCTATGAATTTTCCCTTCTAACCAAGCCTTAATTTCCTTTTTCAAATGGCAGTTGGATCCCATCCCAAAGGGGATGAGAGTTTGAGGTAGAACAGGCCCACCTCCTGTAAACTGGGACCGATCCCTCCTGTATCGGTCTAACAGTATCATCATGTTCATGCTTCATAAGGCGTAATTAATTAAGCAACACCTAATTAGCATTTTGATTTCTTAATTAATTAAGTGATCATTATAATTTCATAAAATAATCACAAATAACCTTTTGCATGATGTCTAGTCAATTAATAGCTTATTTCATATGATTAATCCATATGACATTGATTTGAACAAAATTAATTAAATTATAGTAAACTAATTAATAACTTTATGAAATTTTAATAATGTAGACATGATCTCCTTACAAACACCATATCAATTGCATGTTAATTAATCCCACTCACAAATGTTGTCGGCTAGAGCCCAAACACCCTAAGAACAATCTAATTTCAGCAAATAACACATAATCCTAACCCTAGAGAAGCAACCTACTTAAAACAAACAATAATGATGTAAATCCCAAAAAAAACCCTCCTTTGAATTTTCCATCCTAACCTAGCCTTAATTTCCTTTTTCAAATGGCGGCTAGACCCACCCCAAAGGATGCAAGAGGTTGAGGCAGAACAAGTCCGCCTCCTGTAAACAAGAATCGGTCCCTCCTGGACCAGCTGGACCGATCCCTCCTAAACGGGCTAGATCTGTCCCTCCTAGATCAATCTAACAATATCATCATGCTCATGCTTCATAAGGCATAATTAATTAAGCAACACCTAATTATCATTTTGATTTCTTAATTAACTAAGTGGTCACTATAATTTCATAAAATAATCACAAATAACATTTTACATGATGTCTAGTTATGCACATGACAATAAAAAAATTACTAAGATAATGATTATTAATAGCTTATTTCATATAATTAATCCATATAGCATTAATTTGAACAAAATTAATCGCAATATAGCAAACTGATTAATAACTTTATGAAATTTTAATCATGTAGACATAATCACCGTACAAACACCCTAGCAATTGCATGTTAATTAATGTCACTTACAAATAAATCATTATTAATATTGTGTGTCAAAAGTTAGTCCAGCCAACACAATATTGAAGTTGAAGAACCTTCAGCTTGAAGAATTGTCCTAAATACAAAGAAAAAAAAAGTTTAGCAGCTTGCTTAAGATTTTGCAAACTCTCCCATAATCAAAGCCAAGGATAGTTAGAAGTTCAGTTCATCAAACCAATAGGAGAGTCAAATATATCATGTGCTACTTTAATTCAATAATTCAAATAATGGTCTCCTAGATAACTAACGAAGGATATTGAAGAAATTCCTAGTTATCCAAGGTGGAAGAAAGCTCTGACAGTATGGGGATTTTTACAAACTCTTACTCTTATCTTCTAGTGTATGCAAATATATGAATGCAAATAACTTACCAAGAAACTATTTATAGATTTTGTTAGGAACGCCAAAAAAGAAACGAGCATTTATATGAATTTCATGGATAGAATCAAATACACCTCATGTTGAAAATTGTGCAAGGTGTGAGAATGTCCAATTCATCTGCAAACTCAGGCCAATCGAATTGGCTGGCCTAACCTTCCAAGCCAACCAAGAACAATGGCGCCACATATTCAAGGAGCTTCCCTTAGGCATGAAGGGTAGTTGATAGCATTGAGGCACTTCCAGCACCATTGGAAACAAGAAAGATGACAAACTAAGTTTCCAACAATTTTGTGGCAAGGCCTTAACTTCTTGGTAATGGCGATGCAAAGCTTCATCCATCAAAGAGGTGAGGAAAATTATGTTAAAAGAGAATATCTTCATTAATGATTATGAACTCCATCATATTCAAAGAAAAATATAGGTTTTTTCCTCACCCTCCTAAGATCGTTTTCCAACTAACAACAAATAACAAGGACAAGCATAGTGTGCACAATAAATTTTACTATTTTAGAGTAACAAACCTTTATGAATTTTTGTAACTATTATTGGCCATTGGCAACAAGTTCAACACCACCAATTAGTCACCCCCATAGTGAAGCACCAGTAAGGGAAAATTGGTAGCCAATGCCCTAGTAGATGGCATTTTCCTACTAGGCCTCAAGAAGCCCTAATGTGAGGCCAAAGATGGCTCAAAGTACAAAACAAGATAGGGCAGACTGAGCTTAGGCAATTTAGGACAACTCTATTTTGCTCGATCTACCTGATTTGGATGTTTCGGCCATTTTTAAGTCTGTGTGACTTTAATGCGAGATCTATGAAAGCAATAGGCTTTGTGCAAATCTTCATATGATGTCTTTTTAACAAAACCAACAACTATCATAATTAGAGATGAGTAACAAGAATAAGCCCTTATGTTTAATCTTCTTTGTTTTGAACAACCTTCAATATTAATTACCATTCAAAGTCTACTTGCTACAAAAACTTCAATAATTTTAGACCATTCAATCTCGTGAAGATCTAATCTATGTTAACACTTGAATCAAATAACAAAGAGCCACCTTGAATTAACTTGCAGTTCAACATTACTCACCATCCAAATACATCACTCATTGCAATGTCAAAGTGGGAGTAAAATCCTCAAGGCTTTCACTAGTGAAAATAAATGATGCATATAAAATAGAAAAATATGAAAGTGGTCTTTTTTTTTATTAGTATAAGCCGTAAGCCAATTTAGGGTTTGTATATGTTGATGTACTTTAAGTACATGAATATGCACACAAATGAACTAAAAATATTTAAAAAATTTTAAAAGATGAATTATATAACCATATAATATAGCAAACCACCCTCAATATAGATCGATAGGCATCTATGATTGGGTTAAAATAAGATCAAATAAATGATCAATCCAAATGGCTCGTGAATCGGTTCATTAATCTCATCCCAAACCATAAAACAAAGATTAAATCAAGCTTAAGGTGACTGCCCGATCAAATGTATAAATTGGCCCAAATTTCAAAATGATTATAGAAAAATACAGCTTTCAGTTAACAATGCCATGTGATTTCAGCGCACTTTTATGTAAATATACTCTAACAACAGAATTTCAACAACTTCCCTAAAATGCAACAGACGTAAACTCTACGGCGCATGCATTACTTGAATAGTATCTACCCAGAGACTACTGCAACAAAAATACAATTTGAAGCCAAATAAACAAACTTTCTACTAAACAGCCAAATTAGGACCAAAATTGATGAACGCCGCAGCTTAACTGCGATGAAGAAAAAGAAACTAAAACATGTTATTAATATATTATCAAGATAGGTAATCTACCAAGGGGTGGATCACTCCTCCTTGAGAACTTCGTCTATGGGAGCTGGACGACCAGCGGCTTCAGATTGGATGGCTTCTTCCTTGTTTAGCGATTTCTCCATCTCCCGCAGTGTGTTCCTCACAACATTGGTCATGAGAACTAGAAGATCAGGGGATTGAAATAGAAGAAAACATGTTAGGGTTTTTTTCTTTTGATATTTTGGAAATTTGATTTAAGTACGATTTGGAGAATGTACTTGCAGCTGTCCCTAATGTCCAGAGCCAGAGGACCTTGAGGCCTGGACTCTTCTCGCTCCACCTCGTCACCATTCTTGTCGCCGCACGGTCAAACTCGTCCCCGCTCTCTGTGACCAGCGCTCGGATATCCCGGTATAGAGACGCAAAATCTAGCAGCGCTTACACTCACAAGTTGCCCTATGCAATGTTGACGGGATGCTAGGAGAAATTATTATGTGTGAAGTTCACATGTAACATATATATAATATATATTTGGATACAGTGTATATATATTATGTATATTTATAGTTCGTATTTAGCGTTACATTTCCATTATGTAAGTAATAATTTCTCAATTAATAGGGGGATTTATTGATATAGTACTCAAAAAAATTGTATTTTTATATTTAATATCTAAATATTAATATTTACATAATTTAATATCCTTCACTTTGTTATGCTTATCCTAGCAAGCTACGGCACATCTTCCTTTTTTTCTACAACTTTATTTTTTCTATCTTGTTTTCATAAATGTGTTGCCCTAATGAACTCCATCGTAATTTTTTTTCCTTGCACCAATCTCATCTAAGTGATGCCCTAGTAAACTCAATTATGGTTCTTTACACTATCGAGGAGGGTTTTGAGAATTAAAGAGCAAGATTATGATGAGTTCTCATATCGTCAAAACCAATAGATAGCAAAGATGCCAAGGGGATCAGTGACATGAAGGTGGCGATGGGACTAACAACCTACAAAGGTGGCGATAGGACCAACGACATGTGAAGACATGCAAAGTCGTGACAAGATATGAATGACATGATAGAGTAAGTGGTATTTTTGTTTATATTTAAAATCTTAAACATTATGTGAGTAAATAATGAAGTTTAGATATTAAACATGTAAGGAATTTTTTAGTGGCATGTATATAAAACCCCTAATAAATGAAAATGATGGGTTATGTAATTTTTTTTAGTTCTCTTAATTAATTTTAGCAGGGTCATTAAAGATTATGATATTAACTCAATGTCAATTTGACATCATTAAATTCAATATGGTATCTTCTTGATTCTCCCCAAATCTGATAATAAACTCAATTATATGAAAATCGAACAGGACCAAGAGTCGAAAGAATGAGAGGTTCACGATTCAACCAGTTCGACTAGGTGTATGATAAATCATAGTTGATAAAGTATTGTTGATGTCTGTTTAACTAAAATATATAAAATTTAAATTAATTTATTAAGTAAAATATTTAAAAATATATTTATTTAGTAAAATATGTTTATTTTCTACGATGTTGAAGATGGATGAAATGTGAAGCTAATGTGGTAATTAAATGATGTAATTGTTATCATTGATTCATTTTGAGATGGGAAATAGTCCAAGTTTTTGTAACTTTAATTTGGAGTAGGTACTCACTAGAAAATGCTCTTTGCATAAATAACTCATCACAAACTCCACCAAAGTGAGTCATTTCACCCAACAATGTTAGTTAGCACTTTGCTTATAAGCTTTAGCATTGCTGCTCAACTTGGCCTTGACTTCCTAAAGCATATTATCAAAGTCTATTGATATGGTGGTTATGGCAGCATTGTAAGATTCAGGAATGATAGCTAAGTCCACAGTTTGATTAGGCACCTTGGTGTACATAATGTTAAAAAGGGGTTTTCCAATGGCGCCATTATCTATGGAGTTTTAAGGAACTCTGCTTAACTGAGCTCTTCATCCTCCTATTTTATGTGTTTTCTAGCTAAACATCTAATCATGTTTGTTAGTATTCGTTTCACTAACTCAGCCTAGATGCTAGTTTTGGGGTTATAATCAAAATTTAAATTAATTTCAACTTGTAGACTTTTTTATATTTCTCTCTAGAAGAAGCTAAAGAACTTGACATCTAGATCATAGGTGAGGCTCCTTTGTTTTTCCTACAAGCGAACAATATTACGAAAGAATAATATAATGGCTACAACAAAGGTCTCCTTGCATGCAACAAAGTGTTACATACTTATAACTTGATGACCATCATCATAACAAACCCAAATCTTTACTTCATTTTTGGTTGACCCAAAATGAAGTTTAAGCTTAGATCTTCCCATATAGAATGGGGTATGGGTAATTGCATGTACAAATACATGTTTTGAGTTGTGTCTTTGTAAACTTGGAAAATGTATGACTATTCAAAATAATGTCTCATATAATTTGAGATAAAATAATTAAGCTTGCATGAGAGATAGAGTTTTATCATGTCCATATTGCCGCAAGAAATCATATTTCTTACATTATTTGAGTGCCAAGAATAAAGCATACAACTCAAATTCATAAGGTGACCATTGTTGCCTCACACAGTTAGCATTTCCCCAAAGAATTCTATGGGCTTATCCTCCTAAAACAACATTGCTTTAACTCCCACTACTGAGGCATCAATGATGACAAAGAATTGGTTTTTTGAAATCAAATATAGCTAATACAGGTGATGAGCAAAGATAAATCTTAATGCACTTTTTGAAACAAAGATAAGATTCAAAACTTAAGCTTTGTTTAGCTTTTAAATTAATAAGATCTTAATCATTTTTGTTTTTTTAATATTATTTCCATTTAGATTATCATATAAGATGAAAAAAAGCTAAATGCTATAAAAATATAGCCAAATGCAAGATTTTGAAAATTTTGATGTCTGATTGAAAATGAAGCAAATTCAAAATATTTTAGTGGGGAGTTTGTAATACATCCTTTAGTGTATTGATGTTAGTTCTTGCTCAAGACTCATAGGGAGTGTGTATGAATCTAGCTTTGGCCCTTCGCCTTGTGCGACCTTGACCATCGCCCTCTGCCTCACACAACGATGAGCTTTGAGCTATCCTTGCAAAAACTCATGACTCTGCCGTCTTGCCTGGTGACATAACTTATGCTTCCTGCAACCTCATATCACCCGTGCACCTTGAGCTCCTTCTCGTCAATGCACATGACACCCAACACCCGCGTCCTCTTGTGTGCAATGTCCACAATTCACTTTGTCGCTACTAAGCTCCCCAATTTTATAGACAAACAAATCAATTATATAAAAAAAAATTAATAAATTTTTTTTACAATAAGCCAAACACAGAAAATTTATTTCTTGAATTTAGTTTACAATTAACCAAACTTCAAAAGTAATTTACTTTGCAGTGGCATTTAGAATGCATCTAAATTATAAATGCTTGCAGCCAAATAACCCACAAGTAATTGTATGGCTCAAGCTAAGAAGCATATCTAATGGTGGCGGCTGACAATGGCGGCCGACTGTGGATGATAGCGATGGTAGCCGACGATGGGGGTGGTGGCCAACAACGATGGTGGACTGTGGTAGGTAACGGTAGCCAGCAGTTGTGGATGACGGTGGGTGGCATTGGGTGGTGACTGTCGAGCAAGCTTGCTTGCAGTGTAAATAGTTCTCTCAAAATTGGACGAGTTTAGTTTATCTTAATATCAAAGATCACTACAAGAAAATAGTTTATTACCGGCGGACAAAATCCACTAATAACAAGAGAAATTCGTCAGAAATCTTGCTTTTCTAGCGAATTTCCAGTGGATATTCACACAATGGTAATTCGCACGTCGCAATTCTTTTCCAGCAAAATATTTCTGCCAGAAACATTTCCGACGCAATTTTTGCAAAAAAATAAAGAAGACACATCATTTTCTTCGAACAAATTCTGGCATTATATTCGTCGGTATTACCAGCAAATAATATGCCGCCCTTTTTCGCCAGAAATTTACATACATTTCGTCATATCATACTTTCCGACGAATAATCCGCCGGAAACTCGTAACATAAACAAAACAAAAAAAAAATTCCCTCTTAGAAAATTGTTTTCTATAATATAACATGCATGCAAAAGTTCCAATATCATATTCATTCAAACATAAACTTTTAATCAAAAACATCAACAAATATTGAACATAAACATTCATTCAAAATTTATTAACCAAATAGTTTAAAACAAAATTTAAAGTTTGTTCGTTTAAAACTACACAAATGTCCAAAAATAAATAAGTACAAATGTCCAAAAAACTACACATCTAATCTGAATTAGTCTCCTCCTCTGTTGAAGCTACCTTCTTTCCACTGAGCTGCTCCCCTCATTTTTTCATATTTCATCCAACAATTAAGTTTGTTGCATCTGCATCTGCATCTACATCTGCCGGTTAGCTTGTGCTTCATTGCGCCAATCAGTTATACATCGAACTTCTTATATTTCTAATATTTATAATATAACATACATATAATATGAATATATTATATATTATTGTAACATATATTGAAATAAAATAGATGGATTTTAATTTTATTTGTAAATCAAATAGTATTATTTCATACAAATCCCCTGCCAATGAAAAATCTAGCAGTCTCCCGGCATCTCCCCTGCTTAGGGGAAATACAAAGAGTTTTAGCTTGCCCGCCAAGTCAAGAAAGAAGTGTACGAGTACGATTGATGTCAGGTGACATCGCGACTGTGGTCTTCAATCCTAGCATGCCAAAAAAGGCGTGTATAGGTCTTCAAGGGGATACCTGTGTGAAAACGTAATTAGCACTGGAGATATTTCTGATGAATTTATTGATTTTCTTGATGTGTGAAAATGTAGTTTGCATGACAATACCATCTAAGACAAATCTCTTGCTCTCTCTAATATTATCTTCCATAAAAGCTTCTCGAATATTTTCAAGTATATGCTTATTTTGTATCTTATCCCTAAGAGTAAAGCTAGCCACTCATGAGCATTATAATCTCTACAACCCATCTAAGACAAATCTCTCGCTCTTTGCAATATCATATTCCATAAGAGCTTCTCCAATATTTTCACTTATATGCTCATTTCATATCTTATCTCTAAGAGTAAATTTCATAAAAGCATTCTAATCTCAACTAATAAAATACACATCTCTCCCTCTCGCTTTTTGTAATCTCATCACATCAGAGCATTCTAATCTCAACTAAAAATATACACATTAACTCCCTCTCTAGACTTATCAAAAAAATGCATACACCATATTACAATCTCTTGCAAATGTCAACCGAGAACATCCATGACAAAAGGAAAAACTTATGGCGTATTTATGACAAATAAGGCCGCGAACGTCAGCAATGGAGGCGGCGAACGTGGTCAAGGTCGATGGGGAATGTCGTCAACGGACCAATCTCGATTAATGTTTGCTATATGGTTGATTTATATAATTAAGTAGTTACAAATACTAAATGATTTAGACAAAGAATGAATGAATGTTATTTTTTTACGATTATCCTTAAAAAAACACCTCCTTTCTTCCCACGTTGGTGGAGAGCGTCACTGACTGGCCCCCACCTTATCCGAATAAAAACCAAGCCAACCAATCCAAATCCCGAAGTTCAAACCACGCCGCATCGGAAAAAAAAAGACGATTTTTATTTTTTTTGCGAAAGAAAACGCAGGGAAAGGACCCTCATTCTGCTCCCTGCTTCCCTCCACAGTCCACACTCTTCTTCCCACAGCTCCACCCAAATGGAAACCATCCTCTTCTCTCCTTCCTCCAATCCAATTCTCAATCCCAAATCCATATTCTCCAAATCCCCTTCTCTACCTCGCCTCAACAAGCCCATCATCTCCTCCGTCCTAAAAAAACCAATCCAATCCACCCATGCGTCTCTTTCTTCACAGAACAAGGACTGGCTCTCTTCCTTGCATCACGGATTCGCTGCGGCAGCTATTTCCATTGCAATCAACTTCTGTCCTCTACCGACCGCCACCGGCCCTGCCATAGCTTCCGAGTTCGACGTGCTTAATGAGGGGCCGCCGACGGAGTCATATGTGGTCGACGACGCCGGCGTGCTCAGCCGAGTTACCAAGAGTGATCTCAAGCGAATGTTTTCTGACTTGGAGTCGAGGAAGAACCTACACGTCAATTTCATCACTGTCCGCAAACTCACGGTATGTCTGTATACCTTCAGGTCCTCTTGTGCCGGTCAGGTGTTTGATTATATGCCCAAATTGCTTATTTTGAAAATTTACTTATGGTATGCAAGGAACACCCATTTTGACATTGAAATCATAGAGAATGTTCACTATTAAATCAATTTTCTTTTCAAGAGCTCGCACCCTCAGAAATGAACAAGGGGATGGATATTTGAGTGAGGTGTGATAATCTTTTCCACTTATGTGTTACTGCTAACTTTCCTTGAAACATTTTGAAGTTGAAATTGAAAACTCAAAAGTTTATGATAAATAATCAACCTGACCAAAGCAATTAACCTTTCAGTAACTATATTTGTCTTTGATTGAAAACAGTAAAAAGCCCATAATATTAACTTTATTATTTGTAATAAATTCCTTAGCAAGGCAAGGAATGAATTCTTTCATGCAAATTTGTTTCCATTGTCCTATGAGCATTTCAAATTTTAATTTCTACAGAAGTCCTTTGATTGTTTGGCCAACCGATAAATAATTATAATGGAGGATTTTCCTGGGAAGATGCATACTGGAAGTGATGTCGATTGTTTGATCAGGGGGTTTTTTTTTCTTTCTTTGACCATTTAAGTAAAAAATGCAAATTTATATTCATTTATATGAATTCGTCGCAGAGCAAAGCAGATGCTTTTGAGTATGCGGACTCAGTCTTGGAGAAGTGGTATCCTACTGTTGAAGAAGGTAACAACAAGGGAATAGTTGTGCTTGTCACCACTCAGAAAGAAGGGGCAATAACAGGCGGGCCAGCTTTTATTGAAGCTGTTGGAGAAAAAGTTCTCGATGCCACTGTGTCAGAGAACCTTCCAGGTGATCAGAAATTAACTAAATCTTTTTCTTTGTCATAATATCAAGCTCTCCGTTCATTAGGCGTCACAGGAATGCCTTTTAACACTTTATGCAACATTTATGATTATCCTTTTTTTTTTCTGTGAGTGAAGAAAATGTTAATCCAAGCTTAAGATGCAAAGCCCTATATGGGGTCCTGGTTGGGTACCCATTGGGTACACATGCTTTCCTCGGAATGGCTTCGCCCACCCACGCCCACCCATGGTGACTTTTGGGATGTCATACCCACCTATACCCACCCACATTTCATGCTTTTTGAATGCAATCTACCACGAACTAATGGCCTTGAGGCTTGTTGCCATTTGCTCTTATTGCAAACAGAATTTACCATAGTCACAGCGTGGTTAATTGTTACACACTAAATTGTGAGGATTGCAGTAATATAAGATATACGGTGATTAGCAGTGTAAATCGATTTATCCCCCGATGTTGAGTACTCACCCACAAGGTCATGGGCATACCCATACCCACCCATATCCATTGGGTATGGGTGGGTATATGAGTGGGTGTGGGTATGGGTACCCAATGCAGGGCTCTGTTAAGTTGTATGTTTCCGCATCTTCAAAAGGTTTGTTAATATACGGCTTAAAAAAGTCAGCATTTACCATAGAACATTAAATTCAATCACTGTTGAGCAATCAATCGTTTATTTGAGTTTTAGAACTTCCAACTCAACCTCCAATGGTCTTCTATATATCATATCTTGCTCGAAATCTCTCTTGATTGCCTACCTGTTTAGCTTGCTTATGGAGTCTTTACAATGGTTCACATATTTGATTCTAGCATGTAAATAATATCTAAGATCTCTACAATTCACCCATCTCATTGACAGAAGGCATATCTTGCTTAAATTTTTGTCATCTTGAAGGCTAAACAAGTCACAGACATTTACAAACTTTGGAACGATCTTTGTGCCTCTTAGAAGTATGAGTAGAAAGAAAATTAAGCAGTCAGAATGTTTAGGAAATTGTTTGTCATGCAAGGTTTCAGTATTTACTTTTTATTCAGAAGTAAGATTGTTTTGTAAGGTATCTTGCATATGGAACTCATTGTCCTAATGCTAAATGTTGTCTGGTATTTCATGAGAGAATTTATGGAATCAATCTTTGTGCTCAAGTTTCATATCCTCCTCCATTTGATTCCAAGAGAGATTAATGTGGGGTGCATATCCAGTCACACAAGTAGATAGTTGTAGCCTATGTTCTACCACTTGTAAATGCCTTTAGTATGAAACTATGGCCAACAAGGAAGTAGGCACCAGTTTTCATTTTTCTACTATGATGTTACTGATCAAATGCAAATTTAATCAATATTATATCAAAAAGGTGAAGTTTTGCTGGACAACTTCATTTTTTTTCATTATTTTCTACTTAGGCTCCGTTTGGGACGGTTTTTTTACTACTTAAAACAGTTTTTTAATAAAAAAATTAAAAATTTTTAACTAAAAAGCTGCTTTAAGAAGCAGTAAAGAAGCCGTCCCAAACAAAGCCTTAATATTAAAAGGCATGATCAGGAGAATTCACCATCTGAGGCTTCAAGATCGAAGGATGCTTCTTCAATGACAATAATTTATGTGGTTGCCAGAGTATTTTTGTTTATCATGTCAACAGCAACTGATTTTCCATTTTTTTGGCCCTGCAGTTCTTGCAACAGAAGAGAAGTACAATGAAGCCATGATTAGCACTGCTAATCGTTTAGTTGCTGCTATTGATGGTCTGCCAGATCCAGGCGGTCCTAAGTTCAAAGACAATAAGCGTGAATCCAACTTCAAGAGCAAGGAAGAGACTGAGGAGAAGAGAGGGCAATTCAGCCTAGTGGTTGGAGGCTTGTTGGTTATTGCTTTTGTAGTTCCCATGGCACAATACTATGCTTATGTTTCCAGGAAATAGAGATTTTGTATCAAGAGTTTTAATAAGCAAATGTATGCATCAGAGTTGGAAACTTAGTAGTTTGTTTCCAATTGATTTCTTTTGAGTTAGAAATCATGTTTTATAAAAAATGATGAAGTTTGATAAATCTATCATTTTTGTTTAATATTCATCTTTAATTTCATAAATTTTCTTAAATTTTTTTAAATGATGAATCTATTTTCACATTCAAATCGAATAAAAAATTAGAATTTTTTTAAATGAATTTTTTTATTTTACACAATATATTAAAATATTCATGTCATGATTATTTGACAAATTTTATGCTGGTTGTCGATAAATTTTGAGATCATATGTGATACAATTCTGATTCATGCTCGAACATAATTCAAATCTAAAGCGAATAAAAATCAAACCTATTAAAAAAATCATCAAGATTCAAATAAAGTTCATATTGGACATTGTTCAAAAAATTTATAAAAAACTTAAATTTCAGGATCGAAAAAGATTCATACAATGCTTGAACATAGTTCTAACTTGTTAAGCATATAATATAATGCAACAAATACAATCACCAGCAGAAAAGATGCATTATAAGAAGACCAAAGTAGATGATAAAATTACCATAAGAAGCATTATATTAAATTAAAGCTCTTACCATATTTTACAGTGATATTTTGAGTGCAATCATAAGACTTACAACATAACATATAAAATTTTTAATAAGATTGAATACAATAACAACAACAAGCCTTTGTCCCACTATGTGGGTTCGATTACATAAACCCCTTTTCTCCATTGTCCTGTTAAAAGTCAAATTCTTGTTTAAATCTAATAAAAATATATCATTTCTAGTATTTTCTAATCAAATCTTTTTTAGTTATACCTCTATCTTTCTTAACATAAGTCAAATCTAATACTTCAACTTCCCTAACCGGGTCATTGGAAGGCCTTCATTTTATATGACCAAACCATCTAAGGCAACTCTTTCTAATCTTATCTTCCACTGGAGCTACTCCAAAATTGAATATAATCATAAAATTTATAGCACAATACTTTTGAATTGCCTCTTCTGCATCTCGAGTGAGTGCTGAATTGAAATACTAAAATTTGATCATATTTATATCACTATTCAAATATGACCACTTCATCAAATGTGCTCTTGAAGATCATCAAGATTAAATCATTCTAATCAAGAAAAAAACACTTATATTTTTAATTTATAATTGTGAGTTCATACCACCAAAAAGAATAAGCAATCAAAATTATTTGAAAAAAAGAAAAAAAATTGTATAATTTTTAACAACCCATCTACTGATCCATATAAATTTAGCAAAGACAACTGTTGCTAAATTTTCTTCATCACCATAGTAGATCTAAATATAACTCAAGCAGTGTAATATCTCTCTATAAGACTAATTAAAGCAGATATCTGCATATGTCGCAAGACAACTCAACTAAGTTAATCCCAAAAGGGATAAGTAGTGCAAAATAATAAATTTAAAATTTGCTTAAATTTTCATCAAACAATAAATGAATTTGTTCAATCTTATTAGAAGTTGTTTGAACAATATTCCAATATTGATAGAAACTTTTTAAGACCTTCATCGAACCGCTTTCGAATCATGATTGAAACTTTTCTGATCATTGTTTGAATCTTGTTAGAAAATGCAAAGAAGCTTTGAACAATATTTGATCATAAGTCAAAAATGTATATATCAAGGTCTGAACAAATTCAAAGCAATATTCAAAGCTGATAATCTAATGACTAATATCCTTGTAGTTTTAAGTTTAAAAGTGTAAATGTATAACATACGAGATGAAAAATTTATCAAATGTATAACATTGTTGAATTTAATGACAATCGCCAGCCATCTGAAGTCAGAGATAAAAATATAGCCTTATAAACATTACTCGCGAATAAGAATCACCAAAAAAGGAATGAAAATAGAAATGACTGACCAACTTCTTGCTTGAATTGTCACTTACATAATGATCGACCATCTTCTTGAATACTAAAGGCATTTCAATTTAAATGAGAGTTTCAAGTATATTTTCTCAAAAAAATGAAACAAATGATATACTTCTTAAATTTCAGGCATTTGGAGGCATACAATGCTAAATTTTCCCTTGTTAAATCTAAGACTTCGTTTGAGACGGCTTTCTTACTGCTTTTTAAAGCAGATTTCTAGCAGAAAAAAATTAATTTTTTTACTAGAAAGTTGCTTTAAGAAACAGTACGAAAGCAGCCCCAAACAAAACTTAAATATGAGAGCATGATGTGATTATAACTATATGAATTCTTAAATACAAGAATCGGACTGAATTAAGGCGCATTTGCTTAACTGCATAGCAATACTCTTCTAGAATTATGATGAGCCAATAAAAGATAATCAAATTATGTCAAGCTTTAAGCAACAATAAATAAATATTGTGGGATTTTCATTAACAGAAAAGGCCACTTTTTCATTAAAAGTAATTGTTAAATAGCAAAAGCATACAGAAACAGAGAAACAGAAAGAAATGAAGGGGATTCCCTTAAAACTTCAACTTGAGAAGAAATGGCATCTTGTCAGAGAATGGTGGATCAGAGTACTTTCCAGTGAGTATTTGTGACGAAACAAATTGATTTGCTGCATCTGTGTAATGGATTCCATCCCAGTTCACATAATCAGTAGCGTCACTGCAACCTTTTACTGTAACCGAGCTCCCATCTAATATCTTAGTTTGCCCACAACGAATTCGACTGTCATAGTTCAATGGAGGTCCTCCATATCCGCAGCATACCGTCACTGGATGCTCAAAACCTGACAGATTATTCAAGGCAGGGAAATCAATTCCCCTCTGGGATGAATTTTGAAAATAAAATAAGCTAGCATGAAAATTTGAACCCAATCAACAAAACAACACATTTGTTATCAATAGGGTCTGTTTGGAGAAATTATTCTGTGCGGAGACCGGATGTAGAACGTCGTCCAGAGACCAACTAGAAAGCGCAACGTCCACGGTACCGAGCCGTGGTACCAAGCGGTACCGAGCAAAAGGGTGATGTGGTGCATTCTGGTTGGTCTCCAGACAGCATTCGGCATCCACACAGAATAATTAATCATCTGTTTGGGATAATTTTCTCATAATTCTTTACAGAAAATAATCAGTTGTTTTACTGCTTTTTTTTTAATTACTTTTTAGAAATCTATGTGATGAGAATTAAATTTTTATAATCACATATATTAGTGTGGTAGCGGTAAGAAAATAATTGTCTGGCTTTTTTAAATAAAAAAATTCCTACAATAATTTTAAAATTTTTTTTCCTACAACAGTTCTATAACTACTTTTATAAATAGCTAGTCACCCAAACCAACACTTCAGCTCTGTTTGGTTGAAGTTGCTATAGAAAGCTACTGTTGCAGAGCATAACTTCTTCTCTTGTAAACCACTAATTTTGAAAGCAGTTTTTGGGTCTTACATTTTATTAAGTAGACAAAAAGCAAACACCCCAATAAACTTTTCCTTAAACAAAGCAGGTAAAAATCACAGGCAAATAGATCCCTAGTCAGTTTGTTTTATTTTTAGTTCTAGAGGGCAGGATTGAGCATGGCTAGATTGCATCCATTGTGAGCTTGAAATATGAGCAACTTCTCAGTGAAAATAAGGATGAAATTGTACGCATCAACCTCTCACCAGATCACCCATTGAAGGGAATTTCATGAAAGCCAATTTATTTGATTTTTAATTCAAAGGCATAAACAGATATAATAAAATATAACAGAAATGCTTACCATATCGAGAATAATTTGCAATGAGATCAGATTTTATTGTGAAGATGTCAATATAAGTGACATTTGCATCTACAAACTGGGCTTGTAACTTCGTACAGAGGGCATGAAGCTGCAAATTGAAGAGTTTGGCAGCACGGTTGTGAGAACTCACACATCCATATTCATCCAGCTTTGAAGGATCTTTGCCAAATTGAGCAACGTTTTGAGCTAAGCATCCAAGGGGTCCAGTGTTATGAATCCAAAAATTCCTTGCACCTTGGTCATACAATTTCTGAAAAATAAAATTTAAGGAACTTCAGCACAAGAAACTAAAAATAATTTCATCACACTCTGCTTGATAAGTTAAATATTCGATCAAAATAACCAAATGGGATACAAAATAAATCCCAGACGAAAAAAACACCCAAAGAAGTTATTTTGGCTTTTCAAATGCTGAGTACATTCAAAAAAGATTTATTAACTTGAATATGGTAGTCAAATTCAGATCAATTCTAAGAGGCCAGGTTAAGCATAAGATGTTTTTTGAGGAAAATATTGTATTTTATCAAAAAATGGAGAAATCGTCAACGAGACTAGTAGGGAAATAACAAACCTTGACCCCAGTCTCAAATTCCAACAAAATAGTTGGAATCGAGGCAATAATTTGGTCCTCAGATTTGGAATAAAAAGCACCAGCAAGGTCATTTTGGCCTATGTCAAACATGTAAAGTCCTCGACTGAAGAAATCTACAGGAGGAATGTATTTCTTAAATTTGTTCCCTGCAAAATAGTAGAACAAAGCTATAATTGTCGAGTGATTCTCCACAAAGTCTCGGGTTGAAGTAAGAAGAAAAAGATAATTGTGCATATAATTGTTAGTGAAAAGCATAGTTAACATGTAAATAATCCTGAGGTCATCTTTTAAACTGGGATTAATGGTTTCACATCTGCTTGCACCACTTCAAACTAGAGATCCTTTGTTGAGATAGACAAGCAAAGTGCAGAATTAATTCATATCGGAAGTAAAATAAAAATTACTAATATGCTAATGTGGTCCTTAGGCCTTACCCATTTGATTAAGCCTAGTACATTGGTGTTTCACCCTCCTAACTTTTTTTTGGGTTAATACATGGTAAACATAATATGAAACATTTATGGAAATTGTTTTTTTTTAATGTAGGTCTACCAATCAATTATATCTCTTCTATTGTCCTTTGCTCCCCCATTAATTAGAACCATCTTAAAAAATTTTATATGGTGTTATCCATCAAAGAAGATCACTCATAACCTCACAAAGATGATTTAGTTAACTTTCCCCGAGTTACAATCCTGCTTTTACTATTACTCCCTGTTGTCATAATATCAATATCAGCTAGTGCAGATTCATCTTAATAACACCATTTAAATCTCCAGCGCACTTTGCATAAATAACGCTCCTCCAGAAGAAATTCCTTTGTGTATTACGTATTTGATATTATAGGGCATTTGTGCTTGTTCATGATACTGACATCGATAAGAGCATCATCACTACCTACATGATCCTGACATCGACTAGAGCATCATCACTACCTACATCATTCCTCTGGCATTGTTGCACTCTTATAATTTGAACATCTTAATTAATCATTTCCTTTGATCTCCAAGATAGAGTTTAGAGGCTTAAATCCTTGCAAAATATAAATAAATAAATAACATCTTAATAAATTAGTGCTACATCCATCCTCGTTAGTTCCTTCATATGGGCACCAAAAATTCTTGCCAAGCTCTTCCAAAATTTATTTGGGATGAAATTTTCAGAAGATAGATTTAATTTGCAAATAACACATCACTCAAATATTTCACTCTCCTTTCGCAAAGGTTTTATGATATGGTTCCAGGTTTTCCATTAGTGCAAGCCTTATACTTAATTACTCCTAGTGACGAGAAAATTTTGATTAAGGTTAGTCGTTAGATAGATGCTAAGTGTTTAGCAAGTAGTAGCAACAATTTAGTTTTAGGATAGTGAAAATTTATCGACATTACTTAAAAGCAGATGATGGGGTTATGATGATTAACCTGATCAAAATCTCATTGTTCCATCATCTCGGGTTGTCATGGATCATGGTCTGCTTAGCCAAAAAACACAATCAACTCAAAGTGAAAAAAAAAATTCATTGTGGGCAATCATGGGTTGCATCATCTATGGGGACTTTGTAGACTTGGATAATTGTTTGTCTAAGAGGATAAATTTAAGTCTACCTTAACTAACTGAGGGTTTCGTGCACTATCATGTGCATTACATGATTCACGACTAAATGGTTGTGGAACTTTTGGCCTAGGACTGTGACTGTAACTTAATGATATCATTTTGCAGTGAAACAATCCAGTCAAAGGGCCCAAATCACAATCATTTACCTATAGTGTCATTTGGTAGGAAAAATCATTAGTTAAAAGATATGCACAACGTCCTTACTGACATGAGATCTTTTAATAGTGAGTATAGTGATACGCTTGATATTTACTTTTTGTGAGCTGAGGTTAATATTAAGTTTATCACCCTCGACAAAATATTACGAATTATAGATGAATTGTTTACTTTTAGCCTTGGGGCAGTATATTTTTTGCTTGATTGTAATCTATATTTCTGCACTTTTATTATTTCTTATTTTTTTAGTTTAATTTTTTAGAATTTTTACATTTTTTCAAGAAATTTAGCCCCAAATAATTTAGTTTGAGGTTTGGGGCTATTTTGAAAATAGTGTCCCCTCCAGTTGAAATATGCTTTCAACACAACCATCATCGATATTCAAAAGTCAAAACTATTTGAATCATTTATATTTAGAATGAGAGCTTAATTTGTTAAAAAGTGAACCCCTTTGGTTATGATGTATGAGGACTACGCCCATCATTAGAATTTGATAATTGCACTTTGTTATTTTAAACTTTATCAATTATGTTCACTTGTCAGTAGAAGATTAGGTTTATCACTTGTGTATTATTCAATTTCATTCAAACACTTGTTGTAAGGATGCTCATCAGGTTTGTGATAGGAAATACTTACAGAATTTGAAAAAAATTTAGCTGAAATTCTGGAATTTCAGCAAGATAAAACAGAAATCGAGAGAAATTTGGTGGCAAAACATTAGGGAAACTTGATAATTGATAAAAGAGGGAAGAAAACAAATAAGATACAATGGATCTTCAATTCGAGAGGAAGATCCAGCTCTCCTATTCCCTAGCCAGCAACTAGAACCCAAACAAACCCTAAGAGAAATACAAATTTAGCAAAATATCACATAACCCTAATCCCAAAATGAAAATAACTTTTAAAAGCAAACAATACAAAGTAAAAAGTCAAAACAGCCCCTCCAAATCAATTTTCCCACTCACTAGCCTCTCTCTCTCTCTCTCTCTCTCTCTCTCTTTCTCTCTTCCTTAATGCATGGACCCCGCCCCAAGGGGGCGGGCTAAGCCCCTGGGTAGAACCAGGCTTCCGCCTAGTATAGACCGAAGCTGGTCCCTCTTGGGAAAACTTAGTTGCTCATGAAACTTGAAGCCAAGAGAAGAAGACGACCTCCTCTCCCAACCTCATCTTCATCAGTGCATGGCCAATCCTGAAATCGACCACGGATTTTATTCTTCCCGGACGTGGATGCTCACTAGTCAACCCGTGGATTACCCGCCTCCGGCTACTCCAACGGACTACACTTTGTGCGCCATTTGTCTCCTAGTGGCATCGCTCGATTTGCTCTCAATCTTCCTCCGTTAAAGCTCCACCGTCAAGAGCGTGAGTGAGGGACCCAAGGTGAAGAGTTCTATTTGTTAACCGTGGATTATTGTTTCTCACCATAACATTACTCTCTATTTATATGTTGTCAATTTGATATTGTCCCGTTAATCTAGTTATAACCGCATGCCTTACATAATTTCGATTTGAGAATTATGAAAACCTAACTTGAGTAAGCATTAATTCTATAACTAGCAAAGTTTTAATAATCTTATATTAAAAATCCCCAAGCAGTTCTTGTTTCCATGCATATGTTTCACATCACCTCCCTTATGAAGGAGTAATGCATTAAGGTTCATTGCCTTATGGACTATCTTACCATCCATCCTGTTTAGCAATCATGCAATCCATGGATTTCTTCAAATTAAATTTAAGAAACTGTTTTCTTGAAATAGTTCAAATGGCATCTAATTGTCATCCTCTATAACAACTGCCTATGTTATTTTTTCAACACTAGTCTTCAGCACCTGATAAAACATGTTTACAACTTCTAATATTGCTTCATAAGTACTTAGACCTTTTCAAGATTGCTTCATGGACTTCTTATAAAAGAAAGTTACGAAAAAATGCTACATAGTAAAGTGATCTAGCAGGTTTAGTAACTTTCCAGCCTACACAATCTGAAAAAAATATTCTTTTCAAAGCTTTGGATCTAGATTATGTCGGAAAAATATTTAGGGCTTAACTGACCGCTTATGCCATTTCCAACAAGGAAAGATTTAAACAAAGTATCAAAGACCAAGGCCGTGAATGCAGATATTTAAATATACAATAATCAAATCAACAATTATCTGAAAATGCAATTCCATGAGGATGCTAAGGCTTAAGGGGGACCCTTATAGGCATACCTTTGGCTAGTAGTTCAGTAACTCGAAGTTTGAAGTGAAAAAATTGAGCAACCTGTATCCCAAAGGAAAATGGGCAGACTGATGTAGCTGTTGCAGGAAGTATTGTGGACCCAGCAGCAGCAAAGTTGCAGCCTTTCAGGAAACTTGGTGCACCAACTGACTCCAAATAGGAATTGGAAAAAGGTAGGTCCATTGCATTCACTGCAGCAATTAAATTAATGGCATGTCAAATGAAAGAAACCGGACAAAAATTTCCTAGTTAGTCAACATATAAAAAGCTGGAGTTTGTAGTATAGAGACATCAAAGAAAGAACCATAATCATTTTCTTGATATTGTCTTACTCTAAACAAATGCATGGGAATCATTCTTTCAACCTCAGCTGCATTCTACAAGACTTTATGATGTAGAAGGAAAACGAATTTGCTAGGGACAAATGATTTCACCAAGAACCTGAGATGAATTCTCAGGTTTTAGAGGTCTAGGATGTAGAGACCAGAGAAATTCCAGTGGAGACCAGAGAAATTCCAATGAAGTACCCAAAATTCCAAGTCCTTCCACAAAAGCTGAAAATTTCTTTAAAGGAATCTGAAATATTTCAGATCTTCAAGAATTGCTCTCAGAATTTTCCTTCAAGAAATCTGAAGTATTTCAGATTTTCTCACAGAAATCAGAAAAGAGGTCCAGCCGTCAGTGTTGGGAAGAAAGAAATGGAAGAGGAACTTCAGCCTATATTCCAGCAAGGCTAGGCCGTGAGAGAGAGAGGCGAGAGGCTTCTTTGATGTTGCTACAGCAAAAAGAATCCAGCTGAAACTGCTGGACAGCAGTTAGATCTTCCAAACAGCAATTAAGAGGCTTACGATAGCTGGGTTTGCATGGGCAACGGCTGAATTAATTATTGGCCGAGAAACGTGGACAGTTTTTTTGAGGAAATCAAATAAGGTGAGGCGGTAAGCTGGGAGGAATTAACAGGGAGAGGAGGTGACGGGATTGAGGGGCTGAGGTGGAGGTTAATTAATTCCTAATTCCTTCCCATAGGATTAGGGAGTAAATTAAGGATTAAAGTCAAGAGGAATTCGGTCAAGAGAGGTGTGGCTTCAATTTTGTTTCCAACGGGTGGGGAAGTGGTTTAGGAAACAAATCCTGTAGTAAGTATTTACTGGGGCCAGTGACAGGCATAGGCTAGAGAGGAATTAATGGGTAGGGATTTAATTCATGTTATTAAACTCCTTAGATTAGGGAATCAATTAGGAATTTAATCAAAATCTGAATTTTAATTTCAGTTTTAATTAAATTAGGAGGGAATTGATTTGAATTTTAAAATTCAAATCAAAGAAATTAATGCCATGCATGGGGGAGTAAAGGCGGGAGCCCAAAGAGGGGGCCGGCGGGTCTAGGGAGAGAGGGGAGAGATTAATTCAAATTCTGAAATTAATTTCAGGATTTGAATGAAAATGGGGGGAAATTAATTTGAAAATTGATTTCAAATTAAGAGGCCATTAATGTCTTAATTGGGGAATTGATGGGAGGAACACCAATTAGGAAAGATTTCAAATTTGAAATTTGAAATCCAAATTGTCATGGATTTTACCTCTCGATTTTGCCAACCCAAATTAGGAAAGGGGGAGGGTAAAGGGGAAGGGAAGATTCACGGGTGGATGGGGGAGGTGGTCGGCGGGTGAGGGAAGCTGGCCGGCGGGTTGTGAAAAGGTGGCCGGCGGGATTGTAAAGAGGTGGCCGGTGGCTTGGGTGGAGGATGGGGATGTTGACAATGAGAAGATGAAAAGATAACAAATAAATAAATAAATAAAACCACGAACCCGGACGTATCCAAGGTTGGTGGGTGATACGACTTCCCTCTCAAAGGGATCTCAAGTCACGAGCCCGGACCCATCCTGCAGCTGGTGACAACTTCGATTCCTCTCATAGGAATCTCACTAATGCTCTCTCACAAGAAGAACACAAGTGTGGAAAACAATTTTTCATATCAATCAACCATCTCTTACAATAGCTTAAGACACTTATTTATATGCCATAACATGAGAAAAAATAGAAAATTACAAAAATGCCCCTTGGGCCAAAACACTCACATAAACTATCCTAGGGGTAAAATAGGAAATACATAAAACAAGAGCTAAAATTCAGAAAATAATACATAAATGAAAATTTAAATAATGGCTGTCGATTTACGACGCCGCTTGTGATAGATGCGCCAAATCTTTGTATTGATGTCCGCATCACTTTAACCATCAGGGGAAAACTCAAATGTGCACCAGGAACAAATGAGACTACCCATTATTGGCAAGCAAATTGTTCTCAATCCTTTTCTAGAAATTAATAGTGATCAAAATTCCATGCTCATATCAAATTAAACATTCAAGACACTTGAAGTTCCTGAAATCTAACTTCAAATTGCATTTGACTTATGTAAAGCTACAACATCTAGAGTAATATTTTTTTAGGTTACAATATCTTCCCAATAACAAAATGAGTTTGATTTGATGCTATTTCCACGATAAAAAATTTGTTAATAATATTAATAAGCCAAGTTGTGTTAATATGGATAGTGGCCAAGTCAAATGATAGATAAACTTAATCACTACTGGAAAACAAGCATTTACTGGTTGATTTCTTTTAAACAGTTCACTAGTATTCAATGTCATCTGAACTGCTCCGGTTTTTATAATTCCACTGTTTTTTGGCCTGAAATCCACTAATTATCTCAATAAAATCCTCATCACAATCACTTCTCCATTTCTAATTTTTAGAGCCCTTGTTGACGCATTTTTCCATGTCGACTTGACTCAAATCGAGTCAAATCAAACCCGATCGGGTCGGGTCCGATTGAACTTGATCAATTCAAATCAGCCCCGTCTAAACCCAATTCGACTCAAATCGGCGACGATTCGAGTTCAATTTCATCAAATCAATTTGAATTGAGTTCGATTCGGGCTCATTTCAAGACCAATTGGTTCAAAATCAGCCCAATTGACTTTCTAAATCAATTCAAATATTTCTCCAAATCAAGAAATCCATCCAATGACTGAAATTCCTTGAAAATCCAAGTCGGAGCCACTGTTCAGTGTCCAATCATGTGATCTCATTTCCAGGAGCATATTCGGCAGGGATTGGGCAGCAAAGACCCATTTCGTGTATAGAGGGAGGGGGAGAGAGGCTTGGCATTCCGATTTTTCCGGACCTTGCGAGAATTCTGCCTTCGAGCGGCTTGTCCAGACGAGAGAACAGGAGAGGGTTTCGAGGGGTCAGTCTTCTGTTTCCTACGTACATGAGCGAATAAGAGAGAGGAAGAGAGTCTTCTACTTCTTGCATGCATCCACCCAGCCAAGAGTGGAAGAGCATGAGCAGTTCATCTCGATGCGTGCTTGCCTGTGCCAAGTCGAGCGAAAGGGACAGATGCAGAAGCCCCTGTGTGCATGCACCAGGGAAAGATCAAGAAGGAGGCTTGCGTGCGGCTTCCATGTGTGGTCCGTCCAGAGCGAAGGAGACCTCTTGCGTGCGGTTTCATGGGTGCCTGTGAGTGGATCGGGCAGCAAATTGTCGCCTAGGAGTCGTTTCGTGCGTCTAAAGTGCGTAGAGCGGTGGCAAGACTTCTATGTGCAATCTTCTGTTGTTGTTACTACTCTTCCAAATAGAACAATAAAGGGTTGTTGTTCTTCTCTCTGTCAAGTGAAAATAAGTGAAGCAGAAGGGTGTGAAGGCTTTTAGAAGGTAAAGACTAGCTATAGGAACATTTTCTTTCTCTCATATTGATTTTGGCGAGCTCATGACAACAAAAGTACCTCCCAGAGTGGCTCAGACAGTAGCTCACCATCCCTTTTCAAGCCTTTGCAAGGCGAGAGCATATCGATAAGCGCGTGGCTCGACCCGGTAAGGTAAAATCTCCCAAACATAGCAAAACCTAGCTCTATCGGCCAATAGATGTGTGTATGACGCTCCCCAAGCCTTAGGTCCTTAGAAAACCTTGAATTTTAATTTCTAAATCCAAGAAAAATCTAATATCAGTTGTCCACTCCACAAACCTTGATGATTTTCACAAATTGCTCTCATGTGAGAGCCCGTAGGGGACTCGATGTGTGTAGGGTTGTTGGATCAATGTCCAAAACTCTCCAAATGCATGTATTAGCAATCTTTTGCTTCCCTATCCATCGCCTATGACCAAACCGTAGGCTAGGATTATCATTTAATTTTAAATCAAATGTTCTTCTGTAGGTTTCACATGTGTAAGTGCCATGTTGTATTTTCTTTTCCTAAAATCGTGTGTCATGACAAAATTGACATAGAATTTATGAGTTTGCACTTGCTAAAATTTGTGGATTTCTTTATAACTAGGTTAGATGTTCAAAATGCATTTGATAACTTGTTGTAGGATTTTATATGAACTCCTAAAGGTTCATTTTGCAAATCCTAGAGAAAATAAAGTTATCAAATTCAATTTGGGTGTTTTGCAAAGTTTGTAAAGGTCACAATGAATAACCGCTTGTTCTAATTTACAAGATACCGAAAATTGGAACTCACCTCCATGCTTTCAAAGAACCAAATCATGCCAAAATTTATTGGAATTTTCTCTAAGCCTTAGATGTGTGTTTCCTATATTAACTTGAATCAAAATACATGCATGTTGTGGGTGTGTTTACCTAAAATTTGTAAATTTACAAGTATGCTCATTTAATTTCTAAGTGCATGTAAAGCAAAGGTGAAGTATTCCATGGCTTTCAAAGGCTTATGGATCATACCCCACCATACACGGAATTAACTAAGCATGAGAATTAAATTCAAATTCAAAATATTTGAATTTCAAAACTCTTCTTAAATTCTCCTCCTTTAATTTAGGAAAACCCCCCAATTAACTTAAATCTAAAATTAATTTTAGATTTAAGTATTCAATCCCCTTAATTGCTTGGGCCCACCTCCTTAATGCCTAACCCCTCTTTCTCTCCTCTCTCCTTGGCCGGCTCCTTCCCCTTCCTCTCTCTAATTAGGTCCCATAAATTAATTATCTAATTAATTCAATCTCATCCCCACTTTCCTTCCTAATTCCCACTCGTTTTAAATTCAAGTTTCAAGAAAATTACTCTCTAATTACTCACTAGATCTGAAATTATTTTCAGATTTAACCCTTGTCCCTTCTTCCCCTTTGCTTGGCCGAACCTACCCGATCCCTTTCCCCTCTCACTCTCTACTTTCTCTCTTAGACAATCATGCATGGCCGACTCGAATGTTGATCATGGGTTCGTAGAGGATTCTCTGGACCGGACCAACATTCTCCAATCTTCATTCTTTGATTTCAATTTGGACGTCAACAACTCCGTGGAAAGCTACATTGAACGCATCATCTTCACGTTGGCCCCGTCAATTGAGGAACACCTTCCAACCGGATCGTGGATGATTGTGGGACGTCAACCAAACAATCTATCGCCGGCTACCTTTGGTGAACTCTTTCCCTCACTCTTTATTTTCTTCGTTACTTTCAATTGTGGAATTTAATTGATTCACTGATATCGTGTTTGTCCTCCGCTAAAACCTAGTAAATTATAGAGTTATGTGAGGGATCCTTCATAGTATTAATCTCATTGTTAGTCTAGGGATTTCTTGTTGAAACTTTTCATGTATGCAATGTTTGACTAATTGATTGTTTTATGGTCTTAACTCCAACACATGTGATTTAGCCTAAGCTTATATCACCGCTCTTTGTGTTTTATGTTGTCGTTCGAAATCACTATAAAGATATAATTATTATGCTCTAAATATTAAGCGTGCAAATTCCTTAATCTAATCATCCTTGCATGCTTGGTTTCACATCAAATGGGCATGTCACTCGCTGCAATTGATGGAAGGGCATATGACATTGAAGATCACAACAAGCAACACCTCGCAAATCGTGCTAGTCCTATTGGGAGAAACAGGCTTTTTCATTGTACAAAGATGTCTTTAGCCCTGTTATTACTCACTTCCTCCGAATTTGCAAACAACATATATGGTGGCTAACATAGGTCTCAATAACATCAGCTTTTCTAATTTTGCCAGAACACCATTTGTATTGAAGTTCCTCCAGCTACGCTTAGAGGGGAACCATTCATACGCTGATACGCACATTTCAACAAATATCGAATCAACCAGTTACTCATAGATTTTTCTTCTTTGAAAGAATTCCATATAAAAATATGCTTTCCTTTACTTGTGTGTTTTTTAATTTCTTGAGCTAAAGCAACATGAAAGTCGCACAATCTTATGGTTTGAACATTTTGTTACACAAAAATGTTGATTATTCTGCATGGCTCTTCCTTCATATGACATAGCATTGAACACGTTGTATTTACCGGGGAATGCCACTATCAATTGTAAGAAAAAATTTGTGCCATGATATTTTAATATAATTTGTGTAAAATCATTAAATTTATTTTGAGGAATAGTGTTATATATAAAGAATTTATATTGCTGTAATTGCAAAGTAAATTCAACGACTCTTATTATCTTGATTTAAACTATATCATAATACCCTGAAATTTTTATTCCTATCAATTATAGAGGTAGTATTGTTATATAACATTGAACAAGAAACCAAGAGTTAATGGAAACCCTCGTCTAAAAGATAAGCCATAATCTTTCCCTCCAGCTTCGGACATTTTTCAGGCAAAAAAAAGTTTAAGGGAAAACTAAATAGGTTTATTCTGCAATCAAGCTAGCCATAACTGCGCTTTACTAAAAATAAGAGAAATTTGCTAAAATCACAAAGGCCAAGTTGAGACTCACTGAGAAAGTCTATGATGAGACGGCCATCGCAAAACCTCCCGGCTGGCCGTCGGAAGTACGTCTGTCCATATGGAGGGTCAAGGATATCTCCAATGCCAGCGACGAGCCCACCTGTATCCGAATTTGAGTCTCCGAAATTGAAAACGGCTGGGTAGTTGAAATCAACAGCGGAGGCAGAGGCGACGGCCGCAACGACAGAAATGAAGAGGTAGAGGGCCACGGCGGCGAGAGCTCGAGGAACGGCCATGAATCCTTTTCCCCCGCTTTGTTCATCTCAGCAGCAAGATTGGGGGCGAGTTCATATAAAGTTGCTTGAGTGAAGAAGACGAGGTAGTGGGTGGCGTATTGGGCGCAACCATTCATTGTTATTATTTTTTTTTTTTTCTAATTTACATTTTACGCCACTCTAGGACTAGGAAGTAGTTCTGTAGAATCTAAGCTTCTTTAGGTCATCTCCAACCGAGAACTCTATTTTTCACGTCAAAATACCGCAAAAAGTAAAAATGGCGTGTTGCTGCTCCAATCCAACGTCATTTTTTACTTCTGCGCCAAGGTAACGACCCTTCTCCTTTCCCGCATTTTTCCGGTTGACAGAGAAAAATGGCGTGGGTGAACAGTGCAACGCCAATATTGACGTTGCACTGTTCACCCGCAAGCAAATGGAGGATTTTTTGGTGTTCGACTGGAGCGAAGGAATGACGCCAAACGCTCGTTTGGCGTTCGGTTGGAGATGCCCTTAGGACGGCTTCTTATAAATTTGAAAGCAGTTTTTCTGCTACAAAATTTTTAAAAATTTAAAATATTAATAGTCTAAAAAATAATTTTAGAAAGTAAAAAAAAAAATAAAACTGTTTCAAATAAAGTCTAAGACTTACTTTACAAATTTCTTACTTAAAAAAAATATTTTTAAAAACATTAAAAAATCTATCTCAAATAAAAGCTTAGTTTAGGACATTTTTCTTACTATTTTCTAAATCAACTTTTTAATACAAAAATTTTTAGTTTAAAAATTTTTATAATAAAAATTTGTTTTAAGAAATAGTAAGAAAGCTGCCCCAAATGAGGTCGAAACCTAACTTATTTACAAATGCAAGATGACGACGTAAAAATATATTCATTATTCTATTTCTTAATAAAATAAATTTGATATTTTATTTTTAATAAACCTTTTTCAATTTTGACCTGAAATTATTTATTTAAATTAATCATTATTAATATTAATTTGAATAAACATAGAATAAGCATCTAACAAATTATATAAATCTGAAATATTGATCATAAACCTAAATTATTGATTTAAATTAATCATTATTTTAAAAGTCAACCCGTATTCATTATAGTTTAAAATGTCAGTCTTTTTTGCATACATGCAAATACTATCTTTTTCCTATGCAATGCAAGTCATATCATGTATGAAATGTATAACTATATAAATACAAAAAAAACTATCAAAATTATATATTATGCATTTACTTAAGAAAATCATATCTTTCAATTTAACATATGAAAATTCAATATGTTATAGTCAAAATATTCATATTGACAAGATTTATCACATATAAAAAGTTATGCGGTGAAAATTTTACCAATAAAAAATTATCATCATTTTTTTATAACAAAAATATAAATTTAATCTGACAAAATATAAAAAAATAAAATTATTGAAATCAAAAATAAGATAAAGATTATTTATATTAAAAGGAGCAAATTTTCTAACTGGCTCGATAGATAAAAATTACATTGTGACCTCCAAAACATTATTTTTTTCTTCTTTCTCTTCTATTTTCCTCTCAAAATCCCAAAGCCATTTATCTGATGCCGAAAAAACTAATGAGAATTGATGTTTAATGCTTTTTAAGTTAATGGAATTAGATATTTAGGATTTAAAATAATAATGTAATATTATTTAATTATATAATTTAATCATTTGTCAATATAAAATTCTTATAAATTCTTTTATGGCTTCAAAAATTATAAAAAACAATATTCATAAAATAAATCATTTTATTTAAAAAAAATATTGGTAAAATCGATTTGCAAAACGGACACTTGTCGGTCTCAAAATCCCCACTTGTACCGATAGATGTCAATTTCTTAAGGATTTTCATTAGTGCCCAAAAATTATGAAAAAAAAAAAAATCTTGTAATTAAAGCACTCCAATATCAATGCTATGGCGAAGATGGTTTATGATATAGACTTATATTGACTAAAAAAAATAACATAGTAAAAGTTTGGGCTATTACAACTTATATAAATCATCTATATAATTTAATATCCAAAGCAATTAAATATCATACTCCAAGAAAATATTTTATTATATTCATTCACAAAAATAACATTTATAAATCTAGGAGATCACTAATCATCACTAATCTATCAATAACTCATGACTATGAAAGAATACAATAAAATATATTATAAAATCAAAAGATTTCATCAATGTCACTCCATATAATCCTCATCCCTTCCTAACATGAATGAGTACGACCATACAATAAGCTTACAAAGTCCAAAAGAAAATTCAAAATTCACTAAAGCTTTCAGCACAAAATCTAAGAAATCAAGATGCATGCTCATCTCAATCAATAAAATTAGTAGTGTTCACTATTATTAATGCTCAATCATTACTTGTACGATTTAATATGATCAATAACAAAAAGTAAGAAACATCATGTTGAAAAGTTAGAAACATCAATGACAAGTGCGAGAGCATGCAAGTGTTAATATCATCAATGTCAATTTCATTAGTCTTATCTATCTTATAGATTACTTATTCTTATGAAATCAATACATGTAATGCACACACACATTTCGATCTCTATCTATCCACCAATGCTATCAATGTGCGAATTACATCGATATATGATTGAGTATAGGGTTCGACAAGACAAGACATTCAATTTTAATGTAGTATTTTCATCTATTCAGTTGTTTTTATAATTAATTATCATTACAACATCTTTATCATTTTATAATTTTAGGTGACTTTTAATAAATAATTAAGAGTTATCATCCTCTACATATTGACATAATCGATCATCAATTACAGGCTATAACTGGAATAACACTATAAATCATTTTTAAAGGAAAGTTTGTCAACCCACCCACCCATATAAAGTATTATTTTTAATAGATAATTCAAATTAATTATAATATTAATAACTACTCTCCCTTGCTTGTATATATGTACTACATTTATTTCATATCAGTTATATTAATTTCTCTTTCATGCAAGAAATGTAATATGAAATACTAAAATTTATAAATCCAAGAAAATTTGTATAATAGCAATAACTTCAAAAAATCGCAACTTTCATTTTAACCATAGAAGTTTAATAATATTACATTCAAAATATCCATAAAATTCATATTTATCTTATATGAAAAATTATATGGTAAAAGTGTAGTAAATCAAGAAAAATATATTTTTATTGATTTAGGAGAGATTAAACTTCTCAAACTCAAAATTATTAAAAATTAAAGTGAGATTCACGTTACTTACAACAATTAAAAGATTTTTTTTGCTGAAGTATTGCACTAAAATGACAAAAATCAAATTTCTCTCTCCTCTCCCTCTCCCTCTCCCTGGTCACTTTCCTTCCCGAACAATCATGGTAATAATCAATTCATTCAATGACTATGCTCCGATACAAATTTGTAATGCCTTAGAATCAAAATTGAAAGAATTAATTCTCATCAACTTTCTTCTCACACAAGTTAGTGGTGGGTATATATATATTATTAGTGGCTTTGTGCTGTAACGCTTAGACCCAATGAGCACATCATTCCACGTAGAACCCATAATTATTGTAAAAATATAGGCTTCAACATCGTAATGGCCATTCTCGACACCACTATGTTCCCGACTGTAATTGCCTAGGTGCCCAAATGTACAAAAACCAACTTTCTCTCTCCTTCCTCTCTTCTCACCCTCTCCCTACTCACTTTCCTTCCTGAGTAAGCCACAATATTGGGGAAGGAAGTGGCTGCGTGTAAAGCTGCATAATTTAAATTAGAAGAATTATTGTTTTTATCAATTAGCCCACTCACATTCAATTTCTATAATTATGTTAATAATCAATTATTCTAATAACTATGCTCTGATATAAATTTGTAATGCCCAGAATCTAAATTGGAAGAATTATTCCTTCTTCCACTTTCTTCTCAAGCCAAGTCGGTGGTGGGTTTATATATATTGTTAGTGGCCTAACGCTACAATGCTCAGGCCAAACACACACAACACTGCATGTAGAATCCATAATTACTATAAAAATAGATGCTTCAACACCGCATTGTCCATTCCCGACACCATTGTGTTCCAGACCCCTAGTGTTTAGGTACCCAAATCTACAGCACCACTGTGCTACAATTCAAATTTTTTAACATATTTTATTTTTTTTTAGGTTATTACATTACGCTTGAGGCTATAATGCTTAGGATTTATAATTAAAAAATATATAAAAATACTGTTAGTGACCCAGCCGTACGGACGAATATTGAATTCATAATTACTGTAGAATAGAGGATTCAATGCTGCGATTGCAATTTATGACACGGTTGGGCTCAAAGGCCAGTGCCTTAACGCCGTCGCACACCGGTTCAAACAGAAATTTAGATTTTTATTTTAAAATACTCATATATTGGGTTTTTACAATCATACCACATGCATACAAATGTCATAAGTTAAAATTTTCTTAAATATAAAATAAACTACCTTACTATAACCACCGAGACCTCATATGTGGTTGCCTTGCTACACATTCAAGGAGATTAATATAATATAAATTCATATGTTTTTTTTTTAATCTAATAACCCATATTACTTCAAGCAACCAAGGGAAGCAATTAAACATGGAATCATAATTTCTCGTTAAGATCAGCAGTCTGATGCAAGATGGATCATAATCATATAACTTCATCGACAGAAGTGAGTTCTCATATAAATTCCAATGAACTTTGTTCTAATTTGTTGAAAATAACGAGCCTTTGTCAGGACATGACTTTAGGTACTTTTAGTCAGCTCAAATGACATATTTAACTGCCACATTAGGCCAACCAAAGGTCTCCTTTTGTCTTGAGCTTGTGGCACATGAAAACTACTAATCAATAATATTGATCAAATGATACATCTTACACAATTATGCTTGAGCCATAAGTGTTTGTAGTGCCAAATTTGTTCTCTTGTTAAATAACATAAAGAATCAATATATTGTGAACAAAAACAAGTTTTAAAAAAAGCTTATTTAAATGCGAGTAATATAATTTTAATAAGTTAAAAGAATTCTCATATTTCCATCTAACCATATAGTTTGAGTATTCAACTTGCAAAACCATTATGCATTTTCAATGTCTTTTATGTTCATTCTTTTGAACCTTATAACATTTGCATCGCTCTTTTACAATTTCGATAGATGAAGTAGGTAACTCCTTATTTATATACATTTTTATACATAATTTCCCGCTGTTGATCTTCTGAGTCATCCCTCTCTTGATTTATCCCCTCAAATGTTATAAGATTGATCCCTTGACCCATCGTCCTCTTTGCTACACATACAATGACAAGGGTTTAAACTTGACTTCTCCACCTCTCTCATATTGGAAAAGTTATTATGTCTGAACAAAAAATCGAAAATCCGGACAAATACCGAACAATACCGAGGGCTGTACCGAGCACAATACCGCGCGCCCAAGTGATGTGACGCTTTGTTATTTGTGTCTGGATGCATTCGGTGTCCGTACACAATATTTACTCCTATTGTGCCTCATTAAAGAATGGATTTATGGCAAACATATTCTCTCTATTTTTTTCAACCTCCTCCCACCTCTTCTAAGATAACTTATGTAAAAAAACTCAATATAAAATTGATTAATTAGAGCATTCTATATTTTGAGCTAAACATTATTTAACTATTATCTAATTTTATTTAATTATTTTCAATTTTATTTGACAATTTTTTTTAAGTTTATAATAATCAGGGGTGTCAATATTGGATACGAGCTGAAAAACAACTCGAACCCGACCCAAAAATTTCGGGTTCGTGTTGACATGAACCCGAACACGAACCCGAACCCAAACTGGGTCAGGTTTGGGTTAAGGTTTTCGATTAGTTTGCAAAATCAGGTCGGGTTCGGGTTGACCTGAAACCCGGTAATGACCTGCTACCCGCCCTGACCGGAGCTGCCCGCATCGCGCCGGAGGCCAATCCCGCATCTGCTTGTCGCGCGTCGTGTCTCGACTGTCTCAATCTCACTTCGCGTCTGAAATATCGACCTGATTTCTAAGCAAGTTGGGTCCGAGTCCCAAATATCGACCTGTTTCCAAAAATGAGTCGTGTTCGGGTTGACCCGAATAAGGCCGGGTAAGTTCCGGATTCAACCCGAACCCGACTTGTGATCCGAAATTGACACACCTAATAATAATGATAAAAATCTTCATCTTAAGAGTATATATATATATATATATATATATATATATATATATATATATATATATATTTTAACTACCATCTTCGGGAGAAGCAGCTCATCATGGTTTGCTGGTTGGGAATTTTGATTTCCAACAAAGAGATTTTGGGTTCTAGCCAAGTTGCGATTTGTTGGTCCATGAAAGCAATTCCTCCCCACAATGCCGCTCGAATCCTTTAATTTGCTCTGAAAAAAAATACGAATTTAATTTAATTGGCCTAAATGTAAAAAAATAAAATAAAAAATCATGCGAGTACTGCCGCACTTCCCATAAAATTTGAAAAATATCCCAAGTTGAATCATTTTTTTTGCGACAGTTAGGCCAATCAAAATAAAATCTCACACACACATAGCATAAAGAAGAATTGAACCCATGAGCTTTAAGGTGGTAGCCTAAGCTCGAGAGCTGGGTTCAAGTTGAAGCATAAAAAAAACCTTAACTTTCGGCACAGCTCTCGCAATTCCTGTCGATGACTGCAGCATCGCTTCCACTGCTTCTCCAACGGTGGCCAGCTACTACATCTCCTATCAACACCCTTAAACATTTCCAGCAGCTTTCGTGGAAGCATTCGAATTCTAGGGTTATTCTGATTGCCCCAACAAGCATTTGGACGCTTGCGGCTCAGCGGAGGAGGGCTCTTGCTAGATGCTGTTCTCCGGCGGCGAAAGACGGCGATGGGGAAGCTCCCAGTTGGACTGCGTGGATTCCTCGAAGCTTTTCTTTCGAGAGAATCCTCAAGCTTATCTCAGGCGCCACTTCCAGCCCCATTGGCCAGTTCATAGAATCTCCACGAACTTTTCTCCACTCCATCGATCCCAGAGTCAAAATGGTAGCTTTCCTTGTCTCTTGGCATCTATTTCTCGGACACCTCGAATCCACCCTATTACTTTACAGGCGTTCTTTTTTTTTTTCATTTACTGGCTGCTGCTGACGAAAACCTTTCACAATAACCTGAGGATTTTATTTATAAATAGGTCCATTGGAGTTATGTTTAATCTGAAAGATTGAATAGCAACTGATCAAATTTTGAGTGGAGCTGAGAGGAACAAATTCCCACGTTTCATTCCAAACAATATCATTGTATTCATTCGTCATTTCTCGACACCAGCTATGATCTGAGAGCTTGGGTCTCGATGGTTGGTTCAATATCTGGTGATTGGTTTAGTTTGGCCATGTTAGTGAGTTTTTGGATCGATTTGTTTAAGGTTGTTTTTGGCTCAGGTGGTCATTTTGTGTATGTTATTTTGGTGGGTGCTTGGCGGGGTTGGGTGGGTGGGTGATGCTGTTGTGGTAGTTTTTTCCAGATTCCCCATGGCGGTAGTTTGGGGGTTTCAATGTAACTGGAGCTGTGTGGGTGATCGAAGGGATATTGAGGAACGCCATGACAAGATTGTTTCTTTAGAGTCATTACTAGGTGGGAAAAGAGAGGCAAATAGAAAATAAATTCAAAAAGGTTGACATGATAGGGGACATAAATATTTGATGTGGTGGTGATAAAATTGAGATGAACGCTTTGAGTTGTGGATTAGTTGAGGTAACATTATTGTTTGGAGAGAACCTAGTTATGTGTGGTGTATGAGCGAAGTTATGGGTAGTAGAGGTAATCAAAGATGCAATTCATTGAGTAGTTGGGAGGTGAGCTAAAGAGCTATTCATATTAAGAGAAAGGGTGGAGCGTGGGGGTGGGTGGGCAAACATTCTATGAGGTAGAATGGATGAATGAGATAAGAGAGATATAATTTCAATAATATGATGATGATGTCTTTAGGAGAATCCATTATGTTCAACTGTGTGTGGACTAGTGAGATTAGAGATGCCATTGGTGGGGAGGAATGTGGCAAGAGTTTGATATTCGCCACTATTATTAGAGAATAAATAATATTTTTGCTATCGATACATTTTTCCGCTAAGTCTTTGATGTTAATGAACACATCATGAACACAAAAGTTTTGCTTAAGTGAATAATACCATATGCATTTTATATAATGACCGCAAAAATGACATAATATTTGAAATCTCAATAGGATTGTACATATGAGGTCCATATATCTCATAATAATATTTCAAGAGGCTGAGAAGATATAATAGTGGAGGTATAAAAAAATGACTTTTATTGCATTGAGAATCCTTAGAATGAAGAGTTGATTATAATGGACAAGATAAATTTGAATTAAATTGTGAAATGAAGTGTTTGATATGCAAAATTGATGGATGGCCTGAGTTATAATGCCCGCAGATGAAGTAGTTTTGACATTGAAAATGCAACAAGTGGATCCGAAAGATTTTCCATTCATACATACCATCTTTAGTTTGCTCAGCCTAAAAAATTGTCCATGCGCGTAGATTCTTTACATGAAAAATAGTAGCTAAGAACTCAATAGGTACATGATTAAATATGTAAAATTGATATAAGAATAATGTTTTTTTTCATACTAGGTCTAAAAGGGTCATTGTCAAAGAAAAGTTGGCCAGGTAGAGGGTATGTTAGTGGACTAGTATGGTTTATGGGTAAACATGTTCCACTTCCACCTTAAATTATAATATCATCTGGGCCATCATATAGAATGTGAAGTGAGAGATTTTTCAGGTCGGCGGTAATGTGGTGAGAAGCACCATTATCAATAGGCCAGGTGGGAATGGTCAGTGTTGTTGGCATCATAGTGGGCACATGACTACCATGGGGTAGGTAGGTGAGACCCATGACTCTGGAAGTCGATGTTGGGTTGGGAGAAAATTATCTGAAATGTGGGGCATCATTTGATTGTTTAACTAGAATTATAGGGGCAAGGAGGCGAACAATCATTGTGGTGAGTGTTTGCATAGGACCCGAATGACACTTGTTAGCAGTGGTGGGAGACACATCATTGCTTGTTATGAGAGGTCGTTGGTTGGGTTGTCCATAGCAAGCCGCAATAGTGGAGGATGTTGTATGCAAAGAAGAAAAAAAATTACGGTTGAGCAAGTTTTTATGATGCACATCAAAGGTTATAGGAGTTTTATGAGCGTCAACTTCATTAATTATAGCCTTGCAGTCATCACCAATACCATGAAGAATGATATCAATGATGTTTCCATTATTATGGGATTGCCAAGAATAACGAGTTGATCAACATGACTTTAGACAAATTCCATAAACTCAGTCATGGTTAATATCCTTTTATAAGATTCTTGAGTCGATCCTTGATTTGTTTGATATTTGATGTTGATATTGGCTAGGATATTTGAGACTTCACTAGATGTGGTGGACAGAGCAAGAAAGGGATAAGGGGAGTAGAAAGATATTTGACAAGAATGCTAAAGTTGAGTTTTTTTAACTGATCTCTGTGATACAGGCAGATTGGGAGACTTCGTGTCATTAGTGGTCACGATTCATGATGGTAGGTGAGTAGAGGTAGTCAGGTAGGTACCATGAAGGACGTGGCAGCTGGTTGCAATGGTAGGGATTGCTACTGCTTTGATCTATATTTAGATTTTACAACAGTGACACGATTATTTTCTTTGTTTAAAACGAATAAGTTACAAGATACAACATTCGAGTTAGGCCAGTTACAACAAATTTTGCTACAAGTCAAACTAAGTCTAACTAAAGGCATATAAATTAATTAAAGAAAATATAGATAAAAATGAAAGCTAACTAAAAAATTACAATGAATGCAATATTCTCTTACAAGAACTTTTTTGTTATCTTAGTTGTTTCATTGGTCTATGCAATCAACTTGTATCCCTTCAATCCCATGGGCAGAGAAATTGGTGCTTCTGGTTTGCATGTGCTGCTGGGAGCTAAAGCAAAATTTATCTTTTTTTGTGGGTATCACACACATAATTTTAATGGTAGATTTCAATTTTTGAGAAAAAATCAATAAAACTCTTTCAATATTATTATCTTGAAACTTTAAGGGATTGTTTGTTTTGAAGAAAGTGGTTGGAAGTGAGTTCAATCATTTGTTTTGAAGAAAGTGGTTGGAAGTGAGTTCAATCATTTGTTTGGTAGAGACTTGAGAATGAGTGACGTGAGTTTTTATTTTTTAGAAATGACCTTCATATAGATGAAAAATGATTTAACTTTTGAAAGATTGGAAGTTACCTTTAAGTTTACTTTTTACATTTAGTAAGAATGATTGAATGAATAATATAAAATTAATAAAATGGTGGATTGGATTATTACTTTTACTTATAATAATTGTAATAATTAAATGCTATTAAATTAATGTGAGGATGAGTGAAAATAATACTCTCTGCAGCTTAAATAAAAACAGCAGTTGAGTTCAATAGAAGTGATTTTGTATAAAAACTAGATCATTGAAATTCAATTTAATGACATCCTCTTATGAAACTTACTTCAATCATTTTCAAACATTTATATTGAATCAAATTAGTCTTAAATGTTTTAAAATTGGAAAGTTTACACCCATGACCCGTAGTGTTACTTAATATTTGCGTCTGATTACCTCTTCATGCCAACATCTATGGGCTGTTAACTTATTTGAGTTCATATTCTTGCAGGTATGGCTTTTAGCTTTGGTAGTATTACCAGCTAGGTCACACATTTACATGCGAATTGGATTAGTGGTATATCTTTCATTCCTATCTGTACTGGTTCTTCCAGCTCGTGTTTGGATGGTAAGCATGGCAGTGTTAACCGCTTCATTTTTATGGTAGTTTATAACAAAATTTCTGTATTTGAACACAAATATTGCAAATCAACATCTTCTGAATTTATGGTTATAAACAAGTTTCTAATGGATCATTTTGTAAAAGTTCTTCAAAAAATATGGATGTTAAGCCTAATCCAGATTTAGCTGATTCTTCGATGCGACACTGTTTATATTAATTTTTTACCTTTTGTTTAAGCAGGAGTTAGCTGCATGGACGAATTAGTTCTTTTAATTTTACTTAAAAAGTTGAAAATTTAATCTTTTCATTGCAGGACCAATTGGGAAGAGTGGCCTTTCTTTCTGGAATCCTATTCATCATGCTTGGATTTGGTTCAGATAGTGTACCTCCAGCTGTCCAGTTAAGAACTCCTCCCCCATCAATGATAGGATTGCCAGATATTCCTAAATCCTTGGGAGGTTATTCATATATGATCATGAAGTTAGGACCATTCCAACTAACAAGGAAAGGCTTGTCAGTAGCTAGCACATCTGCATGTTTAACATTTACCGTATGTTTTCCCATCTTAATTGGCTTGCATGTTTTATTGCTAGTTATGTTCTGCATTTCCATTTTCTAATGACATTATTTGCTAAAATGTTTAGAATTATACTCCTATATTTATTCCTCCCTGTAGCGTCAAATACATGGAAATGAGCTTAGAGGTTTAGGCTTCGTTTGGGATGGCTTTCTTCCTGCTTCTTAAAGCGGCTTTCTAGTACAAATATCTTTCTTCCTGCTTCTTAAAGCGGCTTTCTAGTACAAATATTTTAATATTTATACTAGAAAGCCGCTTTAAGAAGCAAGAAGAAAGCCGTCCCAAACGAAGCCTTAGTTTTCCCTTTTTCGCAGTGGAGGTAGCTCTTATAAGCTTCGCATATCTGTTGCCATCCTTGCCACCATGTTTATTAGCCAAAACTAACATATTTCAAAGTTCTGTGATATAAATTGAAGCTTCTCTTTTCTATTGTTGACCTTTTTTTACCGGCACTATCCTTTGTAATAAATTTTCTATAGATAATTCTTAAGTTTATGTAAGTTTCCTACTTTCAACTTCAGAATATTATGTAAGTGGTGCAATGGGTGGCTAAATTTTTTAGTGGAAACCTAGGTGTCCTGTCTAGTTATTTTGACTATCTGAATTTTCTTTTCAGGTTGTTGATTTATTTTCCCATTTTTGTTTTTTAAATTCAATTTTTTTCCTTGTTTTTGTGAAGATTTTTCAAAGTGCTAGTCTATGCTTGACAACAACAACGCCGGAGCAGCTTGCATCAGCATTATGGTGGTTCATGTATCCGTTGTCTTTTGTTGGTGTTTCAGTGGACGAAGTTATACTCACTCTACTACTTTCATTGAGGTTTATCAATCTAGTGTTTGATGAGGCAAGTTTTGGAGCACTTTTCTTTATAAGCTTAGTTCTATAATTGTTGAAAATAATTTAGATTTTAGGTTTTCATTTCCATTCAAACCTGTTTCTTTTTAACTTGTCTGTTGGATCATAGAGGATGCACCCGGAGCAATAATTAGGTTGCCAAGTCACAGATTCAAATGACATATAGCTTCTTTATAATGTAGCAATAAGCTTTAACGAGATGAGAGGTGCCCTATCATTGCACTTTATTTATGTTATTGGACGAGGATTATGTAGAAGACGAGAAAATGCTATGCTATCCAAGAATTGGATCCCAAGAAAACTTGAACTTTTCATGCTACTTAGGCTTCGTTTGGGTCGGCTTTCTTATTGCTTCTTAAAGCAACTTTCTAGTAGAAAAAAAAAATTAATTTTTGTACTAAAAAACTGTTTTAAAAAGCAGTAAGAAAGCCGTCCCAAACGAAGCCTTAATGAGTAAGAAGCTGAAGTATCCTTTTAATCATGGGTACATGGAATACTGCATCGGGGGAGTCGTTTTTGGGGAGCATTTTATTCCTCCATCAACACTTTTTGGTTTATTTTGCATAAATTTAGCAGATTATCTTCTTCAGCGAATTCAATCTATTATAATCTTTTCCAGGTACGTAACACTGCTCTAGGGATTGTTGCACGCAGAATATGCTGGCAGAAGCTGACGTTTTTGGAAACACTGGATGGTAATTTTCATTCTTTGGCCTTTTATGTCCAGACACCACCAGTTAGCTAGTAAATTTTTCGTTTATCTTTTGAGTTTGAATGGTAGTTCTTTCGTTAGCCAACTAACAAACTCATTATTCCCTATCCAAGTAAACACTATATCTCCTATTTCCTGCAGGCTTTGTAGCGTGCAAAAATGTGAATATGCTCTTTTTCTTTGCTTCATACTCATTCTTCACCATTTGTTTGGTTAACTGAGATTTGCTGCACTTTTTTTTCGTATAGTGCTCCATCATGATCATGTTTATATTTATTGCCTTTTGAAGATAATAAGTTGTGGTTCCATCTCTTTCTATGAAAGCTAATAGTGAACCTGTAGATGGGTATGAATGATGAATGAGTCTTAAAATGTGTCTTCCTTCTAGTGGATACCTCAACTTTCATGTGTTTAAAAATCAATTCGTTTAGGGCCTTCAACTTGATTAACTTCTAAGTATCCAACGTTATTCGTGCAAAGATTTCCTCTATAGGATGAGTGGCATTCGTATGATCTAACTCTCTTTCAGTCCAAGATTTTGAAGTACGTCTTCAAGGTTCCAACTTCCAACTGCCGTACTGGAATTAAAATGTTTTTTTGTTAATCATTCTGAAGAAGAAAATGATCAAAATGGTCGCTCAACTTTTTGTGAGAAATCAAAACGGTCCCAACTCTTTTGAGGGACCATATTTGTCCCTCAACTCTTTAAAATGGTATATTTTTGGTCCCAACATCTAATGATATTAAATATAAGAGATTTTAATCATTTTTTTATTAAACATTTATTAAATGTAATTATATTTATATTTTAAAAATTTTATTAAATCTTTCTTTAATAAAAAATTAAGAATAATTTTAGTTATAATTTCAAAAATTTTAATCATATTTTATAAAATATGATTGGTAAAAATATGTATGATAAGATAAAAATAACATCTATTTGCATTTGATTTCTCTAAATCAATAAATATCATATTTTATAAAATATGTCTAAAATTTTTTAAATTAAAATTAAATTATTATTATTAAATAAATAATTAATAAATTTTTTAAAGAAAATTTATAATTACTTTTGAAAATTATATTTAATAATTGTTTGATAAAAAAATGATCAAAATACTCTTACATTTAATATTATTAACTCTAACATTGGATGTAGGACCAAAAATATCCCATTTTAAAGAGTTGAGAGACTAAATTGATTCCTCAAAAGAGCTGGGAACTATTTTGGTTATTCAGAAAGATTTGAGGGATCAATTTGATCCTTTTCTCCATTCTAAAATATCTCGATTAATAGGTTATTTGCTGTCTAAATGTTATGTTCATTTGGGGCCTACAATAGTTCTCTTTTAGTTTAAACATTATTCTTATTGTAATTTAAATGTTCTTTCTTATTGCTGTCTTCTTTGTGCAGTCTTCGTTATGTATGTTAGACGCATCTTCAAGAACATTTTTAATCATGCAGAGCAAATTTCCAAGGTTTGTACTTCCTTTTTCACATCAATAGTTGCATAAGTTCAAATATTATCTAAAAAATGTCATTTATTGACTTGTATGCACAGTAATTTATTTAATATAATTATTAGAGCACCAAAATAGATTATGTAGAAGTGCATACTGGTATGTTATGTTTTTGCTTATGAGAGTTAGCTGTGTAGATTGAGTTCATTCAGCTTCTGATGGCGATGATTGTATTGCAATCCTCTTATGAGCTAGTTCTAGCTTATGCAACATTGTGCATAAAATAGATGGATTAGTTGAATTTCTGTCTGTTAAAAATAAAGGGATAAGCAAAGAGTTATAGAAGAGAAGACTAGATTGCATTTCTTGTATCAATGAAGGAGAAAAAGTTCAATATTTATAAGCAAGCATGAAGACTCAAGGTCTGTCCAAGAGCTATGTAAGGAAGAAAACTAAGTGCAAATATTGGGTAGTAAATGCTTCGAGTCAATCTCCTTCTAATGGAAATAAACAACAAGCAAACTAGGTGAAGAAATTAGGACACATGGGAAGCAAATCCAACATGGATGGGCGACAATTCCAGCAATTCAAATCTAGGAGAAATTGCCCTCCACATTGTTAATAAAGCTAGGTTTGATTGCTGCAATGGTGAGCTTGATTTCCGGAATTGATTGTGGATTGAATGGGGCAGATTTCCCTTGTTGACCAACCCTTAATTCCTTCCATGTTACCATCATCTAGTAATTCTTCCAAATAGGAAAGGGCTGTCTATCCAAAATTCCACACTACCCTTAGGTAATATATATTAATCATTCTTAGCTTGGAGATGAGGATATTGAATTGAATTTGACTTGGGGGCTTTAATGAGGATGTTACCGTTTGATATTTTAATGTCTTGTTCAATTTTATCCTTTATGAAATGTTTATTAATCTCGATATACTTAATCTGATCATGGTAAATAGAAATTTTAGCAATATTGATTGTACTTTAATTTTCATTGATTCTTTATTGTGGACGCTGAGATATTTCAAAAATATTTTGAGCAATATTTCTTCAAAAATTTGATGAGTCATGGCCTTAAATTCAGCTTCATCGCTACTTTTTAAGGCAATTGTCTACTTCTTACTTTTCCCTATGATTAGATTTCTCTATACAAATGGGCGGTAGTCAGAAGTAGAATTTCAAGCAATTATAGATTCAGCCTCGTCAACATAAGTGAAAATTTTAATACTCCTATCTATTTCATTCTTGAAGAATAAGCCTTTCCTTGGAGCTTTTAAAAATATCTTAGCATCCTATAAGCTTCATCAAGATGTTCTTCAGTGGAAGTTTCATAAATTAACTTAAAATATTGTTAGCTCTCTTTACCAACTTGAAAAGTATAACCTTCTGATCCAATTTTATTGATATGATTTATTCTAGAATTAACAAGTTTGCATCCTATCATACTTATTTCTTTTAAAAGAGCAAGTGTTTATTTTAATTGAGAGATATCTTTACCTTTATTTGATCTTCTGATCTCCTTACCAACGTTTAAAATTGCGCAATAAAAGGCGCGCCTTGAGGCGCGCCTCAGCGCATTTTCGACCAATTAAGCCTCAAAGCCTACGCAATAAGTTTAGTTTATGAGGCTTACGCCTCAAGTTTACTGAGGCGCGCCTCGCCTCATATATTTAAGGCGTCGCCTTTTTAAAATTTAACCTAATTTATTTTTTTTTCAGTTCGGACCCCCAGTTGCCGACGTGGCGCGCCTAGTGAAATGTCGACGTGGCATCAACATTTAAACCCTTGTAAAGGTCGAATGGCGGAGTCGACGTTTCGATTTTCAAGTTACAGTAAACTTTCGAACTTTCAAGCATTCACCCGGAGGAATTTCAAGCATTCTTCACTCAGTTTCTTCTAAGATGGCGTCACCCCCAAAGAAAAAGGTAACTTAATGCTATGTTTTCTGTTTCGTATTGCGTATTTTGTGGTTATGCTATGCGTTCGCGTTGAAGGGTCTGAAAATCTTTCGATTTTATGCTTATTCTATGCGTATGCATGGCTTCTCGAAACTTTTTAAATGTTTGATACTGTGATGCCATCGTGTTTTCTCTGTATTCAGGTTTATATGATAAATTTATGTTGAGATTTGAAACATAAAACCTAACCAAATTTTAACCATCGAGTAAATATGCGTAGGCTGTGCGTACTCAATGCGTCTTTTGTGCATACACAATGCGTACACGTTGCTTACTTAGTGCTTACACTATGCGTACTTTATGCGTGCGTATAATTTGCTGTGTGTTTCGTGCAATGTGCGTGTGATGTGCGTAATATATGCGTATGATATGCGTACACTGTGCGTGACCGTTGCTTATATTATGCGTATGTTGTGCTTGTTTTGTGCGTATCTCATTTACTTATTTTTAATCTATCATTTTTTACAATTTTCAGACATATATTCGTCCAATTACCTATAGATGCTATGTTTCTTCGTTTCGAACAGTCTGTGATAACTTTGCTCGGCAAATTACTCCTGAAGTCAAGGACAGATTGAAACATTTAAAGATGATACAGTTTTTGGAATTTCCTGGGTTTGAGCAAAATGTCTCTCTTATTTATGAGCTGATCTCAAGGTGGGACATTTCAAAACAATGCTTTGTTATAAAAGGTCAACCCATTCCTTTCACTGCTGATGAAGTGGCCCTTCTCACTGGTCTGTCAAATAAAGGAGAAGAAATATCCTGGCATTCCTTAGCACATACTTCAGTTACATCAACGGAAATAAGGAATGACATGATGGAGTTGAACAAGCAAACCCCCCCGGAGACTATGTTAAGAACGTTTATCATGTATTTATTTTCAAATTTACTTTTTCAACTTAACAACTTCAAAACCCCTCGGTTGATCCAAAGAATAGCAAATAGTCCAGATGTTTTTTTGTCAATAAATTGGGCTAGTTCAATTAGGGAGTTTTTAGTTGGAGAGTTTAATAAGGCAGCCTCCAAGATTTCAAATAAGAAGCCAGCAGGTTACATCAACGGTTTTGTACCTCTGCTAATTGTGAGTGCTAAGTGCTAACTGCTAAATTCATTCAAAATTTTAATGGCTCAATGTGAGCGCTAAAATTTTCTTTCATCTTATGCAGATTTGGTTCCTGGAGCATACTACTATTCATGCTTCTATGCATTCTGACAGAAGGCCCCGTTTTCTTCGATGGGCTGATGATATTGTATATACTACAGAGGTGATCACTAATTTATTTGCTAATATAAGAAAAAGTCAGATTTGTAATGTCCTACAGGCAGTCAACCAGGAAGAAATGGATATGGTTAATGTCGATAAATATCCACCAGACTGCCCTACATCCCCTCAGCAAGACCCCCACCAATCTCCCCAATCTCCCCATCATACCCCACCTCCTCAGCAAGACCCCCACCAATCTCCTCAGCAACCACATTTAAGTTTTTCTGCTGAAGCACTTCAGTCTATACAAGAAACAATCATGAAATCCTGCCAAGAAACATGCACAAAACTTTTTCGAGAATTTGAAGACAGGCTGAGCACAAAGTTTGAAGATCTTACTGAGAGAGTTGGAGTTATTGAGGTCAAGCTCAATAATTACATTGATCAGAGCAAAGTAGTTCCTCAGAAAAGATCTATTAGCTACTCTTCATCTTCCAATAAGAGACAGAGATCAGATATCCAACCCCACAGCCCCAATGAACCAAATGAGCCAATCCCAGCAAAAGATCCAATCCCACCAAAAGATCCAATCCCAACAAATGAGCCAGTCCCAGCAGAAATGCAACTTGTTTCATATACAAAACCAAATGAACCAATACCAGTAGATAACATTCAAATAAAAACTGTAACTTATGTTCATGCAACTGAAATAGAAAATTACAGAGGACTTATGTTTTTGACTTCTGAGAAGAGAAATTTTGTGTTAGAATGTTTGAAAAAGTACTCTAAAAGATAAAAAATTGCAAAATTTATTTTTGTTTGAAGATCTATATGCGTATGATATACGTGTTGTATGCGTATGATATGCGTGGGTTGTGCTTATTATATGCGTGTGGTATGTGTATGATATGCGTGTGTTATGAATATGATATGCGTGGGTTATGCATATGAAATGCGTATTTAAATTTTTTTTTTTTTGCAGGGACGATAGTATCTTGTTTGTTATTAACAATCTTATTTCCAGATCTGATATTGATGACTTATTAAGCGACAATTGTTTAGACAATGAACATGTAGATATTTTTGCCTATCTCTTAGATGAGAAGTGTAACCTTATGCCAGACAAGTAACATAAATTTCTATACATCTCTCTAATCTATTGGATTAGTAACTTAGTATTCAATTTATCAGTTTAACTATTGGATTAGTAACTTTGTATCCATTCTTAGTTCTTACATTTACTCACTTGCACTTGCAGGATAACAAAGGAAGGGAGAAATTGTCCAAATTGCAGATCGACCATATAACCGAGCTTTCTGTTTCTTCAAACAACATTTTATTACAACCAATCATTGATTCTAATCACATTACCCTTCTGGTTGGTTTGCTGAAAGAACATAAGTGGAAATTTTATGACTCATTGGTCCACCGCGTCAAAGAGCATAGGCTTGTTGTTCCAAAAATCGTAAGTGTTAGTCTGTCAGATACTTAGGTCATTAGATGAACATAAACTCTTCAATTTTTAAAAAATTTATAGAACTAATCCTTGCTCTACGTATATTTCAGGTTAAAGGCCTATATTCTGACACGAAAGGAGCTTTTGATAGTGATATCAGAAAATGGAAGCTTTCTACCATTAAAGGAATACCAAAACAGCAGAACTCTTTTGATTGTGGAATGTATGTCTGTAAATATATGGAAAGAATAATTCTTGAAGGCAACACTGATTGGACTGATAGTACAGATTGGCAACAAGACATGCCAAAGTATAGGGCAGAGTTTGCATATGAAGTATTTTGTAAAACGTTGTCAAAATAACAGTTTTTCATTCTGTGTATAAATGCTTCTGTGTATAAATGTTTTTCATTTTGATTCTGTGTATAAATGCTTGTGTATAAATGTTTTTCATTCTGATTCTGTGTATAAATGCTTGTGTGTATAAATGTTTTTCATTCTGATTCTGTGTATAAATGCTTGTGTGTATAAATGTTTTTCATTCTGATTCTGTGTATAAATGTTTTTCATTCTGATTCTGTGTATAAATGCTTATTTAAACATAATACGCACAACGAACGCATATAATAAGCATAATGAACTCGCAACATACGCATTACGAACGCATTAGGTTGATTTTTTATGAGCTTTTATTACTTACTATTACTCAACATTCATTGTTCTTTTATATAATGCGGGACCACTTGAATATATCTTTCAATTCTGTGTATAAATATTATTTACATTGGTTTCAGTAAAAAATTACATATTAAACATAGAACGCACAACGAACGCATAACATACGCATAATGAACTCGCAAAATACGCATTACGAACGCATATAGTACGCATAACGCACGCATGATACACGCACACATAAGCAGTAAATTTTATTTATAAAATTCTATTAAATATTTTAATTAATATATATCTTTGTTTGTAAATTACTTACATTAAAATGATGAAGAAATAAGGAATATATGATGTTTATGGCTCTTGTTAGATTTGTATGATTTCATTTTCTAATCTTGAACATGATACTTGAACAAGTACAAATGGTTTATGGCTCTTGTTGGATTGTATTTAGGGAAGAGGAATAAGGAATATTATGGTTGGAATGGAAGTTTGTGTTTGGCAATTTCGTTCAAAGATTAGTGTTTGAATTTCTTATTTGTTTTAAAGCAAAAAAAAATAATTTTATAAATGATTTTGAAATGTTTTTACATAGTACGCACAACGAACGCATACACTACGCATAACATACGCTTAAAACACGCACAACAAACGCATAAATTACGCATTTAGTACGCATAAAACACGCACACATTCTATTAATATATTTTTGATTACTTACATTTAGTATGGAGTATGGACTGAGGGGCCGTGACATGAATAATAATTTTCGTTAGCTGTGGACTGACGGGTGGCAGATATGGTTGGGAGGATAATAGGGTAGGTTGAGCCTTTATTTACAATTTATTACTTACTATTGCTCAACATTAAATTTTTCACTATATAATGCGGGAACGTTTGCCTTATGGCAAAGTGTCAAAGCAAGCTTCTCTTGTAAAAAATCTTACCTTCTGTTGTCTAATATAAATAATCTTTGACAACCAAGCCTTCCATTCATTACTGCGATACTTATCTTCCTCCCATGAAATTGATACCAATAACTTGTAAACTTAAACCTCTCTAACCTGACCAGGTTTCTGTTAACAAGTTATTGGCATCAGGAACATGGGAGGAGGATAAGTATCGCAGTGATGGAGGGCTTGGTTGTCAAGGTGATTTATATTGGACAAGACATCAATCATAATTCCTGTAGGAAAGTTGATGTTGTTGTCTTGTTGAAGATGTACATTAGGGTCTCTTGTAAAATTGTATTTGTTATAAATGTTTTTTTAATTTGTTCTGATATTTTTTATATTGTACATAGTCATTAAATGTTCTTTTTTTTTTATTTAAAGATGTACATTAAATGTTTTTTTTTCTCTTTGACTTCATCTTTCATTAAAAATACGCAATGTTGACGCAGAGACCACGCACAAAAAACGTATGGTGAACGCATAGTTTACCAATATATAACGCATAAGATACGCATAATGTACGCACAATAAAATAATTAACACTCACAGTACTCAAACAATACCTAGAAAATCATGTTTTATTAACTATTAATACAAAATTATACATTAAATTACATCTGCTCCAAAACACGCAATGTGCACGTAGAGTGTACGCACAAAATACGAATAAAAATGCATAGAGTACGCAGTGTTCTGCTTTATCGACGGCTCGACATTATATAATACTGAACACATCCAGCACGCATATTAAACCCTAAACTTATTTGGCTTGGAGGTTTCTTCTACTGCGAGACTGCGAGTTGGGTTGCTGTCTTCTCCGTCTGACCAGCGTACGCTTCTGTCCGAGCCTCCGAGGCTGCTGTCTCCTCCGACCTGCATCAGGTCATATAAAAGATTAGTAAGAACTCGTTTGCTTCCTAAAATTTCTCTCATTCAGGATAGTCAAAAATAAGGATAAGGTTGCATCAGGTCATAGAAAAGATCCAGCATGGAAATATAGCACTCAGGTAGATGTAGGAGGTGATAAAACATATGTCTATCTGAAATACAATTACTGTGATAAAGTTGTGAAAGGTGGTGTGACTAGGATGAAGGAACACCTTTCAGGCTCTCACAAGAATGTTGCTCCATGCTCCAAAGTTCCTGATGCTGTAAGGGAAGAGATAAAGTCATACATGAATAAGTCTACCACATCAAAACATCTTGCACAGAAGCAATTTGAGGATAGAGTTGATGCTGGATCTTACTACGGGAGTGAGCGCAGCGTCAGAGATTCATCTTCTTCTATGAAGCCCATTTCATCTAGGGGTGCTAGAGGGCCTATGGATCATTATATGGTTGACACATCAGAGGATAGGCCTTCTACTACACAGAAGATGGCCCCAGAAAATGCAAGAGAGGCGCGGAGAAGAGTGTGTAAGGATATAGGCAGATTCTTCTACGAAAATGCAATTCCATTTAATGTTGCAACATCACCTGCTTATTACAACATGATTCGTTCAGTTGGAGCATTTGGGAGAGGGTTTAAACCTCCAACTATGTATGATTTAAGAACATGGATTTTGAAGGAGGAGTTGGAAAGCACTGATAAAAGCATTGAAGAAATTAAGAAGACTTGGGCCCAAACAGGAGTAACAATTATGTCAGATGGGTGGTCTGATATCAAACATAGAAGTCTGATCAACATCCTCATTAATAATCCTTATGGTACTGTGTTTTTAAGATCAATTGAAGCATCTGACCAGGTCAAAGATGCTGAGTTCATATTTAGATTATTAGATAGCATTGTTGATGAGGTTGGAGAACATTTGGTTGTACAAATTGTGACAGATAATGCAAGTTCTTATAAGGCTGCAGGTAATAAACTTATGGAGAAGAGGAAACATTTGTATTGGACTCCATGTGCTGCACATTGCATAGATCTGATTCTTGAGAAGCTTGGGGATCTACCTCAACATAAAAATGCACTCACTAAAGCCAAAAAAATAACCAAGTTTATTTACAACCACTCTTGGATTCTAGCTCTTATGAGAAAGTTTTCGAAGAAAGAAATTCTAAGGCCAGCCGCAACAAGATTTGCCACCGCATACTTGACCTTAGAGAGCATGCTGGATGCCAGACAACCTTTAGAGGCTATGTTCACATCTACACAGTGGTTGAGTTGTGCTTGGGCGAAGAAGGCTGAGGGAAAGAGATTAGAAAGATTGTTTTAAATGACAGATTTTGGCAAAGTGTCTTATATGCCATTACAACCACTAGACCTTTGGTTCATGTTTTAAGGATGGTGGATGCTGAGAAGAAGCCTGCAATGGGTTTCATCTACAATGCTATGGATGAAGCCAAAGAGATGATTGCCTCCAACTTAGGAGGCAGTGAGGGAAGCTTTAGGGAAATTTGGAATATTATTGATGATAGGTGGGAACTACAGCTTCACCGACACTTGCATGCCGCTGGCTATTACCTAAACCCTCAGTATCAATATGCAAAGAACAAGTCTACAAACCCTGAAATAAAGTTGGGATTATATCATTGCATGGATCGTCTAATAAGTGATGCAACTGAAAGATCAAATGCTGACTTGCAATTGGTACCTTTTAGGAACAAAGAAGGTTTTTTTGGATTACAACAAGCAAAAGATACAATTGCCAAACGATCTCCAGTTGAGTGGTGGATTCAATTTGGTGATGGGACTCCAGAGTTACAACGTTTTGCTGTGAAAGTTTTGGGCTTGACATGCTCTTCATCTGGCTGTGAAAGGAATTGGAGTACTTACAACCAAGTGCATACAAAGAGGAGAAATCGCTTGTCGACATTGAGGATGAACTCACTGGTGTACATTATGTATAATAGGAGACTCAGAGATAGAAATTTGAAGAAAAAAGGATTAATGGATGATGAAGATCCTTTGCTTTGCGATGATGTGGCATCTGATGATGAGTGGTTTGTAGATGATGAAGTTGAAGTGATGCCGTCTGAATTACTAGATGAAGATTTAAATGTTGATTTCTTTGATGGTCTTAAAGCATCCACATCCACCACAACTCAAGAACAAATCAAAAAAGGTATATAAATAATATAGTTTTCTTTTCTTAAACTTTTATTAATGTATTACACTATTATTCATTATGATATTGTTCAAAAATATTTACTATTTAGGGAAGAGGAAGATAACTAATAATGAGGAAGAAGAAGCTGATTGGGAGATTTTGGACTCTATAGGAGAGGGGGAAGAGAAGAGAGCAGCTCATCATAATGATGATTCAAATGAAGACCCCCTTAGTGATGACTGATGAGTGATGATAATGCTAATGACTAGTGAGTTCCTAACTTCTTATGTGATATGTTAATGTCATTGCTATTTTTCTTGTGCATTTTTATGTTTTATATATTATTTACTCATTAGTATATACAAAATTTATTATTTTATGTTTACGCAATTTTGCGATTTTGAGGCTTACGCCTCAAATCGCCTTGAGGCTTACGCCTCGCCTCACGAACGAAAAACGCCTCAATACCCGAATACGCAATTTTAAACCTTGCTCCTTACCAAAAAAATATTTTAAGATATCTAAGTGTTCAATTTTAAGTTCATTTGCAAAGATCTTCTTTAGCCTGGTAATTCCTTTTGTGTTATTATCGCTTAAGATAGTATCATCAACATATATTATGAGGATGGTGATTTTATTAAAAAATAGTGTGGCGAACCTGCCCTTTAGAGTAACCCATGCTTTTTAATCATAGTAGTGAATCTATTGAATTAGGTGCTTGGAAATTGCTTTAGGTTATTTAAGAATTTCTTGAGCTTGCCAAGTTTTATCTTATTATCAAAGGTCTTAAATTTAGGAGGTATAGTTATATATACCTTTTCAAGATTACCATATGGGAAAGCATTTTTGTCATCTAGTTAGTGAAGAGGCTAATCAATATCGGCAGGAAGGGTGGGAATGGCCTGAATGGAGTTAATCTAAGCAACCTGTTCAAATATATCTTGATAGTCCATCCTTTAAAATTGTGTTAAGCCTTTTTGTAACTAGCATAGCCATAAATCTTTCAATGTTCCGACTAGCTTTATATTTTATATTGAAAATCCATTTATACTCAACATGTTCCTTTAAAATTGTGTAATCAAGGGGATTCTCTCTAATCTTATTTGCTACTGGTACTACTCCAACCTTTTCACATATATACTCATTTCACACTCTGTCTCTAAGTGTAAAGCCACTCATTCGCCTGAGCATTCTCATATCTTCAACTGATGTGAAACGTACATGCGATGATGGGTTTCATAATGAAAGCTTGCACGCTTAATTTTAGATAGAACAAATAATTATATCTTTATAATAATTTGAACGACGAGATAAAACATTAAGAACGGAAAAGCGAGCTTACGGTTGAATCACACGGGTAAGAATTAAGATCATATAACAATCAAGTCAATCTAACGCTGCATACATGAATGGTTTTCCACAAGTATCCCTAGACTAACAATAAGATTAGTTGCTATGAGAAGATCCCTCACACAACTCATCCAATTACTAGGTTTTAGCGGAGAAGATTAGCATGATTTCCATGAATCAAGATATCACAACAATAGAGAAGTAACTACAAAGATAAAACGGTCGGATGATGAGTTTACCCAAAGAAATAGAAGACGTGAAGCTTTAGTGGCTGTTTGAATGCTTGAGATGAAGTAGACGGCAACCAAAACCCTTCTTGATGTGGTGGACAGCAATCGGAAACTTTAGGACAGCATCCGAAGCTCTCCCGACTGGCTGGACAGCAGGAAGAGATGCAGAATTTCTCAGGATAGCAGCAGTTTGGTCTTGGACAGATCTTGGACAGCAACCTTTCGGGTACAAGAAACGTTGGAATGCTCTTCTAGGCTGCTGGGAACTTGGGACAGCAAAGTGTCGTCTTCCAGAGTGCTGGACAGCAAGATATTTCGTTGAACTAAGGGGACAGCAAGCAGAACTTCAGGGCAGCAGCAGATTTGAACGTGTGGAAGACTCTGGACAGCAGGTCCACAAGCTTCCAATCCTGGACAGCAACCCAGTTCAGGGGAAAACCAATTTTGGCTGATCTGTTGAAGGGAAGGAGGTGGTCACGGGTTGGGGAAAGGGGCTAAGCGTGAACTAGGTTGGGAAATCTAGAATTAATTTCAGATTTCCTAATTTAATTTGGACTTTGTAATTTCAAATTTTTGAAATTTGAAGTTTAGGCTTAAGAGGGAGATTAGGACTTAATGAGGCCTTATTTGAAGCCATGAATTAAGCTCCTAATTAAAGGGAGGAGTAATGGGTATGGGTGGCTGGCCATAGAGCATGGAGAGAGGGAGTTTCGGTTTTGATGAGGTGGGGGGCCCACTTGATTACTCCATTTATTTGTATAAAATTCTGAAATAATTTCAGCTTTAAACACAAAATAGTTTCCTAAATTAAAGACAATTAATTGGGTTGATTTTGAATTTCAAAAAATTGAAATTCAAGTCCAATTAATCCAAAGGCATGAATTAAGGAAACGCCTAAAGGAGCAAACTTGATCTCACGGCTGAATTTCAGATTTGAAAGCTAATCCCGTTGGAAAACTTCCGTTAACTGAAGAGAATTACACAGGCCAAATTTCCTACTATGAGGAGATGTAGAATAGGAAAGAAATTAAGCCTTGGCATGGAATTTCAAAGTTTGAAACAGGTTTTGTTAAAAATCTGTAATAATTCAGATTTTAAACATAAGGAAAGTTTCCTTACTTGAATGGGAATAAGTGGCAACGTTTTGAATTTCAAAATGGCTTTAAAATTCAAGTATGACACTTGCTTCAATTCTAGGATTCAATTTAGGAAAGCAATCAAAGTCTCATGAGAGCTTTGAATTTCAAATTCCAAACTCCAAAAGGGGCCGGCGGGTGGAGAGGTGGGGAAGAAAAATTGGGGAAGAGGGGGCGGCGGCTTGGACGAACTTTCAGGTGGTGGTGGCCGGCGGCCTGGGTGGCCCAAGGTGGCCGGTGGCAAGGGGCTTGGGGAAGAGGAAGGCGGCGGCTAGAAGGGGGGGGGGAAGGGAGCCGACGGCAGGGGAAAACTTGGGATTCCAACGGGAATTCCACTCTCCAAAATTGCTTCAATCCAATCTCCACGACGACGAATCAAGCACGGGAACTAACGAACAAAAATTAGTAGAACAAAGAAGACCTAGAACTCACAAAGAGATCTAGATTCTCCTACGAACTCACTAAGAGATCGTGGAGGTTTTGCACTCACAAAGAGAACACAAAGTAATTTTCATTTCGTCAAAACTTCCTCTTACATGAGAAAAGGGCCATATAAATAGGCCTCAAAATGACAAAGAAAGTAAAGTACTAAAATGCCCCTTGGGCTACAATAGCTACCAAATACCCATAAGGGTAAAAATGGAAAAACATAAAATAAAAATAAACTACTACATAAAATGATGAAAAAAACAAATCATGATCGTGGCCGTCGATCTCCGGCATCTCCTGAAGGTAAATGTGACGAAATCGCTGCTGATGTCCCCATCATCAACACTATTAATACTTAACTTAATTTTATGCTTCTCTTTTAATAGATAACACTGCACCGTAAAACATTGCAGGCCTCACCATCACCTTATAGATTTTTTCCTTAAGTTTGAGGGTATTTATGATGTAGAACGAAAATCGCTTTGCTAGGGAAGATGGCCAAACTCCAAGTGACTCACAAAATTTGAAAAGCCCCTTCAAGAAATCTGAAATTTTATGGTGTTGTAGTGGAAACAGTCCAGCGAAAACTGCTGTACAGCAGTTTTATTTTTCCAAACAGCAGTTATTAGGCTTAGGATGACTGGAGACGTGAGAGCAAGGGTTGGAATTCCTTGATGGCAGTCTTAGAAAACAGCATATTCCATGTGAGAAGAGTTTGGGAAGGGTTTAGAGTAGAAAACCAATGTAAAGGTATTAAAAAAAATTCGGCCAGCAGGGGAATACGGGACAGAATTTGGTTTTCTCTTCCAAGGGTGGAGGAAGTAAAGCAACGGCTGAAATTTTCTAATTGCTGCCTTGGGAGGAAGAGGGATCCAGGTTGTCAAGAGTTTGAATAGGGTTTAGTGGAGGAAATGCCACGTGAGGGTCTTGGGAGGTTTTCGGCCAGCAGAGAACTAAAGGGAAGATTTAATTCCCAAAGTAAAAGAGTGAGTTTTTGAATTAATAGCTCTCACTTAGGATTGATTGGATTAAATCACTCTCAATTTGAATTTGAATTAACTAAAATTCAGGGAGTGATTAAGGAGTCATTAATGGCAAAGAATAATGGGGAGGAGAGAGGGGTTTGATTTCAAATAAGTGGGCCCCAATTACTTAAGTGAATTAATCCTTAAATCTGAAATTAAATTTCAGATTTAAAGCTGCGATTAATTCCTTAATTAAAGGGAGGAAATTTAGGGGGCATTTAACTCCTAATGCAAATTTGAAATTTGAATTTGAAATTCAAATGGCATGCAATTAAATCCCTTAATGAAGCATTAAAGGAGATGACTTAAAGCTCTTTGATTCGAATTTAGGAGTTATGAAAGTGAAGCAATAAATCAAATTTTGAATTTAATTTCAAAATTGATTTCAATTAAGCACTTTCCAAAAATAGATGAACCAAATTAGGAAAGAATTTGAAATTTGAATTTGATTAAGTTCAAATTCAAATTAATCCCTAAATTAACCCCACCAAATTAGGAAATCCAAAAGGGGGTGGAGAGGAAGGTTCGGCCGGCGGCTAATGGGGTGGAGCCGGCGGCATGGGTTCGGGTCTAGGGGTGAATCCGGTGGCCAAACGAAGATGGGGAGGAGGAAGACGATGGAAAAACAATTAAGGAAGAGATAAAACAAAAACAAAGATTGAAACAAACGATAAAGAGAAAATAAAAACCGCGAGCCTCGGACTCTTCCGAAGACTGACGGGTGATCCGATTGTCCTTCTCCAAGGGACTTCAAATCACGAGCCCGGACCCATCCTGCGGCTGGTGACAACTTCGATTCCTCTCATAGGAATCTCACTCTCATTCTCTCCCAAGAACAAAGTGTGGAATACAAAATTTTTTCATATCAATTTCACCATCATCTTACAATAGCTAAAGGCCATATATATAGGCCACAACATGAGAAAATAAAAATTTTTTTACAAAATTGCCCCTCGGGCTACAACACTCAAAGAAATTAACCTAGGGGTAAAACAGGAATAACATAAAATAGAAACTAAAATGCAGAAAATAATTCATAAATGACAACTTAAATCAGAGCCGTCGATTTACGACGCCTCCTGTGATAGATGCGCCAGATTTTCGTGCTAATGTCCGCATCAATTTATGTATCACACAATAGACCCATTATGTTCCTCCACTTCAACCATCCATCTTGAATTCTACTAATAATATCCCATCTATTTCACCATCACTTTGAACAATAAACCCAAGGTATTTTAAACGTGTACTTTTTTTAATAACTTGATCGCCCAAAGTCACAATCCCCCACTAGATCTTTTACTATTAAAATTACACTACACGTATTCAGTTTTAGGTATACTCAAACGAAAACTTTTAAACTCTAAAGTTTGACCTCCATTATTCAGTTTTCCTCCAACTCTCTTTGGTCTTATCAACAAGTAGAATATCATCAGCAGAAAGCATACCCCAAGTTTGTGAGCTTCCATGTGCCATTTTTTCCAATGCCTATAATTCTTCCATCTATCCATTCAGATATTGCCAATGCTTCGTCAATATTGTTGGCAACGTTCATACTAGAAAGTTTTGTTGTAAAGACGTGACATTGAATAAATAATTTGTTATAATAGATAATTTATGATCTCAAACGCTACATTGCTTACCTGAATATGATGAAATGCCGTTACAACTCAATAAATGAATTAGTACTTGAGGTGATTTGGGATTATCACAGACAAGAAAACTCAAATCTGATGAAATGCCGTTACCTGAATATGGTGAAATCAGTTTGTAGAACAAAAATTTCTAATTTAGGAATTTTTTGTATTAAAAAGCCGTTTTAGAAATCACCAAAGAATTTGTCTCAAATGAAGCCCAAGTCTTTGTTTGGGACGGCTTTTTTACTGTTTTCTAAAACAGTATTTTAGTACAAAATTTTTTAGTTTAAGAAATTTTTAAATTAAAAAATTGTTTTAGAAACTAGTAAAAAAATCATCTCAAATGAAACCTGAATAATACAAGAATGGAGGACAACCTGCACTTTACGACAGCTGGGTTCTTTGTTCTTTATGTTTACATTATCAGAAGAGCTTCTCAACCAAATGCACTGAACAATTAGGAGTTGGAACTAATCTTGAAGAGTAGCTCCTTTCTGAGTTTTTTTTTCTTCAGTAATGCGTGCTTTCAGTGCCATTAAATATTGCAATTTCAATGATTTCAACTTCTTAAATACATCACTATTTTCATTTAGTAGATGGCCTTTGATCTGTTTTTCTTACAGGCCATGATTGCTAGAGGTTTTCGGGGTGATAGTTCAACACATAAGATTTATTTCCTTTCCAACTCTACTTTTGGACTCCTAGATTTTGTTTCATTGCTCTGCCTTCTCAGTCTAGTTGGTGCTGCCGTTCTGTCAGAAAGAGCTCTTATTTAAGATGCAGAAATCACATATGTAAGTACTGTATGCGTCTTTGAAAATTTATTTATTTTTTCTTTATGGAGAGCTGTTTGTTCTGTTCCCCTCAGAAGTCAGGATTGTGAAGATTGAGAGTTGTTTTTACTCTTTCTTGCATTGACTCCTGACATAAAGATCTTAAGGAAGCCAGAAGTAAAAAAGGATAAGGTAATGTGTCTCCTACAAGAAGGCTGTGTTTGATTTGGAGAAATTTAGGGGTGTTTTGTTTATTGAAAAAGAATGCAAAACAAATTGAAATTTATTGTAAAAGGAATATAATGTATTTGAAATCTTTAAAATTTGTTTCAAAGAATGTACAATAAATGTATATGATTATTTTTTTTATTTGATACGAAAAAAGTTCAAAGATGGTGGTGGCTGATAGTAATAGAGTCGGTGGCGGAGCCGTGCATTATTGGTACATGTTTTTTTTATAATAATTATAACAATATCAAGCTTTTATCCTACTATGTAGGGTCTGCTTGAATCCTTTTTTTCTATTATCTTATTATGAGTCAAATTCTTATTTAAATCTACTGAATAAAGATCATTTCTAATGCTTTTAATTGAGTCTTTTTAGGTCTATATCTAATTTTCTTAATATAGGTTGGCGCTAATACATCTGCTCTTCGTTTTATGTGATCAAATCATCTAAAATGGCTCTCTCTATTCTTATTTGCCAGCGGAGTCAACTCTTTCATGTATATACTTATTTTGTATTTTGTCTGTAGATTAATCCACCTAAACATCTTAATTTTATACTTCTCTTTTAATGACCAACATCCTGGATCATAAAATATTGCAGATCTTACTATCTTTATAAAAAAATGCTCTGTTTTGCAAATTTAGGGTTAACTGTTTGTCAATTTAATGGGAATCTCATCCTCATATGATTACCATTTAGCTAAAATTATGACAGTGCAAACTAGAGTAAAGAACTTGCTGTAAGATCATTGAGGCTTATGTAGGGGTGTCAATTACCTTAAAGCATTTCCACATCATTACAGAGAGTTTAGATGATATGAATTTAAATAGATAAGCGTTATTTTTTTCAACAAATACTAATCAAGTCATTATAGAATTCCTTCACAAACAAGACCTTCATTGTAAGAACCAGTCTGGTCGGTTCTTCTTAGGGCATCTCCAACAGAGAATTCCATTTTTTACGGTAAAATAGCGCAAAACTCCAAAGTGTGGTGGTGCCACTCCAATCGAACGTCATTTTTGTGCTTCTGCGAAGGTAACGATCATTCTCCCTTTTGGCCCCTTTTTCCGGTTGAGAGAGCAAAATAGCGTGGGTGAACAGTGCAATGCCAATATTGGCGTCACACTGTTCACCTGCAAGTAAATGGCGGAAAATTTGGCGTTCGGCTGGAGCGATCGAATGACACCATACGCTCGTTTGGCGTTCGTTTGGAGATGCTCTTAACCGGCTTTATTCAAGACGCAGGCGAAGCAGAGTCCGAACAGACGAGCGTCCGTGTGCGTAGATCTCTAGGCGGGGTTGAATCATGCTGCTAAGTAAGAAATCGCTTGAAGGAAAGATAAAGAGCGACTCCTCGTGAGAGATATGTATGTCCATTTCACTCGCTCCAGTGGAATTGATGCAAACTAAGTTTATAAATATTTTATGGAGAACACTTAGGAAAGCAATTATAAAATTCTTTCTTGCAATAAAGCATAAATATCCACATGTTAAAAAAAATTAGAAGTAGAAATAAGTTTTAGAAAGCAACTTACGAAATCTGTAGGTATAAACATAGAAAAATATAAATAAGATTACCCTCAGAAAAATCAACAAGTGGTCACCTCACATATAAAACTCGAAAAAATTAGGATAGGTGCTCAAAGCAAAGATCTAATCCGAAATCCACCATTGAGACGATCCGGCACAAGTCCACCCTCCAGTAAATACCAACCAAAATGTGGCATCAAACACCACTAAGCTCACAAGAGAAGAATGATATAGATGGGACGGGAACCGTGGAAAGAGAAGAGATAGAAAATCGAGACGAAGAAGTAAAGGGATAGGGGAAAGGAGATTAGCTCGCAAGCTAAAAAACTTACAGGTTCGTATGCAAACACTTCACTAAAAAAACTCCTCCAATCGCAAGAAAATAACCCATATTTATTGGGAAAAAAGCAATTAATGTTGAAAGTTAAAACACCTCTCATCCAGCCACTAGGAACACCACAAAACTGTAGCAAAACTGAAGGGATAGCTGCCTAGAGGTAACCAAAGGAACAGTTGCCAAGGGGGAAACTGAAGCATCAACACAGCAGCCAATGAAGACAAAAACCTAAGGGACAACTGCCAAGGAAAAAAACAAGGAAAAAAAGGCCCACGATGAATCAACCCAGCAGCCAACATGTATGTTTTATTTTGTATACCTAAATGTTGTATATGAAATATAATAGAAATGATATATATATATATATATATATAGCAAAAAAAAAGTTCAAAGAAAAATATTTATTTTATGTATATAGAATTTCTACATCACATGCCTGATTATCCACTGAGTTTGCAATATAAAATCAACTTATTAAACTAAACTTTATTGTAAATCTCTTCACAAATAGAAATGATTGAAGGAGGAGAGGAATATGTCTAAAGAAGATGTCACACAAGTGAAAGCACGTAATTTATGGTTTAAGTAAATGTTAAATATGTGAAAGATTTTATTACTAGTTTAATGGAAATTGTATTAGTGACTCTTCATTTTTTTTAGAATGTATTTGATAAACTATTTTTGAATTTGAAGAAATATTATAAACGTCCAATTGCTCGTTTCCGGCTCATTAATTCGAGTATCTGATTCGAATCATGACATTCACTTTCGCTTAAAAAAATATTATGAATCCTTTAATCCCAATTAGTATTTTTAACCACTGTTTTATGACTATTGATATTTAGGTTGTTTAGAACATCTTTCTTATTATTTTTTTAAAATAGTTTTCTAATACAAAAATTTTTATATTAGAAGCCTGCTTCAGAAAATAATAAGAAAGGTGCTCAAAAAGATTTTATTTGAGACAGTTTTTTATAATTATTTTCTTACTGTTTTTAATAAATTTTTATTGTAAAACTTTATTTTAAAAAGTATTAACAAAATTTGTCCCTAACAAAAATCTCTCCACTAATACAAAATTAGTTATTAAGGTATTTAAATCCCATCAAATGCTGATCACGCAGCATTCGTCCCCCTCATGACACTAATCCCTGACTCCCCTAATTAAGCCTCGCCTCTGTTCGCTTTGCAGTTCATTCACCCTTATTAAGATGGATAGGCTTGTGAAGGTGGAGGCGGCTGAGCTGGAGCTCCATTTCCGGCCATCGTATCGCTGCACAGCCACCTTCAAAATCACCAGTCTAATCCACACGATGCCGGTCGCCGTCAAGCTTTCAACCGTCCGTCCATCTTTCTATTCATTCTCACCCGACGCCGTCGCCCTCCTCCCGCCTCTCTCCTCCGCTGTCTTCACCGTCGTGCTCCTCCCCACGGCGGAGCCACCCCTCGTCTCCCCTCCGGACGTCGTCTTCGTCGGAACAGCCCTGGCCCCCGCCCTCCAGCGCGCCAACTCCGTCGCCCTCCGCCACTTCTTCTCCCGCCCTGCTCTCCCCATCTTCCGCGACGCTTCGCTCCCCATCCATATCATCGGCCCCCACGCCCTTCGCTCCCTGCTCTTAGGCAGTGGTTCAACCTCCTCTCTCCTTGCCAGCATCATCCCCTCCTGCACCCCTCCGGAGCTCTCTGCCGCACTGCTCCTCGCCGCCGGGGATAGCAGCGGCGGCAACGCAGTTTCGGCCCTTCTCTCCGCGGGCGCAAACCCCAATTCCCGCCGCGCAGTCGGAGGGAGGTCCGCGATCGCCCTAGCAGTCTCCGCTGGGTGTGCGGAGTCCGTGGAAGTTCTCGTCAAGGCCGGAGCCGCTGATCGCCCGTTAAACGAGGCGGCGGCCGTGAACCGGACGGATCTAATCCTCTTCCTCCTCGCCGAGTCCGATCTCGGACTCGACTGGGCTGACATGGCTGATGCCGATGGCCGAACGCCGGTCCACGCGGCGGCGGCAGAAGGCAGCGTCGACGCCCTCCGCCTCTGCCTCTCCTGCGGCGGCGATCCAGAGCGAACCGACGCTCGCGGATGGACCCCACTCCACTATGCCGCCGCCGGCGGCCACCTCGAGGCCACCTCGCTTTTAATAAAATCCTCTGACTTCAACCCGAGGCTCGCTGTGACACGAGGCGGTAAGTGGTGGTTGAGAAGAAAGACGGCGTTTGACATCGCGGTGAATAAGGGGCACTCACATTTGTTCGATATTCTCCGGCCTGAGGACGAGCTGATTCGGGCGGCGCGGTGCGGCAAGGTGGCGGCGGTTTCAGCTTCTCCTCTTATAGATGAGGCTGTGTTGGCCGAGGCGTGCTTGGATCAACCAGTTTGGGAGTCTCATGGGGAAGCCGCTTCAGCTGCTGCTCTTGTAAATACTGGGAATTGAAAGCCGTAGGAGGAGAAGGATAAAGAACTCATTTTTCTTCTTTTTTTTGCTTTACTTGTACATTATCAGAACAGAGGCTTGATCGCACCCAGGTTGGTTACTCTTCTGTATCATGACCATGAGGTGAGGTGACTCCATTAAAATTGAAAATTTACTTTTTCAGAGCAAAAAATCTGCTCAATTGTTCCTCCCAATCATTATCCAGTTGACTGGTGATCGTGATTTCATTTTCATTCAATTTGTATGAAATTAAAGTCATTAGAAATGAAGAGATTTTGAAGGAAGTTGGTGAAGCATGGAGTCGAACGTTGATTATAACTGCACCTGGTTTTGTTTGCGAAAGAGCTTTATGTAATGACTGGTTGGTTGTATTCTTCACTGAGCTCATAAGTCAAAACATTTGCGCGCCAACCGCTGCTGATTTGATCCTGAGACTAGACCTGTCAATTTCGGGTTACGGGTCGGGTTCGGGTCAACCCGAAATTGACCCGGTATTATTCGGGTTCGGGTCGACCCGACCCGTTTTTTCAAACGGGTCGATTTTCTGGACCCGAACCCGACCCGCTTCGGGTTCGGGTCAACCCGACCCGACCCGCGTAAGCATGACGCCGGACACGGAACAGCCGCGGACGCCGGAAGCTGGACTGTCGCGGACGCGAAACTGTCGCTACTCGCTGACTCGCTGTGTCGCAGAACGCCAGAACCGTTGGACGCGCTGGCCTGGGCAGGCCGCAGGCGGCTCGACGCGACGACGCCTCGACCGCTCGAGGCAGTCGCGAGTCGCGACTTGGGCAGGCCGCAGGCGGGCTCGACGCCTCCACCGCTCGATCGCTCGAGACAGCACCGCAGGCCGCAGCGGATGCTGGGCAGCGGACGCGGGCAGCTGGCAAGGCGGGCTAGGGCAGCGGGCAGCGGGCAAGGCGGGCAAGGGCAGCGGGCAAGGCGGGCTAGGGCAGCGGGAATCAAATTTTTTTAAATTAAACGGGTTTTCGGGTTGACCCGGAAACCCGCCGGGTCAACCCGAACCCGACCCGTTTTTGCAAACGGGTCGGTTTCCCGGACCCGAACCCGACCCGCTTCGGGTTCGGGTCAACCCAAACCCGAAAATTCCGGGTCGGGTTCGGGTCGGGTTTTCGGGTCGGGTCAAATATTGACAGGTCTACCTGAGACGATTTCATTACCGCTAGATCTAATCCCGTTGGTCTGCTACCTTTATTGTTTAAGGTATATGTAACTATCTAGGAAGTTGTAAATTCTTCTTCTCTCACACGCCGCAGATCTTGTTAGCATGCAGAAATTATTCTGTGCAGATATGGCATCGGTTGTAGCTCTGTGTTCCGAGGCGAATCAGAGTGTGCCATATCATCCGGTACACAACGGGTACACAACAAGGAGATAACGTGAAATGCTCTGATTTGACTCCGAATGACGTATGTGTCCGCACAAAATAATTAATCTTGTGGAGAGATTATTATGTGCGGAGTCCGGACACAAAAAACCATTCGGTTTTTTATCGTGAATAGTAAAAGTGCAGTAAAAATGCAGGGGCGAACAGTAAAATCGTAGTAGTGAACAATAACTGCGCTTTTACTGTTCATAGTCATAAAACCGACCTCTTCTCTATGTCCTAACTCCGCACATAATAACCTCTTCCGTTAGCAAGCGATCACGAATTTCTTTCTTCATGTTATGCGACAAAACTATCTGGCACCATGTTTTAATTTCCTTAATACAAAGATTGGTTTAAATATTATACTTTACATTAGGTTCAGCTATTTTGAATAAATAAACTATTTTCTTAACCAATCTAATCTGGAGAGTCAATTCAAACATTGCACTGTTTGTTAATGCGGCGAGGCATAAATTAATTTTTTATTCAAATTATTTATTATTTTTAATCACGCCATTTCCTATCAATTTCGATATTGCTCAAGGCATACAATGGTATCATTATATGATTCCTTATGTCCCATATGCTTACAATGGTTATCGTTCATTATTAGTGCAAGTATACTGGCAAGCTGTATCAAACTGTTATAACTAACTGAAACTACTGCAGTATGATTCATATGTCCATTGATAAATTTTCTTTTCTAATTAATTAACACACGAACTCAACATACATGTATATATAGATCAACCAATCAAATGCAGAGATGAAAATTTATATTATCCAACTTCTACCCCACTCATAAATAATACTTATAACTCTGGCTACAATTCAATTCATCCAAAAACTGCTATGATATCAAAATTTCATGCCATAAGATCAAATTTGGAAGAATCGCCTATTTTAATATGTTAATTAATCAACTAGAGCTTCTATAAATTCATCAACATAAATTAATCTAGCGAAAATAACTAATTATCATATACAACCAAATATTTCACTATATTCATTAACCAAATCACATTAACAATAGCTATGAGATCACTTACAATCAATAGTCTATCAAAAGCTCATGACTATAAAAGAATGAAAGAAATTACAAAAAAAAAAAAAAAAAAAAAAAAAGAACTTGAAGGTATCAATTGGTCTAACTCCACCAAATCTTAACACATTCCCTGACTTGAAATCAATCAAAATTACATAATGAGCTTACAAAGAAAAAATAAACCTAAAACTCACTAAAGCTTCCAACGCGAAACTTAATGAATCAATATGCATTCTCATCTCAATCCTTAAAACAAATAACATTCAATATCATCAATGATCAATTATCACTAGTACTACTAAATATGATCAATAAGAAAACAAGAATCATTATGCTTAAATGCAAAAATCAATAACATATTCAAGAATATAAACGCATTGGTAATCCATAAATCAATACATCAAGGAATAGCACATAAGTACTATTATCATTCATGAGTCTCATTCTTTTAGTAGATGAATCATAAACATATATGTATTAATGTCATCAGTCTTATCCATCTTATCTATTATATATATGTCATTTATGCACATAAATTAATAATCTATCTATCAATGTTATCAAAGTACGTATTCATCATTAAATGATTCAGCAAGGTAGGTCATCTAACTTTAATGTGATGTTTTATTTTTTTCATCTATATTCTTTATATTCATCATATTATCATCATTACCATTATCATTATCGTTACATCATCTTTATCATTATTATTATTATTACATGTGACTTTTAATAACTCATTAAGAGTCATTACCCTATGTCTATCAGTATAATTTGTCATCATTTACATGTTATAACATGAATAACCTGACAAATTATTTTTAAAGGAAAGCATGTCAGCCACGCTCCTACTAAAAGCCAACCTATATAAAGTATATTGTTAACAATCATCCTTCCTTGCTTACAAGCAAATATAACATTTATCTTATACCAATTGTATGGAATGTAATATGAAATGCTTAAATTTATAAAATGCATGAAAATCTATAAAATAGCCTATAGCTTCAAGAAGCATAACTTTTATTTTACCCAGTAAAATTCAATAATATTACAGTCAAAATGTCCATAAAATTATAGCTTATAGAAGAAGAGTAATCCTAACTACCCTTGGTCTCCATTATGTCCTTCTTATGCTACCTTGCCCAACATCTTTAGGTGATGCCATCTCTACATATTAAAGAATGACTGCCTTAACTTAATGTTTTTCTTTTTAGTTATCGGCATAAAAAGCCCTTTCTCCTACTGCTTTGCTTCACTAATTATATTTCAATCACTAATCGCAATTATGATTATTAAATTTTCCCTATCAACAAATTTCGCATAATGCCACTGTCATTTGTTTTGTCTACTTTTCCCATCATTTTCTTGTTATTTTAATTATTTTTACAACATTTATTATAAAACACCCCAAACAATCACAATTTGCAGGCAACAGGGTCTACTTTCCAAATCATTAGAGATAATTAAGCATTCGTATTACATGCAAAAACTAAATTACATCCAAAACCAACAAAAAAATAAACATAAAAGTCTGTCCAAAGTACAGAGTAAAAACTAATTTACATTTATATCCGTTGGAAAATAAATAGGCTGCTTTAGCGTTTTAGGCGGCTTCATGCAGCGAAGGTCTTGTCCGTGAGGGAATACGTACAGAGTAATGGACAAAGGCTTCTGCTTACGACATTCAGATTTGAATAGATTAGATAAATGCAATGGATTAGAATGTGCTCCCATTTTATTTAGAACCAACTGATTAAAAAAATTATATTTTCAGTCATTTTATGTAATAATTGTGTGCGATACTGCTAATTTAAATTTTGCAGTGTCGCAGAGTGTTTTTTTATAATTGTTAGAGTTTGAGTTTTTTTAAGGCCAAATTTTATAAAGAAGCATAATAATAATCAAAATTAATAAAAGAAGCATAGATTATTAAAAATTTAAAAAGGAGCTAATACGCTCTATTAAATCGCGCATTTTAAAATGCGCCAAAAGATTTGGCGAATAAAAAAACGCCATTTAGTTTGGCGTAGTCACTAGGAGAGAGAGAGAGTTCACAGTTGAGATAGAAGGGGAGATGGCTGGGGGGAGAGAGAGAGAGAGGGAGGGAGAGGATAATAAAATATTTTAATTTTTTACTATTTTTAAATATTTATATAGTTTAAAAAATACAATATTCAAAATTTATTATTAAAATACTTATATTTAATAATTTAAATTAAATATATATGAAACTTTATAAGTTTTAGTTAAATATAATAATATATTAAAATTTTTAATTAATTATTTAATTTATATTATATTATTTAAAACTTAATATGCTATATATTTAATAAATTAATAATTTATATTGAGTAATAAAAATAACAATAATTTAATTAGTAATTATCTTATTTAAAAAATATTAATTATTTTATTCAATGTTTTTAGTTTTCATCATATACTTAAAATATGCTTTTTAAAAAATTATGTTTAATTTGTTTATTCTTTGTAATTTTAAAAAATCAAAATAATTTTAATTTCTTATGAATATTTTTTATAAATAACTTTCAATCTATTTTTAACATATTAATTGGATGACAAAATAATTTTTAAGTATAAATAATTATATTATATTTAAATATAAGATAGCATAATTATATTTAAATAATAAAATTTATGTAATATTATTAAATATCTAAAAATAAAATTAAAAAAATTAGTTGAATAAATAAATATTTAAGAATCAGTTAAAATAATAGTTAAGTATCATAAAATATGTTAAAATACTAATTTAAATATTTAATTATAATTTAATATATTATTTTAAATATTTAAAAATTATTTAACTCTCTCTTTTTCATCATTTCTCTTCCATCCACACTCTCTCTCCGCTGCCTCCTCCCTCTCTCTATCCGCTGTCAAATCTTATCTCTTTCTCTCACCTATCTCTCTCTTCCCCCTCTCTCTCTACAGATAAATACAATAGGCCAAAATATTTTTGGCATTTTTTTTATTACGCTTTAGAAAGCGCGATTTAATAGAGCGTATTAGCTCCTTTTTAAATTTTTAATAATTCATGCTTTTTTTAATAATTTTGATTATTATCATGCTTCTTTATAAAATTTGGCCTTTTTTTAACGGAGGAGAAAAGGGGCCGCAAAGCACCTTAGCTTGAAAAAGAAATCACGAGGGAGTTAGCTTAGCAGCCTCCTCTTCGACGTGGCAGTATGGGAAGTGAATGGTAGATAGGGTGGGCAGTATGCATGGTCAGGGGTGTAAGTGAGTTAAATCAACTCATAAGTCAGCTCACACTTGACTTGATAAATGATTAGTGAGTCGAGCTCGATGGGCTAATGAGCCATATTTAAGCCAATTCTGACTGGAACGTAGTGCCGAGACCTTCAACTCTCTGTCTCCAGTCTGCCTGATGCCCCGTAGAGCCCCTATCAATGTTGTAGCAGCGCAGCTGCTACGCTCTGCTCTTTGTCTTTCTCCAGCAAGCTATGCAATGCCGGGGCCCTCCGGTATACAATGCCACAACACTATACAATTTCACAGAAAATTTTTTATTTTGTGCATAGTACTTGAACCCAAATAGACTGAGGACTCTCCCAACCCTCCAGCAAGCTCAATAGGCTGAATTGAGATCTGAGGCAATAATACACCCCGATTGATCAATACACTTATATTCTACATAAAACTAACATCTGGATGTCTAATTATTAAATTCTCTTCAACTGATATTGCGAAGAGAATGGAGCTCATAGGGGGAGGCAACAATGAGACTGACTTCGTGTGAGGAGAACCATAACTTGCAAATAAATTTTAAGGCATTTTCTTTTAAAAAAAATAGTGAATATATTTAACTAATTGCGAGTAAATAACCCATTAAAGACAAGAGAAATACATAAATCTTGTCATAATTAAACACTTATGGTACGTAGGCTAACGTAGCTATGATGGAAGAATGTAAATTAATACAGCTTGGCATTAAGATTTTTAATTAAATAACAAAAAGCTAATTGGTTTTGACTTTCAAGGATATAAAAAAGTCACTTGTAGCTTCCATTCAATTTCAACCTTGAAATTATTTTGTTGGTCATCCATTCCTGAAGCCGCTTAGTAATTTCTTATTTTTTATTTTTTATTTTTTTATAGTCAGCTCATATTAATTATTTTCTAGATAATATGTATATAAATTATAACATTAGCTATAAATATCAATTTATATCTTATATTTAATATTTTGAGCTTATCATGAGGCGGCTGAATTCAAGTCAAACACCAACTTGATGAATAAACGTAGAAAAAAAAAATATTAGATGACATGGAGATAGGCTTTCTTCTAAATGTTTGTAGCTTAGGCACTCATTGGGATGTTCATAGATGCTCAAGAGGAGCGAAGAAGATGAGGAAAAGATGGATGAAAGATATCGATCTCTAAGAGATTTTATTATATTTGGTGAGTGAGATTTTAATAGAGGTCTTGAAAAAATTACAAATAAAAGTTTGTAGCATAGGATTTTGTTTGAGACATTTTTTTTATTGTTTTATGAAGAAGTTTTTTTAGAACACAGATGTCACACTCCATGATCTATATTGAAAGAATTACATATGTCTTTCATTTTAACCATTTAGCTAGAGCTTACCAATGAACAATGAAAAGAAACATGATTACCTTTTTGTCTTGTTCGGAGCCTCAAATCATATTATATTTATCTTTTCATGAAAATATGTAAAATCACGTAATGAGCACATAGTCCAACAAATAACTAAAATCTTACAACTGAAATCTATGCAAAATAAAAGAGAACAATATGCTATAAATCATATAAAGAAATATATGCATCAATGTATATACTGATTATCTGTATTAATTTATCTTTCTATTGTTCATTACATCATCAATCACAGAAGCAATAACAGTCAACAATACTAATGCTAGTAATAATATTAGTATCATGATTAATAACGTTAAATAGTGATCATGATAGTAAATAATATTAGTGTCAATCACAATATTAGTAATAGTGTCAGTATTAGTATTCAGATATTCAATAAGTTTATCTTAAAAGTATCTTGCTCCTGCACTTATTACTCCCAATCAGTCACCCCTTATAACTCCCAATCATAGTACTTCTTATAACTCCCATTGAATCATATGAATTAGTCGCCTCAACTCCTTATAACTCTCAATCAATCTCCAGCTCTTTATGATTCTCAATCAGTGAATTACGTGGATTAGTAAGGTATCACGTTGAGTTAGTATATCATGTATCTGATATCCTCAGTACTTCATTTAAAATATAATAAAATTATATCAAATCATTTATAATGATCAAATCTATAACATATTCAAATTTTCATAGTGAAAATTTATGAAATTAGAAAATAATGCATTTTTGATAAATTTAAAAGAAAAAAAATTCCATAGAAATTAAAATCATTGAAAATAGAAGTAAGAGATTAGTTATTTATAACGAATATAATAAAATATATAACATGAATGACTCACAAATATAATTCAAAGGCCTCTCTCTCCCCTCTCTTCTGAAAGAACTTAAGACAAGAGAAAGAGTTAAAGGGAACTGCTGTAACATTAAATTGAAAAGCTGACGTTCACTATTTACATTGCTTGTGTTATATAGAAATGAGGGGAGACAATCCCTTACACAAGACAGAGCTTTTGCAGTTTAAATAATAATGGAAGGAGATGGTTTTATGCTTCCTGTGTTACTGTACAACAGCAATTGATAGATAAGTGCGGCTGTGGCTTGCTGAGCTTTTCGCCAGAAGTGTGTGGCTTATTACCGCCCCTCAAACTAGTTTTCCAGTGATTGGATGGTTAGTTTGGAGCGAAGTTCGTTGAACCGTTTCGGAGGGAGAGCCTTGGTGAGGATGACCGACGAAGAAATATGATGATCAGTGATCTCCTTGGCATGAATTCTGTCACAGATAAAGTGGTAGTCTATTTCGATATGTTTGGTGCGAGCATGAAAAATTGGGTTATTAGCTAAGGCCATAGCTGATATGTTATCACAGTGTAGAGGTGTGGCGAGTGACTGAGTGTTGGCAAAGTCGGTTAACAAACGCCTAAGCCACACGATATCGGTTGCTGTTGCTGCTAGAGCCTGGTACTCCGCTTTCGTGGATGATTTAGCAAATGTTGGTTGTTTCTTGACACTCCAAGAAATGAGCGTGTTTCCAAGGTAGGAGCAATATCCAGTAGTGGACTTACGGTCTGTTGAATCGGATGCCCAATCGGCGTCGGAGTAAGAGCGGAGAATGAGATCTCCTCGTGTGATCGGAAGTTCGTAGGCTGTGGTTCCCTTGATATAGCGAAGGAGATGTTTGAGTTTGTGGTAATGCAGGTTGAGGGGTTGATGCATGGCTTGACATAAGAGATTTGTGGGAAAGGCGATGTCTGGGCGTGTAATTGTGAGGTATTGGAGCGAGCCTATTATCTTGCGATAGAGGAGTGGATCGGTGAAGGGTAGATGGCTGTCTGTAAAGGTTTTGGACTTTACGGAGATTGGGGTGGGTGCTGCTTTGCAATTTTCCATTCCATCTAGGCGTAGAATGGAGGCAGCATATGTGGATTGGTGAAGAAAATAGGAGTTGGGCTGTTGGATGACTTGAATGCCTAGAAAGAGAAATATAGGACCGAGATCTTTGAGTTTGAAATGGTTTTGTAGATTTGAGAGGATGAGTGTGATATGTTTATTGTTATTTCCGGTGATGAGGATATCATCAACATAGAGAAGAAGATATGTTTGAGTGGTGGGTGTTTTGTAGATAAAAAGTGAATGATCAAATTTGCTTATTTGGAAATTGTATTTAAGAAGGAACGAGGAGAATGTTTGGAACCATTGACGTGGAGCTTGACGAAGTTCATATATTGCTTTGTGGAGTTTGCATACATGATTGGGGTGGAGAGGGTCGATGAATCCGGGAGGTTGTTTCATTTATACTATTTCGTGAAGGGGTCCGTGTAAGAAAGCGTTGGAGATATCGCATTGTCGGATGGACCAATTGTGGTGAAGAGCGATAGTGAGGAGCAGTCTAATGGTAGACATTTTGGCTATTGGACTAAAGGTTTCATGAAAGTGGATGCCAAATTGTTGTGTATATCCTTGGGCTACCAGTCTAGCCTTGTAGCGATCAATGGTTCCGGTGGGTGTGAGTTTAAGACGGTAGGTCGATTTGCATCCTATAACATGTTGGTTGGATGGAGGTGGAATGAGGTTACATGTCCCTTGATTTTGTAGTGCATAAAATTCTGTAGACATGGCTGCCCGCCACTAGGAGTATTTGTTTGCTTAATTGAAGGTGGTAGGAGTGGATGGTGTTGTTTGAGCTGCAGAGAGTGTAAAAATTTGTTTTGGTTTTAGGTTGTCCGACTTGAATCTAGTGACCATGGGATGTGGTTGGGTCTTGGGGGGAGATAGAGTGGGTATTCGTGTGGGTGACAGGGCTGTGGATGCTTGAGAGTCGGTGGATGGACTTGGAGGATCAATTGCTGGGGTGGGAGATGAGAGATAAGTGGAAGATGTGGAGTTTGCTGAATGGTCTTGTGAGAGATTGGATGGGGAAAATGAGGTTGGCGTGAGTAATAGAGGAGAAGTTGATGTGGTGGTGCTGTTAGGTGGGAGTTTGGGTGGTATGAGAGAGTATGGGAATTGGTCTTCGTGGAAAATAACATGACGGAATAGGATGATTTTATTGGTAGTTGGTTTGAAGCAACAGTAGTCATTTGTGGAGTTTGAGTAGCTGAGAAATATGCATGGGGTAGAGCGAGGAGAGAATTTTTTGGGGCATAGTGGTTTGAGCCAAGGGAGGCAGAGGCAGCCGAACACCTTGATTTGATTATAGGCGGGTTGTTTGTTGATTAGGAGTTGATAGGAGGATTTGCTGGAGGTATTTTTGGAAGGGAGGTGATTAATTAGGAAAATGGAAGTGAGTATGGCATCGCTCCAAAATGTTTGAGGAAGACTGGCCTCGTATAGAAGGGCCCGGGTGGTCTCCAGGATATGTCTGTGCTTGCGTTCGGAGACCCCATTTTGTTCTGGGGTGTAGGGGCATGTAAGTTGATGAATGATACCTTTTGATGCAAGGAGTGATTTGAATTGTGCTGAGGTATATAGTGAGGGAGTCGGTGGGGTGAGCACCCCTTTTCCCTAATAATTTTGTCCTAATATGTTTGAATTAAAGCTCAATTTGAACTAAAACAAATTCAAACTAGGATAGATTTTCTATTTAAAAACCAATGTCTCAGCTTTATTTTATCTTTTTCAAACAATTCAAATGGAAAGGATGACATCAAAAATAAACAAACTTTGCTTGCAATCAAGCTGATAATATAACAAAGAGGTGGTTGATTTCACTTTCAACAATAGAAACAAAAGACACTTCAGGATTGATCTTCAACCTTCAAATCAGTTCAGCATCTCTGAAGGACAAATATTAGCTTAAAGATCTCAACTTCCTAATATTTTATTTTCTGCAGTCTTCTCCAATGTTTATCATATCTTGGCTCTCCCTGCCTGAGGCAGTTTCCTTCTCTTCTTCATTTCTCTCATTAAGCAGATGCTCCTGCAAGTCATCCTTGACTGATAGAACAAAAGGCATCTGATTAAAATAATTAATTTGAATAATTAAAATGTATATTTCAATATCTTAGTTTTTTTTTCTGATATAAAGATATCTAATTAACTTTTATATAACTAAAATAGCCATTGTCGGGTTCAGATTCCCGAATAAGAAATTGGAGAGTTGCGTTAGGAAGTAGACATATAGCTTAGAAGTTGTCGAATAATCATGGCATGAATCTTTTAATACATTTAAATGAGAATTGCACTCTTAATAGGACACAATGGAGAAAAAAGATCCACGAACCCGTCCCTAGCGTTGTCAAAATCGGGTCACGGAATTGACCCAACACTACTTGAGCCGACCCAAACCCGACTCAGTTTTAAAAATGGGTCACTTTATTGGACCCGAACGAAACCAACTTCTGACCCGAGGAGAGTGCAAACCCTTACGCGGGAGAGGGCAAGAGGCGAATCCGGGTCTGATTCGGCGAGTGCGGATGTTGTCCAGGTGAGTGCAAAATTGGTGCAGTCAATCGGTCGTTTTTGAGTATCCAGGTCAACCAAAATCCAACCCAAAATTTCAAATGGGTCATATTTATAGACATGAACTCGGCCCGTTTTGAAATCTGGTCGAATCTAATCCGAAATTTTCAAGTCGGATTCAAATCGGATTTTCAAGTCGTGTCAAAAATTCACACCCCTAACCATACCAACCTAGTGGAATAAAGGCTTATTTGCAGTTGTTGTGGTTATCGTAGAAGACCTATAATAGAAAAGTTTTTAGGGCTTCCTTTTTCCTCAAACATGTAAGAAAAAGATAATTTTTCCATTTTCTAATCGTTGGCTGTAAGAAAATGCAGGGAAAGTTCAATTTGATTGACGGAAGCCTACAAGACAGACTCCAAAGTCTCTATCAATTACTATATCAAAATAAGGTCAAAATATAAAAAGAAATTAAAAAAAAAAAAAAAACATTGCTCATTCAAAAACATGAAGTGTTCAGAAGATGACAATAGTTGAACAGCAACTGTGTATAACTGATCTTGATAGGAATCAGGTTGGCAAAGGACAATTGTATTAATAAGACATGAAATTCATAAATGAATGTTGAAGAATGAGATTCCATTTAAGTGGTAGATTATTTTATTTTTGATTTCTTATCTTCTGCGTTGAAGAAACTGAGGAAGTTGTATAATAATAGTGGAAAATCAGAAGTTCAGAACTTATAATATATTTTTTTTTGTTTGTTAAACTTCAAAATAATCCCCCCTACTATTTGTATATGGCCAATTTAGGCTTCTTTTGGGGCAGATTTCTTACTGCTGTTTAAAGCAGCTTTTTAGTATAAAAAATTGTACTTCAAGAAAATTTGTGTGCACAAAATCTGCTTCATAAAACAATAAGAAAGTTGTCCTAAATGACGTTTTAGGCTTCGTTTGGGATGGCTTTTTTATTTCTTTCTAAAACAGAGTTTTAATACAAAAATAAAAAAAAATTATACTAAAACTCCATTTTAGAAAACAATAAAAAAGTCGTCCCAAACGAAGCCTTAGACTTCATTTGGGATGATTTTCTTGCTACTTAAATAAGTTTTTTAGTACCAAAATATTACTAGAAAGCTGCTCTTACTATTTCTTAAAACAGCTTTTTAGTACAAAAATTTTAATTTTTTTTACTAGAAAGTAGCTTTAAGAAGCAGTAAGAAAGACGTTCCAGGCTTCGTTTGGGACGGCTTTTTTATTGCTTCGTAAAATGGAGTTTTAGTACTAAAATTTCATTTTAAGAAGCAATAAAAAAGCCGTCCCAAACGAATTGAAGCCATAGTCTCCGAGTGTTACATGCTTTAATTTAATCCCTCGACTATACAAAATTAATTGAACATAGTCACTTTGTGACTAAATTGTGATAAATTAGTATTTTTAATACAAAGTTTTTAATTTATTTTATTAGAAAGTTGCTTTAAGAAGCAGTAAGAAAGACGCTCCAGGTTTCGTTTGGGAGGCTTTTTTATTTCTTCGTAAAATGGAATTTTAAGAAGCAATAAAAAAGCAGTCCCAAATGAAGCATTAGTCTCCGAGTGTTACATGCTTCAATTTAGTCTCCGAGTGTTACATGCTTCAATTTAATCCCTCGACTGTACAAAATTAATTGAAGATAGTCACTTTGTGACTAAATTGTAATAAATTAGTATAGTCAAGAGAATAAATTTTAATCAAATTTTTATCACAATTACAATTTGAGGGATCATTTTGGATCAAATTTGTATAATAAGCAACATGATATTTTGAGGCTAAATTGACCACATATGAATAATCTGGGGACTATTCTGAAAATTTCATGTAATTTTTTTCTTGTTCAAATTTCTTACAACTTCCATATTGATAATTGTTTGCGAAAATCTAATTCTATCAAAACTATTAATAAGCATTTTATGTATGATTATAGACATATAACTTTGCTTAATTTGATTAAAATGTTAAATAATAAAATAAATTACATATTAATCTTATTTATCTAAATAATCATATTAGATGTAGTATAAAATCATTCAATCCGAAATAAAGATGTGCCCATTTGGAATTAAGCATGGTGTAAACATTTGCTCAAACATGGCACAATAACTATATGGCTGATATTAGGCCAATAATGGGCTGAAAAAAGTTATGGACTTTTTTTTGGGTTAAATTTAAAGAATCCCAGCAAGATATTGGGCCGGCCATAAGGCTAAAGTTGAGTGTGTTTGCTTAAAAAGTTAACTTTCTCATGAAGAAAATGTGAGAATAATTAATCCAATTGCTCTTTGCTAACAATCATGGTTTCAATCAAAGTCAAACTAATAGATATGCACAATAACATAGAGGTAAGATTTCTAAAAATTAAAATTAGGATTAAGATGAATATGACGTCAAATCCCTATAGATTTTTTCAGAATGAAAGGCTTTATGTGAAGTATAATATGGATTGATTTTGATGCTTATTTGATGATAAACCTTGATGATAAATTTTTTCTTAATCTTCATCCTTTTTTTAGAAATTGGCTTGATTTCTCCCCTTAGATGTGAGAGAATTTGAGACGAATGATAGCATACCACTTGATTAAAGAAAGTGGGATAAGAAATATATGTAGTCTTAGGAAAGGGAAGAGAGGCTAGAATAATGTTTTCCTATAGGCTTCAGCAGGTTGCTTGCATAAGTAGATTGGAAGATATGATATTGTATTTCTTATGAGAAAGAAGATTGGTAATAGAGAATTTGTGAGAATAGTAAAAGTTTTTTATGTGATCAAGAAATTAATTAACAAAGTTATTTGGGGACCAATCGAAGTGATGTGAAAATTGTGAAGAGGAATCCTGAGAGGATCTACGATATTGCTGGGAAGATATTGAGTTAGAAGCATTGTTATCAACATTTATGATAGGATGAATGATAGCTTGGCTAAGTGTTTAGTGAGATTTAAACTTATGTTTGACTAGATTAAAGCTCAACATTAATTTAAACCCTAGGGATTAATTAGGGTGGATCCTTAGATCTTAGTTAGCTATTTAGAGTATAATGAACCTAATTCTAAGGTTTGTTGAGGTTATATTGGTTTAGGTTAGCAAGATTTGGCCTAATAGGTTAATTTGACCCATCTTAAGGCTTGATTGACCTTAGGTTTTACTAGGCATAATATGTGGGTCTCTAAAGCTAGATGCTAATGTATATGAGTTCTAGGAGCCTTAAGGAAGTTCCTATAGATTAATCTAATCCTAAGATTTTATATTAGGCGCACCAAAAATTGAATTGATTGACATAGTTTTACTTATATAACCTAATAGCTTAGGGTTGACATATTTGGTAGAGATTGAGTTTAAGCACTATTAGGGATCCTAGGTTATGTTATGCCAGTCATATGTTAGCTCAATCAAGATTTATGTGTTAGGGTGATTTGTAATAACTAGGGCTGCAAACGAACCGAGCCGAGCCGAGTATGTGAGTGTTCATGTTTGTGTTTGTTTAACATTAGCTTGTTCATGTTTGGTTCATGTTTGATTCGAGCTTTATTATTTGTGTTCATGTTTGGTTCGTTTAATTTAAGGGTGTTCATGTTTGGTTCATGTTTGGTTCATGTTCGTTTGTTTAGTGCTTATCGAGCTTTAAACAAGCTATGTTCGTGAACATATTTTGCAAACAATTTATTGAACATGCAAATCTTAAATTTGTTCATGAACATCCTAAACAAACAACCTAACAAACATGGACAAATATGAAATGTTTCTTGTTCATGAAAGTTTTTATATTATGTATATTTATCAATTTTATAATAACATATTATTTAAATTTTTATCGAACTCTAATCGATCTTTTTATCGAGCTTGTTCATGAACATCAACTGATCTTGTTCGCGAACATAAACGAGCTGAACGCATTAGTGTTCAAGCTTGTTTATTTAAGAATCGAGTATTTAAAATATTGTTCAAGTTTGTTTGTTAGTTAATTAAACGATCACGAACGAGCTTTAATCGAACCGAACAACGAGTAGTTCGTCGAACGTTTGGTTCGCTTGCAGCCCTAGTAATAACCCAAATGATTAATGATTAAATTGAAATTTTTGTAATTTTAAATTTTTGGCTGGGATCACTACGTCATTTTATTTACGAAGTAATACGGCTCCAAGCTCTTAGGTTTATAAGGGTTTGAGTAAGCACTGCGGCGCTGAGGGTTTGAGCATTGCGGTGCTGGAATGATTAAAATAATATTTATAATGAAGAACTAGAATGAGTTGAAGTGCAATCCAATCTAACTTATAATAAAGAACTAGAATGAATACTAGATTACGATGTGAAAGAACTAAGAAATAAGTAAATTCTCATAGTTAAAGTTCAGTGGAAGTGTAGATCATACTGGGAAGCAACCTAAACAAATAGAAGCATAGATGAGACAACTATATCCATATTTATTTTGAAAGTATTACATATTGGAAATGTCAATAATGACATTTTCTGTAAGGAGGGGAGAATGTAACACCCACTATCCTAAAATACAAGTAATTAATTTCATTTAAAGTAAGCTTTTGCTTGATTTTGATTTATTCATTATAAGTCTTGTAAGGTTTGATTAACCTTAAATATGCTAAGAATTTATATTGGGAAGAGGAAAATCATGAGTGGCCAAAGTGTTCTTGTAGCACCACAGTGTTGGGAGTGTCAGTGCTATAACATTGAGCTTTCTATTTGGAGAGAAGTTTAAGGCAGCACCATGGTTCTAGGTGGTGCTACATGATGATTTGTCCTATGGATTGAAACATCAGGGATGATATGAAATAATCCATTGGAGCACAGTGACGCTGAAGAGTTGAACATCGTGACATTGGACATGAAACGATATTTTTTAAATAAACATCTAAATTTATTTTAACATCATGAAGAGTGCACTATTTCAAATGATATAAGGGTCATATATATTATATTTCAATGACATCTGCTTTGTGAGAATATTGGAGGGATTATGATCCTACTTACTATATATGGATGTGGAAGATTATTATGCTCTATTTTTTTATGTTTTTGCCCCATTTGTGTTTGTGGCTGTGGGAGGTTAATGGGAGTTATAAGTAGAAGTCGAGCATACATCAAAATATGTGCATTATATTGATGCATTGCATATTCTAAAAAATTATTTGAACTTAATACAAATAATATTATGAATACACTCTGATAACTTTGAGACCTTCGAATACATTTTGATAAATAAGAAGGTTAAAGTGTAAACAATGTACTGATAGCAAGTATATATCTAAACCACTATGAAGTCTATAAGTGATAACTCTGAAACTAAGTACCTACTGATAATTGTTAGAATTTTTCTTTTTGTTAGCATTTATGTTATACTTTATTAATTAACTGAAAATTGAATAAGTCATTTTAATTATTTTAATAGATATTAATATCTATGATAGGGAAGTGAAAGAAGACTATTGAGCCCATTATGCTCACTCAATTATACATCTCTTATATTTTAGGAAAGGGCCGAGCGGAGTAGAGAAGGGTAAGGACAGGGTTGTCTGAATCAACATAATTGAGGCATTCTTTTGTAATTTAGTATACTTCTTTTGACATATAGTTTGCACGTAAATTGGATTATTGTATATGAGTTTTAAGAATGAAATGATGTTCGGAACCACTATTATTTTTCATGGATTTATAGCTAGCTCTAGTAGTTTATGTTGCATTATGGGTTAAGTAAAATTTAAAGTTTTGGCGTTCAATCCTTCCATTAGAATTTGTGGCGTCACAACATCAAATTGGCACTATTAAAAAAGTTCGTCCATTTAATTAAATTTTTAATAATGTGTATAATATTTATTTTTTATTAATCATATTTAATTGTTCATCCATTTAATTTTTTCATACACTATTACAAATTAATTTTAATATATTTATTAATTATAAATAATCTAACATGAATAATTTATAGAATCAAGTTTATAATGTGAATTTAATATACAAATTTTTCTTGTAAATTTTATCTAAAAATATAATATAAAATATCTATAATTTATATTAAATTTATAAGTTTATATATTAACTATATTTATTTTTTAATCATAATTTTATATTATTGCATAATTGTTATATTCTTATCATATCATTTATTTATTTTTTAAATGATTTTCATATTTATTACATCATCTGATTCAACTTTAAGTTTAACTCCAGTCGAACTATTGAATTTCGAACCTCTCATTTTTTCAGTTCAATATCCACTCTGATTTTCATAACCTTATATTTTTCTTGAAATATTGTAGAAGAACTCCTTATATTTAAGGGCGGAGCGTTCCACAGCCCTAAGAAATTACTAAGCCATTGTTTGTAAAAGTGGAATTTTTTGTATATGTAGGCTTCGTTTGTTTTTTTGGTGCTTTTATAAAAGACAGTTTTAAAAAACATTAGTTCAGAAAATGGAGTTTTCTAATGGAGAAGCATGCATAAAAAGCTTTCTCAAAACTGCAGAAAAATGAAAAAAAAGAGTTATTGGGAACGTGATTTGACGAACCAAACAATACAAAAAAAATCCTCCGATTCCAAGCGGAAAAGGCAAAAAAAACGCTCAAACAAACAAAGCCGTAATCGATAGCAGTAACGCAGTTAGTGATTTGTGCATTGGGGATTAGCAAAAACTAGGTATTATTAACCCTGTAGTTATCCACCGAAAATGACTATTTGAACAAATTACAAAGATAATTACAGTTAATACAATACAAAACTTCTGTTAATATTGATGTGGCAGAGCTAATCGAGAAACCAGCAGATATAATCAGAAGTCTAAGTCAAATAAGAATTGTAAAGAACTCCATTGAAACTGGATGAAACTTGGAATAGTTATCCAGTTTCTGCAAAAGAACCAGAGAAGCAGACGAAGCAGAGATGTGAAACTTGGAAGAAGATCTGGGATTTTTTGGAACATTAATATCCATTGTATTGTTGCACTTGCCTTTCTTGTAGAGAGAACAATCCTTGTTGCTATCAATATGCTTGCTGCGGCCAAGAATATACGTGGCGATAGAGTTAGGAATTTTTGTCTCAGCGTTGTACGAATATCCAGCATACAAACAGAAGAAAAATGAAACATTGGAATTTTTATATAGAAAATCCTGGAAAAGAGAAAAACCACGGGGCCACTCTCAATTAAAATGATTCAACTAGTGTTTGATTAGAATACAAGTGGCTGATTCGTCCTTGAAATTGAGAACAATTAGATTTCAATAATCAAATGCCGAGTTAAAGTCCAGTTACGAGTGGAGATCAGAAATCTGGAGACGTTTAGTGGTCGGACGGAAATCCATCTTCAATTAATTGATGGTCTGGCGGAAGTCCAGCGTCAGTTGGTAGTCGGACAGAAGTTCGGCGTTAGTCGGCAGTCAGGCAGAAGTCCGACGTCAGTTGGCGGTCGGGCATAAGTTTGGCATCGGTCGCCTGTCAGGTAGAAGTCTAGCTTCAGTCGGCTGCCAGGTGGAAGTCCAGCGTCGGTCGGCTGCCGGGTAGAAGTCTAACCGTGTTTGAGGAGGAGTCTGGTGGCAAGAGAACTCAATTTTCTCCTCTTCATTCTCTTCCTTCTCTTCTTTCTTGGTCCCCTCTCATGAAAAATGATAGGTCTAATTATAGTTTTCTTGGAATGGACGGCCGATGTTGATTCCCTTGATCATAGACCATTTATTGGATATTTGAATGTCTTAATGATATCATAGTTTAATGATCTTGGGCTCGTTGGATTCGTCTCAACAAGCCGCACGATTCAATTATAAAGGTTAAAAACTGTTTGACAATCAAAATTATGGATTGAACCTTCCAAATGCGCTTCGGGTTTTTGATTTGGACTCATTTGGGCTCAGATTGAGTTGAATTCGGTGTCATTGGGTTCATATTTTCGAGACGTTCAATTCGACTATAAGTTTTCTGAAATCATAGTTCAAATGATCTCCAATTTAATTTTTGAAGTTTCCAAGTTGATTTTCTCTCGAAATTCATGCCCGATCAAGATAATTTTTTGATGATATTATCAATGCTCAAAAGGGATCCAAGAACACTTAATTATCCTCCTAATCATCATTTTTCAATTCACTGGCAATCATGTTTATAACAAAAAAATAAGAAATTTGTCTCAACAACAGACCAATCAATACGAATCTGGCCAACTATCGTCAGAGGATGGTTACTAAGCGGGGCAAATTATTGCGTCCGGTGTCCGAATTCGTCCAGACACCAATCCAGTGTCGCCACGTCACCACCGGGACCCAGTGTATTTGGGTGACGTGGCGTCACCGGATTGGATGTCTGGACATCCGGTGACCTGACACAATAATTCGCCACTAAGCGGAGTAATAAGAACAATAAGAAGGATTTGAACAATGGTGCAAGCGAAATGCTCAGTAAGCTTCAAACACAGCATGGTTCAAAGTTCTATTTAGTAATTGCTTTATTAACTTCTCACCTTTTCATAAGGCACATCGACAAGTAGGTAAAGTGTTAGATGGGGAAGTTTGAGATGACTGCAACTTTTTATTAAGATGATCATAAAGTTGCTGTGGAGAAATTAAATTTTTGTAAAAGCATCTGCAGAAAGAAATTTTCTAGCCGAAAAATTTCTTGAAAGTAATGAAAGAGTAGTGGCTCAATAGAAATTTTGGTTGTAATCTGAAAAGCAAAGCAGTAAAAAAACTATTGTAACAAGCTATAGTTCTACTAAAATTTTTTAAAAGCAAACTCTGTTTAATTGCTCTTGAAACCGTCCTTACTATCGTTCATGAGAACAAAGATAAACTTATTGGACCTCTTTATTCCAAATGGACAATCAAATCTGATATTATGAGTTAAGAAGTTGTATTTAATACATCAATACATAGTTATTTTCAATTCAAATGTTTAGGCCTTTGAGCTGAACTTTTTTTTTTAGCTGAACTTATTTAGGCCTTTGAGAGGGTCAATCATTTGCTACTATTTTATCAATGTAATTTTGGAGCATTGAATCCATAACTGTCAAAATTTACCTATCATAAAATTAGCTACTTGTCTTTTTTTTTTGAACCAACCCCTACTTTTGCGTGTTGAGGTGCAAGTGAGTAAAACTTACTCTTAAGCCGGCGGCCGTACTGAAAGTGGATTTTTGAGCGAAAAATTTATCTGCAAATTTTGTGGGTTTTAAATGGATGAGTAGAATTTCTGTCGGAAATCTCATAGGTTTTAAATCGGCAAGAGGAATTTCCAAAGAAAATTTCAACCAAAATCTTTCAAAATTTTCTAGCAAAAATTTTCCAGCAAAAATTTTTGTCCGTAAACACCATTTCTGCCATTTTCGCGAGAAACACTGTTTAGAGACTTTAGTAGTCCATTTTTAGGTGAAACGTAGCCGAAGTCTCCGCCCTTGGTCCCAATCGTCACCATTCACCATTTTCAGAGGCATTCGAGTTTTTGTTCTCGGACGCATTCCTCCATATTCCTCCATTGTCTGTCACATGCATTCCTCTGTTATCAATTGTAGTCAAGCCTCCATTCACTTACTGTAAGCATATTTATTTTCCTCTTCTTAAAACTCTTCTTGTTTACACAATGGTTAGAAAAAGCAAATATGAGATTTATTTTACCAAAGAATTTAAATTATAATTCCTTTTACATTTCCATTTTTATTCCCACTCAACCAGTTCCTTTAAACTAAATAGAGCATTAGGGAAGGATTGAAAAAAAAAAAAAAACATCAAATGTGTTGATTATCCAATAAATGAACAGCTATGATCATCTCAATAATAAGCATTTTAAGATGAGTTTTAATGCATAGGTGAAAAGATATTTTATGATGAGTTATATGTGTAGTAGGACATGACAACGAATTCCTAATGAGCATACTCAAAACCATCATAGATGTGCTTAGGTCACTTGAAAGGGATTAAAGATCACATTTCTAAGAGAAAATGATTTGTAGAATGTGTCTTCCTACTAATTTTGTTAGGATTGTTTGCATGTAGGATTTTGTAAATCACGTCTTATATGGATCTTCAAAATCAAAGAAAATGAATGTATAATAATTGACTATTGTCTAGATGAAAGATATTAACAGATGAATTTATTAAGTGAGTCAATTTTTTATCTTGGTGGCTTAATTGTCAACTACCTTCTTTTATATATGATGGGAGACTTCGTTGTCCTTGTTGAAAACATAAAAACCAAACATACCTTACACCAAATGAGATTATCATTGATTTATATCACAAATGATTCATGACAGAATATTAATTGCTTTTGGACTTCACATGATGAGTATGAGTAACATTTTGATTCTCAATACAGTCCGTCAATAGGTTCCAAGAGACTTGAAGAAGAAAGTATTATGATGTATGAAGATATAGTTTATGTAGCAATTGGCCCACAATTTCGACAATATATATGCACCAATCAGGGAAGCACAAAACTTCTATGAATTATTACATGCTACCCAATAACCAATTTGAGTTGTGTGCATTACTCACTCAAAGTTATTAGTTATTGTAAACCTATTGAGTATAAAGACTGAATACAACATTTCTTGAGAATATTTTAATTAATTTGTTGGGCTGCTTAAGGAGACCAAACCTACATATAATATAATTATAGTAGATTAATAAATAACTAAAAAGTTAGTTTTCGGATTGGGTTTGATGGCTAAATGTTGTACTAGAAGGATTATTTGTTAGAGCTAACATGTCGCCATTGCAGCGCACCACAATTTAAACTAAAATATACAAAACATAGAAAATAGAAGGATGTTTCAATTAGTCAATTAATTTACTTGCCCATTATTCTTAGACCACAACATCTATATGCATCGGTAAGCTCTACTGCACATATGAGACGACATAACGAACATGTTATGAGCAATAATTTTAAATCACCCATTAGAACATGAGGCCTGAAGGCGCTTTGACCGAACACATCCAACTTTTGCCATAGAAACAATAATGTAAGATTGGGGTTATGTGCAGATGATTTTACTCCTTTCATCCAAACAATATCTCCTTCTCATGCTGGCCATTGATAGTCATCACATACAATTTTTCATCAGAGATGTGTATGACTACATTATACATATTTCCTACACTTATCATACTTGGCTTACATAATTCAAAAACAAAGATAGATGTGTTCTTATAACCATGAACGATGACATTAAATCACTATGAGATGAAGGCGTGACTATATATGATATTTTTACTAAATAGAATTTTGTAATGAGGGCAGCGTTACTTTGGACAATTAGTGATTTTCCTGTATATAGTATGCTATCAGGTTGGAGCACTACAAGTAAGTTAGTTTTCTCATATTGCATGACATTTACTTAATCATTCCCATTGAATCATGGAGGTAAGAAAACATGGTTCGACTATCATTGTTTGTTCTTACTTGCTAACCATCTATTTAGGTGAAAAAAAGATGCTTTAATTTCACAAAAAAATAAAGTTGTGATGGCACAACATCCACCAAGATTAATTAGTGATCAAGTATTTAAAAGAGTGAAAATTATACCCATAATCATTGACACACTTACATTTGTTGAATACAGAGTCCCAATATATGAATTGAACCATAATTGGACCAAAAAAGAGTATTTTCTGGTTATTGTCATTTTGAAGAATAAACATGTTTAGATATAACTTAGATGTCATACATATTGATAAGAACATTTTTGATAATATCTTCAACATAGTGATGGATATAAAGGGTAAATCAAAAGATAAGGTAAAAGAAAGAATGGACCTAAAGGAATATTGTAGGAGAATACATCTAGAATAGAGGGATAGTGGACATGGAAAATTTCTTAAGCCAAAGGACCCATTCATCCTCAATTTAGAAAGAGTGTTCCATACTAGAAACTCAGTTTCACACACTAAACATAGATCATATATGGCAAGAACTTTTACATATATTTTATATGATCTCAAATTTAAAAATATATATTTTTTGTTATGCTTACTTATCAAAATATATTGTAAAAAGAATAGTTGGGTAGGGAACCCACTGTAATTGAGTTGCACACTCGCACCCACGAATGCTAGGAGGACCAATAGTGGGTGGACCAGCGAGCGAGAAAGGTCTTTGTCTATTTTAAATCTTGCAATAATAATAGAAATATTTAAGTGACATAGATATAATGGTTATATTTATCTTATATTTTTTAGGAGGACTATATATGACTTCGAGAAAGCTAAGTTGTAATTGGTGAGGGATCAACAGATTATTCTGACTACAATATACAGTCATAAGAAGTAGGCAGAATGCAAGAGGGTAGAGTCTATAGATTAGACTCACAATCCTATACATTTGAGGGACAGTCGTATGGTTAATCAAGCTTCTAAGCTAGCAATTAGGAGGGTTTAGTGAGCCAATAGGTGGTTGCCTTGACAATAGAATTAGAGCAAGTGCAAAAATCACAAGTTGATATGTAAATGCATCAAAGCTAAATACTGGAGGAGTTGCATAGAATCAAGCCGTCAATCTATTCTCCCCTTCATTTTCATTATCTTGTGGGGGAAGAAAGGAAAAGAGGGAGATGAGAGAAAATCTTTTAGGGCTTTTTTATTCGTTGTTCTATTACAAATTAATCTGATCGTTATAAGTGACCTCTATTTTATATATGTTTCTAATAATTTTGAATTTAACCCATTTTCTCCCTCTTAAATTAATAAAAATGCAATATCTTCCATTTTAATAAATTTTTATTGTGTAACTTTTAGTATGCGATAAATATCATTATTTTGAAATTTTTAATTGGTTTATTCAAATTTTTACTAGTTAATTTTTTATATACAACATTTAGTTGAGAAAATTTTGGTGCAAAATGATCAAGAGCTAATGTACTAAATTTGGATATGAAATACATGTCATGCATATGTTTAATGTTTATTTGACATAAAATATATTTTTGCATAATACATGTATATTTATGAGTACATTTGATAGATCTACATGTTATGATAATTACATATAAGGTGAACACGGTATCTATTATTATGATATACATGATATGAACATGATGTGTGTTGTGATGATATATATGATATGAGATGAGCGTATGAACAAACAAAATGAATAAACAGATGTGCTTGACGAGATATATGAAATTGACATTGATATGATTGAGATGATTGATAAGACATAGGATAGATGAGAGACATGATAGGTAAGATAGATGATAGATGAGATAAATCATATATAAGATAAATGATAGATAAGATAGATGATTAATAATAGATGAGATAATTGGTAGATAAAATATATAATAAATAAGATAGATGATAAATAAGATAAATGATAGATAAAACTAATGACTGATTGAATGATAACAGAAACATGACTAATGATTGATATGTAGTAAGACCAAGATAGTGAAAATCAGACCAGAGAATGAACCAGAAGAAAGAGACGTTCACGATTCAACCAGTTCAACTGGTTCGACTGGGGTCGAACCATATGATGTATAAATAATAATATTACTAAAAATTTATAAAATTGACATAATAATATGACAGTCAAACCTTAAGCTTAAATATAAACTCATCCTATCATTCGTATAAAATATTCAAACTAAGAATAAGTTAGAGGTTTAAAATCATACTTTATAAAAAAATTAATTCATATTTATTATAAAATTAATTTACATATATATTTTTTAAATTTAATATAAATAATTTATAATTTATATTATATGTTTAGATATAATTTATACCTATGAAAAGTATACAAAAATTATATTATTATATTATATCTATAAATTAATGTTATATTATTTATTATTAAAAAGTAGATAAAAATTAAATATTATGCGCATTATTAAATTTTAATTAAAAATATATGCAGAAATATGTAGTATAGTTATAGTGAACTTGAAAACTTCGCTTTGATTTTTTCATCCCACATTACATAGATACTATATGTTAGCATTATTTATATCTATATAAGTTTTTTGATCCACATGAGAAAAGTCACATGATAAGTTAAGCCATATGATAAAACATTGTTGATGTTTGTTTAACAAAAAATATTAAAAATTTAAATTAATTCATTAAGTGAAAATTTTAATAATAAAATTATTAAATTAGTTCATTTAATTAAATGCAAGCTGAATCGTTGGTTTGAGCGGTTCTTGGGGGGTTCAATGGTATTCTGATTTTATACATAGATTGCACCGGCTGGCTGGTCGGTTTCTGATTCAACCGGTCAGTCTGGTCCGATTTTAATAACCTTGAGTAAGGCTAATATTGTGCTAATGCAAACACGATATATGACACACATGATACAATAAGTTACTGTTTATATGAATATAATTTCTTGCATTTTTTTTTTTTTTTGTGTAAGCGTTTGGAAGTAGTTGAAGCTCATATAGATGAGATTCAATTTTAAAATTTTAATAGTAATTTTCAAGATTTATAATGCCTAAGCTAGTTTGCTATCATATTTAGCCCCTTATCCTTTTATTTATCTAAATAAAAACTTTTAATTCAAAATTTTCATATTTATATACCCACCATCAAATAAATAAATAAAATCATGTAATTATTAATTACAAATTCAATAAAAAATATAGCTTTATAATCTTATTATCCTCTCATAAATTTTAAGATATTATTATAAATCAAATTGCATTTCCAACCTTCTTTAATGCATCTCATAAAAACTCATATTTATTTTAAATAAAAATAATTGCATATTTAAATATTTTAAATAAATTATTTGTTTGCAATAGATATGCATGACCCCTCTTCAAGAACTTTTATTACGTCCTCTGGCCGGACGTAGATCTACGTTCGGTCAGAGGATTGTTACTCGATTTTTGCTCGGTATTTGGTCAGTATTGTTAGGTATTGTTTGATAATAACGAGGAAGATCACTCTGGGAAGATCAATACCGAGTAATACCGAGCAATACCGAGCAATACCAAGTAATACCAAAAAATACCGAGAAAAAACTCTGTATTTTTTGGTATTACTCGGTATTGCTCGGTATTACTCGGTATTTTGTCTTCAAATAATGATATTTCTCGTTATTATTGATATTGCTCGGTATTTCTCGTTTTGTGCCTACGATCTTAGTGCCGGCCGAACGTAGCTCTACGTACGTTCACCGGACCAAATAAAAATTCCCTCTTCAAGCAATTGGCGTGAAAGCACCACCAGACGTTTTCTTTGTACTATCATTGGCATTTTATTGTAAGAATATCAAACATGAAGAGGTTCTCCTCCAATAAACAAATATAATTCGCCCCAAAGTCCAATAATTAATAACAATAGTTACCTTTGCATAATGGTAATAAATTGCCAGTGGATCGGACTTCGTCATGAAAGCGACGGCCTAACAAGAAATTGACTCGGAACGCATTGGATGCTCTAACTCGAAAAAAATATTCGGTGCGGACATTGGACGGTATCCAGAGATCAATTAGAATGTGTCATATTAATTTTTACCGTTATGTACTAGATTACGTGATACGTTCTGATTGA